>OU343218.1:181703038-182135528 GCA_910596185.1 Chrysanthemum makinoi | reverse complement strand
AGTTGTAGTGTTGTTTGGTGGCGAGTTAGTCCTAGCGACTTGCCTTTTGAGACAAGCCGACAAACAGTACACTTAGTGGATTCTCCACTACGGGTAGCGACTTGGTAAGGTAGCGACTTGCTTTCAATTTTGATAGCGACTTGTTCTTTAAGTTTCTTAGCGACTTGGTGTTAGCGATTTGGACCTTAGCGAGTTGCTATTTAGCGACTTGGTGCATAGCGACTTGCTGTCAAAACTCGTAGCGATTTGGAACTTAGCGACTTGTCTTGTTATTACTTAGCAACTTAGTGCTTAGCGACTTGGTTCAAGGATTCTTAGCGACTTGGTTGACTTTTGTGTGTAATACGGTTTTCTCTTGATTTAGTAAAATCCGGTGAAAGAATCTATTTCCCGGTTTAATCATTGAGTTATAAAATCTCGTGTAATCTTTAAACATGTCTACCAACGCACCTACAATCATCTCCACTGTTGCGAGGATGTTCAAGCAGCTGGTTCAGATACTCGTCCACCCATGCTTGCAGAACTGACTACGACTCTTGGGCTCAAAGAATCGAGCTATGCTTGTCTTGGAAAGGAAAATGGGGTCAACATTCTCAAATCGATTGATGAAGGACCTTATCAGATTGAGACTACAAGAGACTTAATTGATACATTTGCAGATGGAACAATGATCTATGGAATAGACAGACCAAAGACATATGATGAGCTCAATGATAAAGAAAAAAAGAGATTCGATCTTGATCCAGGGCTTCTAACATCATACTTCAAGGTCTTCCAAAAGATATCTACAAGCTTATCAATCACAACACCGAAGCCAAGGCTGTGTGGGATAATTTCAAGATGCTTCTTTCTCGGTTACGAATTAACTATGGAAGACAGAGAATCACAACTCTATGATGAATTTGAGCACTTCAAGATGAAACTAGATGAGAGTGTCTATAAGTATTACGTGAGATTCCACAAGCTTGTTAATGATATGAGGAACATCAGAATGATTATGCCAAACATTCAATTGAACTCAAAATTTGTGAACAACATGAATCCCGAATGGCACAAGTTTGTCACCTCGGTGAAGCTAACCAAAGGATTGAAGAACACCAACTATGAGCAACTATATGCCTTCCCTTGAGAATGAGAGACATGCCATGTTTGAAAAAATAATTCTTAATGGTTCAAATCAAGCGAGGGAGAAACAAGTTCATCAAATGATTCACAGACATTTACACAATGTTGGGATTACAACCAAAGCCACAAGTCATACCCATGGTAATGGTAATTACAAACTCATTCCGATCCATCATATAAGCCTCCAGACTCTAACACACTCATGGAAAACTTCATCAATCAACTGTCTCTCATGGTTAGTCAAAACATGAACACTCTCCACACCAAACAACCTCGAGCGACATCTAATCCACACAATCAAGCCCTTTAGGAGATGGGAAGGTTATGGTACAACAGTTCAAGAAAGCGGTATGAACAAGGAAGAGGTGGAGTTGGTAGAGGATATGTGGCAAATCAGAATAGGGAAAGGAATGGAAATCAAGGACAAGCAAAGCCGATCAAGTGTTACAAGCTGTGGTGGTGAGGACATATTGCAAGGCGCACATCGCCAAAACGCCCTCGAGAATGCGGTACCGAGGATAAGATGTTGCTTGTGGCTCGGGATAATGGTGCGCTTTGGATGAAGAGGAGTTGTTGTTTCTTCTTGAAATGCCAAGACATATGATGCGGATGTGGATGAGCACCAATTCGAGGAGATAGGCCACAATCATCAGAATGCCTTTCAAGTCATTGATTGATGCATCGACTCGGCGTTGATGATGAACCTATTGCACAAACCATTTTCATGGCTAGCATTTCTCCAATGGTCCCTCCTAAAGTCTCTTCATCACCACAAGCTGGTCCATCTAAAGACAAAATCATTTAGGGGTACTAAAACTATACGATGAAGTTGATGAGCAAAAGATACATGACGAAGTACAATCAACTGAAATATTGAGTCGATATTGAAAATATGGGTAATATCAATGTTGTCCCATATGATCAATATGTGAAACAAAGTGAAGTGAGATTGTACCAAGTGATGTATCTTATGCAATCAATGATGACTATGCTTTTGATGAATACACTGCATGTGCCCCTGATGATTACTGTTATCTCGAACTTAATGCCTATAAAGAATGTGTTGCTATTTATGAACAACGAGCTAAGTTTGAATTAACCACCCGTGAGCAGGATATGGATGACCAAATGCGTACAATTATTAGAAAAAGTAATTTTTAGAAGAAGTGTTAAAACAAGAGTTAAACTCCTTACAAGAAAAGCTTTCTAAAATTGCTAAGCAAAAACAAAACTTCAAAAAATGTTAAAGTACTTAGCGGAATTTCATGCTAAGGAATCAAAACTTTTGAATGATTTTCCAATCTAAAAACTTTGAAGAACAAGCTTGAAAATAAGTTATACATACAAGGGAATACCATTCAGACTGCTCACATGGTCACTAAGCATAGAGTTTTAAGCGATAAGCATAGTGTTTCCATTATAGATAAACAACCATAAGTCGGTAAGTTAGCAAAAGTGACTCAAAATGTAATCTATGATGGCAATGAGATTCTTAAACCTAGACAAAAACCTAGTTGCATTGAGTGCACTAAGGAAGATAGAAAAATAGATGATGCATCTAGGGAGAAAATGAATAAGAAGCTTAAGATCCACGAGTGCAAAAGAATAACATAATAGTCAAACCCCATGATTACAAAAAGGAAAATTGGATTTCCTTAAACAAATTTAAGCGTCAAACTTTGTTAACACCGAACAAGTTTTTCGGAAAAGGACTTAGATAAGCAAAAAGCTGAAAATCTTGTTGAAACAAACCCACCCCTTAGGAAAATGCACCAAATACGTGTATCCTCCAAATACACCAATGCATTTAGTTCCTAGAACTATTGCCACTAAGAGCAAGACCTTAATCAGTCAATATGTTATTTTCAACTATTTGTCGATTTTGAGAAAACTTGTAAGAAAAGGATCACACCCAGGATAGCTGAAGGGAAAGGGTTTTGAGCAAACAAAAGAATGCTATTTAGCGAGGTCATGCCTTTCTTTAAACAACTAAAAGATCAATTTGAGAGTCTTAAAAGGGGATGGATTCAGATATTAAAGGAATGGAAAAGGAATTTGATGCAATGATAGTTGAGGTTAGTGACTATGAGCGAGCATTAAAATATAATGAGATTGAGAGGAAGAACTTGCATACATTGAATGAGAATCTTATTTCTGAATGTATTATTTAAGATGTGTTTTACACACTTCAAATTGTTCCATTAATGCTTCTCAATTTCATGAATTATCATTTGCTCGAAAGTCTCCCATGATCGTGTCATTGAGCTTGAAAAGATTAATTTGAAACTTAATGAGAAAATTGATCCGGATGATCACGATAATTTGGTAAAGCATCTTTCTAAACTAGAAGTTGAACATTTTGATTTACAACTAAAATATCAACATCTTAAAGAAAATGTTAAAACCTCAAATATCAAGACATCCTCGGATGTTCGAGAGTTTGATGCGAGTTTTGGATAAACAAGCGTGATGAACAAATTCAAGCTCATTGTAACACGATGAAAGTTGAAAGCCCATTCTCAATTAAAGGGTGAAAAGAACAATGTATTGGTTCCCAAATGCCTCCTCCTTTAGATTCTCGGTACTCTCAAACTTTTCATCTTCAAAACTTAGTTAATGCCTTACAAAGGAAAGCGAGTTTTCTAGAAGAAAATGAAAAGTTAAAGACACTTTAAAGAGTTATATGATTCAATAAAAGTCACTCGTGACCAAAACAACGAAAAAATAACGTCTTTACAAAAGAAATTGAGAATCTGAGGAGTCAGGAAAATGGGAAACTGCCACTTGTCTTTAATGAGAATGTTGCATCAAAGTCATCCTCAGGAACAATACAGCTTTGTATTGTTAAATACATTCCTCCTCATCTTAGGAATAATGAACCGCTGTTTCATGACTATTGTGCTCACCTTAAGGATAGTCTAGAATGTCTCCGTGAGATTGTTGAAGAGGATTTCATTAATAAACCTCTTGATAGAGAAATTAGGTTTGCTTGCATTCAGGCCAAGCGATCTCAAGAGCTGCTAGAATGTGTAATTGCAACATGTCCTAAATCCTTAGGTGCAAAGGCAAAGCTTGTGATGCCTTGTTCCATGCCTAGTGCCAAGCATACAAATCATTCTGCCCAGGCTTTAAGAAAGTGAACACCAATGTGCCTTCTAGTAGTACAGACCCTTGCACATCTAGTTAGGGAATGAAAAAGTAGATCAACCAACTAATGTTCCCATAATTCCCTCTACAGGAGTAATCGGTGACATTAAAGCAAGCAGGTCAAAGCCTCCAGGCAATACCAAGAAAGATAGGACCTCGAAGCTAAGAATGTGCATTGGAAGAGAGTAGAAGACCAACCTAGGAACTTTAAGTTTGAGTTGAATAAAGCGAATCGTGTTGATTCTAGTATTAGCCATAAACGTCTTGTAATTAATTCAAATTCATACTATTTGCAAACCATGTAATGATGTCATTTTGAATTACATTTGCTAATCATGAATATGGTGTGAATGCTTTGTCTAATCTTTGTCAAATGCCCAGTTAAAATTGTTAATGCAAAAAATCATGCTAAGAAGGCTAAAAGGCAAAAACGAAAGAAAGTTAGAACAATGGAAACCCACGGGAAGAACATTTAGTAAGATAGGTTATCAATGGATACCTTTTGGCCATAAGGATAATCAGTTGCCTCAATCGCTAAGACAATGCCCACTAGAAAATGGATGCCTCTCTTGGTAGAACTATTCCTTTAAGTGAACATACTTTGAATAGGTCAAATCACGGACACCAGCTTTGCATCTATTCCTAATGATTCCATTGCTTCTATTTCTGATATGGGTGTTTCTATTTCTCATGTGGGTGTTCCAATCACTGTTACTAACCAAGTGGAACCCATTCTTGCATGGGGATCCCAATTATCCATTCTTTATGCGTGTTCAATGCAGGTCGTTCAAATCGTTACGTGGTACTTGGACTCGAGGCTGTTCCAAGCATATGACCGGAGACGGTCATGGCTCATGAACTTCGTGAGTAAATTCATCGGAGATTGTTAGATTGAACGACCATTTTGGAGCAATTATGGGTTATGGTGATTATGTAGTTGGCAAAAGTGTAATCTCCAGGTATATTATGTTGAAGGTCTTGGTCATAACTTGTTCTCTGTTGGTCAATTCAATGATTCGATCTAGAGGTGGCCTTTAGAAAACATACTTGCTCCGTTAGAGAACTTGATGGTGTGGAATTATTAAGAGGTACTCGTGGTTCTAACCTATACACCATCTCTATCGAAGACATGATTAAGTCTTCTCCAATCTCTTGCTTTGTCAAAGGCTTCTAAAACAAAGTCATGGTTATGGCATCGTCGTCTCAATCACTTGAACTTCGGCACCATTAATAACCTTTCGAGAAAGGATCTTGTCAGAGGCACCCAGTTAAAATATGAAAAGATCATCTTTGTTCAGCTTGCCAATTGGGTAAAAGCAAAAAATATGCCCACAAACCAAAACCCACAAATTCAGTAATGGAAGTTCTTCAAACCCTTCATATGGATGCTGTGGACCAATGAGAGTGCAAAAGATAAATGGGAAGAAATACATTCTAGTAGTTGTTGATGACTACTCTCGATTTACTTGGGTAAAGTTTTTGAGGACAAAGGATGAAACTCTAGATGTCATTATCAAACTAATCAAAGCAACTTGGGTTCGACTCAACAATACAGTCGGAATTGTTCGATCAGACAATGGCACGAGTTTGTTAACAAAGACTTAATTGAGTTTATGAAAGTGTTGGAATCAGTCATCAAAGAAGTGTTCCACGAACTCCTCAACAGAGCGGTGTAGTTGAAAGACGAAATCGAACTCTTGTGGAAGCCGCAAGAACAATGCTAATTTATTCAAAGGTTCCAATGTTTCTATGGGTTGAAGCCATTGCCACCTTTACACCCAAAATCGTTCCCTTATACACACCTCTCTTGGAAAAACTCTATATGAACTTGTTCATAACGAAAACGATCTCTCATCTTCGTGTGTTTGGTGCTTTGTGTTATCCAACGAATGACGGTCAAGACTTAGGTAAATTAAGAGCAAAGGCAGATATTGGAGTTTTGTTGGTTATGCACCAAACAAGAAGGGTTACCGAATCTACAACAAGAGAACCTGAAATATCATGGAAACAATTCACGTTACGTTCGATGAGTCGACGGTCAAATGGCTCCGGGACAATCCATTCGGACCCGACTCAATTTTCATCAAGTAGTCCTGGTTCTATCTTATTTCTAATCCCTCTCCAGCAACTCCCTATGTACCTCCATCAGAAGATGATTTAAAGAAATTGTTTGATCCAATGTTTGATGAACACTATGAACCAAATCCTGATGAAATGTCAATTCCATCACGAGGCTGCTCTATCCCTTTGAATGAAGTCAACCCTTGATCTCAATATCATTAAGTCAAGAGCGCGTCTTCTGATCACTGTCTCATCAACAAATCATCAATCATCTAATGTACATCATGGAATTGTTTCTGGCATCAATGATGAAGTTAATCCGTTTGCTACACCTGAAGATGCTCCATTTGAAAACATATTTGCTCTGAATCATCATCGAACCATCTTCATCGGGAGATATCGACTCTGCTACTTCAGTTCCTCAACAACAACCACATTAACACCTTAGAAAATGGACACATGATCATCCATTGGACAACATCATTGGAAACCTCTCTTGTCCATTATCCACTTGGAAATAACTTGCAACCGATGCCTTATGGTGCTTCTTCAACTCCGTACTCTCTAAGATCGAACCAAAAGATGTAAAAACGCCATGAATGCGGTGGTTCAATGCCATGCAAGAAGAAATTCATGAGTTTGATTAACTAGATGTATGGGAATTAGTACCGCTCCAGCGTGCTATGATCATTGCTCTAAAGTGGATCTTCAAAGTAAAACTTGATGAGCATGGTGATGTCTTAAAGAACAAGGCTCGATTGGTTGCTAAAGGATATCGTCAAGAGGAGAGTATTGACTTTGAAGAATCATTTGCTCTTGCTTTCGTATCGGGCAATCAAATCTTCTTGGCTAATCTGCAAGTAAGAACATGGTAGTCTATCAAATGGATGTAAAGACGGCTTTCCTTAACGGAGATCTTAAAGAAGTCGTATCGTCCAACCAACCTGAAGGCTTTGTGAATCCAGAGCATCCTACTCATGTCTATCGTTTGAAGAGGCTCTACGGTTTAAAGCAAGCTCCAAGGGCATGGTATGATCGCTATCAAAGTTTCTTCTATCGGATTCAACAAAGGAGCATTTGATCCGACATTGTTCACCGGAAGTCGGCAAACATTTAATTCACGTTCAAATTTATGTTGATGATATTATCTTTGCCTCGATTGACCCCAATGAATGTGATCGTTTTCAAATGAAATGGGTTCCAAATTTCAAATGTCAATGATGGGACAAATGTCATTTTCTTGGGATTACAAATTTCACAAAGTCCAGGAGGCATTTTTATAAATCAATCTAAATATGCAAATGAGATTTTAAAGAAATTTGGAATTGTTTCATGTGACACGTTGACACTCCATGATTGAGCGTACTAAGCTGGATGAGGACCACTCGGGGATCATGGTAGACCAAACGAAATATCGTAGTATGATTGGATCACGATGTACCCTCCAGGCTAGAGACCGAACATCTTGTTCGTTGTGTGCATGTGTGCTAGATATCAGGCTAAGCCTACTAAAAGCACCTTGAAGCGGTTAAACGGGTCTTTTGGTATCTCCAAGGAACCATCAATATGGGACTATGGTACCCGAAGGACTCCGGTATGTCACTAACGACTATGCAGATCTTGATCATCGGGATGTCAAGAGATACGTCGAAGTTCATCGAGGAGGTGCTCGGTTTTTGGGTGATAAGCTTGTGAGTTGGTCTTCAAAGAAGCAAATGAGTACTTCTATTTCCTCTAGAGAGGCTGAATACATAGCCATGTCATCTTGTTGTGCTCAAATCCTTTGGATGAGATCCCAATTATCTATGGCTTTGAATTCAACAAAATCCCTACATCTTGTGATAATAAAAGTGCTATTGCTCTCTCATGCAACAACGTTCAACACTCAAGAGAAAAGCACATCGACATTCGACATCATTTCATCAGGGAGCAAGTGGAAAATGGTGTGGTGGAACTCTATTTTGTGAAGTCGAGAATACGGTTAGCAGACATCTTCACCAAAGCTCTTCCAAGAGAACGTTTTGAGTTTATTCTTCCACGACTTGGCTTGAAAAGCCTTCAACGAGAAACACTCAGCGTCTTCAGAGGAGAAAGAGCGAGGTAAAGGTCTTTCTTCATCCATCTCTTTGTATATATTTTTTCCAAAAGCAAAATACAAAATTACAAAACCAACAAAAAGCAAATAGAAAAATATAAAATTTTAAAAAATCCATAAAATCGAAAAACTTCGAAAAATCTCAAAAATATTGTCTTTTGTCATATCTTTCTTGATTCGATATATATCTACGGTCTTTGTGCTGTCAGTCAAAGAGTGACACGGGTCTTTAGATGTTGTTCGAATGTACATATTTCTTTATAAATAAAAAAAATGAGAGAAAGTGAAACAATGGTTTATTGTCATTTCGAGTGATAACAGCTTTTCAAAGAAAACGAGCCATGCTTTATCTCATGTTTCAAACCTAATGCTCTGATTCTAAAACAAATGTTTGTCATTAACAAGACAAATGTTTAATTTCAAATATTTTGCCTTCTAATGATTCCTCGAAATATTTTGCAATCTTATGAAAACTCAATTGTTTTGAAAACACTTCGGACTCTATTTTTGAAAATCAAAAGAACTTATCAAGTGTCAAAATCTCAATCCATCAATCAACAACTTTCGTCATTGATTGAGGGAGAAATTTTCAATTAAATCAAAAGTGTTCTTTTCAAACAATTAGCACTTAAATGAGCAAGGTCTACTCTAAATGTTTTACAATATTTTACACAATTGGTTCAAGACCTTGGTTATTATTATGTTTTCAAAGATAATTATGCATGTTTAATCAATGGAGTTTAAAGTCTCAAAATCCAATCCTTATCGGTTAAAAAGCGTTTTTATAATCAAGTCACAATTCTCCTTAAAAGTTTTCAAAATCAATTTAAATCTACAGAGATCACAAATCTCAAATGATTTGATAATTGTGATCGGGGAGAATTTGTGATTTAAATTGGATTTAAACTGATAATTCGATAAATGGTTTTATAAGGATGAATAAGCTCTCCTCCCACTTGTACAAACGATTTCAAATTTTCCATGCACGTTGAGGGGAGCATCTATCTTAAACCTCAAAATTATTGAAACGTGATTGAATTGTCTCTAAGTGCAGGTTCCTCTAATATGTGCAAAACTCTTTCAAACTTCGAGGCACATATTCAGGGGGAGCAAACTTTTGAAAACCTCATCCTTCCTCAAAATGTTTTATCTACTCAAATTGATTGGGAAGTGATGATGATCATTTTAGAAAATGTTAATCAAAAGATTGGACCTTTCATTCTTAATCTAACGATTTCAAAGATCTCTTGCCTCCATGTGCTAAACAATTTCTGAATTTTTATGCATATGTTGAGGGGAGCATTTCTAAAATATCAAAACAATTAAGATACAAAATGCTTTGATTCTATATCACAAGTATCTTGATTGATTTTCAAATGGTTTTCAATTGGTTTCAAGGCGGAAGAACTATATCAAAAGACCAACCAACTCTACTTTATGCATGGTGATATAAGGATGATAAGGTTAGGTTGACTTCCCATGATCCGCCGAGACTTGCAGGAGGGATCTACCGGGGACAATCCACTAGTTAGTGTAGAAGTCCTTAGGTATGATGATAAAAGGAGAAAAATGAGATATGGTAAGAGTGCGGACTGAGCCGAGCTAGTCTTGGAATAAACCCAACAAGGTTCTAGTTATGAAGTTTCGGTAAGCACTGAAGGGGTTGAAGAATGAAAAAAAATTGAATGTGAAAAAGGGTGAAAAGAAATAGCCCTTCAATTATTCAACCTTAGGCTGAAAAGGGTTCAATTCATATACTACTTGGTGGTTACCAAGGTAACATGGGTATTGAAGACAAGCACGTCATGGACCCAGTGGCATGCCTGCACTACAACTTCCAAACTACTCAAGTTCCTCTTAAAAGGGCTTGTTTCATTCTCACGGGGAACAGACATAATCTATCGACTTTCTCTTAGAGATTGTTGATATTGAAGAAGGAGACCCTCTCCCTAGTCTCGGCATAGGAACCAAATATGCACAATTGAGTCTAGAGCCACGAGATCATCATATAAATCTCTTTAGGACACTTTCAATGAAGACTCTCTGTTTCACACAATGTGGAAAGAGATTATATCTTATGAGTCCTACGCATTATCCTTGTGGTATTGCGGAACATCTGAATGATATGCAAACATATTCACAATGAAGATGGAAAGCTTACTGGAGCCAACATCAAACAAGCTACTGGTGGGTGGCATGTGAGATCTATCCAATAGATCAACCATGTGACAAGCGAAAGCGATGGAGCGATTCAATCTTTTGAATCAATCAGTTCAGGGTTATGGATTGGCGGATACCTTTGAAAAAACCGGTCGTTGTGCTTAAAAACTCTTTTCTTTAGCACATGCTGTACTTACTCAAAATAAAAGGTGTTTATGATTGATAATTGATTTTCATTAAAACCTTCGTTGTATTGCAAAAACAATTTCTATTGAGCAATACATGATTGTTTTCAAATCTCTTTTCATCAATCAGTGAATCTCATTTCATTTGGTTCACTCACTCCGTGTTGTCTTCTTTGAGCGTTCGGTTTGAAACGGCTAGAGCATTGTGAAACCTCTCAAGGAAATTCTTGAATTATACCGATCACAGGCGTACTTGTACTAATCAGCGAGGAGACCGTGGGCGTGTACCTCAATTCAACAAAAGTGATCAAAGACACTCTTGTGCACTTTATTGCTAACTGTTTTATGCGGGAACACCGACATTTGCGGTGATCGAGAATGGGCGGTCAATCCATAGCCGCATGCTCACACAACACATTTAGTTCTAAAGAAATCATGATTAGTGCATCAATGAATCTGATATTTTCACTCCATGCTTACTTTCTTGGCTGCGCCAATATCATGAATCTACTAAAGCTTCACTACTCGATAAGAATATATCATGATCCCGAATGTGAGCATGTCGGTCCAAAAGTCACAACATCACATAATACCAACACCACAATGAATGAGTCAGAGATTTAATATGGTGATGATTTCAAAGTGACTCAAAACTAAGTATCGCGTGGATCGAGTTAAAGACCTCCACTCGGATTATCCAAACATGCAAAATGAAGAATCAAAGACTACTGAGAGCTCTGAGCAAAGAACATGAACAAGAATCCAAGAACAATCTCAATGTAATATCTGTTTGTATTCTATGTTATTTTAAAGTGTGTTTGAGGTGACCTCCTTAGGGGAGATTGTTAGGATTTGGAAAATCAGTAGTTAAAGTGTCGGTCACCTCAAGTATATGTAATCGTTAGAAAGCTCGTAGTAGTAGTTATTTGATGTTAAGTAGTATTTAGTTATGTAACACCGTGTGAGGAGGGCCGGCGGTCTTTACCCACTGTATGCACGATCCACGACTGGTCGAGGTGGCGTTTATTGTAAGACTATAAATACTCTCTACCTCCCAAGGTAGAGTTGGAGCTCATAATAAGATTTTTCTTTCTCTCACTAAAGTTCCCAAACCTCTAACTCTTTCTCTCTCTAGAAATCATCTTGTATGCCTAATATGGTAGTGATTTGATGTGTATGTGAAATCCAATATGTTACAATTTCATCTTTTTTTAATGTTGTTTTGCATTTAGGATTTCGTTGTGGTGTTTAAGTTCATATCACGGTAGAATGTATTATGTAGGTTTGAGGTTGATCCAATCTACTGATGGTGCATCCTAGGTGTATGCGTGTTCAATGTTGAGCCATGGATATGTGGTTCATAAATTCTGCTTTACTTAGGTTGTTCATTTTTAGCTTATTTGTCAATTTTTTAATGGTGATTATGAAGTTTAGAAGTGGACCGTTTGTGCATGACAATTATTTTGGATTGAACCACTAGATTTAGGGCGTTTTTGTTGTTGTTTTTTTGCTTTAAGTTAATTGCATTTACATGATTCTTGATTTTTTTTTACTTTGTTGTTGGAGGATGTTAGAGCTTATTTGAGTGCTTATAAATAGCCTATTTATAGGCTTAAAGTAGGTCTCAGAACATTTGTTGTATGTGAGTCCTTGGTTGGATTGATTATTTTTGTGCTTACTTGTTTATCTAGAGATTTGCTTTAGTTATAGTTGCTTAATTAGTTGCTTTAATTCCATTTTTTTCTTTGTTTCTTCCTTTGTTTGTCAGCCATGTGGTGAGATTTAAGTACTGGAGTTATATGTGTCTTTTGTCATTTGGTTTGAAAGTTATATGGGTGTTTGAGGCGTAGTGGGAACCATTTATGTCATGGGTGTGTTGGTTTCAAAATTCAGCCAAAAATGAAATATTTAAATTCTATATTATCAATTTGGAGCCACATTTTAAAATTATCAAATTTGGAGCTAATTTATTAAGAAATTTTAAAATTATTTAGATTATGGTTTTCTTAATTGAAAAGCGCCCCATAATGAGCTAATTTTACTCCAATAAATGGGATTCAAGCAAAACAACTAGAACTTCAATTTTTACACCATTATTTACCAATTAAGTTTACTAATTTTCTTTAACAATTACTGCGAATCATAGCAACTTTCAAACCAATTGTCAGGATGATTTGGTTTAATGCGTCGTGAAAATGATATACTTTGGATATGAATCAAAAGTATTTAGATGAGGGTGAGGATCTTGAAAACAACCATTCAAATCTTGAATGTTGTTAAGAGGGCATAACTAGGTTAGATAAGTTTAGCGGGGATTATGGAAAAACCCGGCGAATAAAGGTGATGTAGCATAGGTAGGAATAGGTTATTAGGAAAAAAGCAGGGCATTGTTTTGAGTTTTTTAGGTGATTTGAATGCGTGACATATAAGGTGTCGGGATTCTATCACGGGAAGGTTGATTCGAGCAAGAGATAAAATGTGGGACGAAATCACGGTACACATATATTATTTTTTAACTAGTAGTGGCTTGGCTTATCATTAGGTACAAGGTGTTAAATAGTTTATCTAAATTTTACATTATGTGCAACTAATTAACAACATTGTGTTAATCTTTGCAACGATATTTTGATGTTGACTTGGCAATTGATAATGAATGCGTCTTGGTCAACTTCTAAGGAATTTCAGAAGGAAATTGACCGAAAACTACATATTGCCCAAGCAAAATACCCTTTCAAAACTTAATGAAGTCAGGAAGGTATAGTGCAATTATAAAAAGCCAAAGATGGGTAAATTTTGTAACTACGGCCACAGGGAATACAAGGTGTTTGATATTCATTTTATTCAAGTTCAAATATCATCACATTTGATGTTTCTATATATATTAGTTGTATACTATCAGCATTACTACATCTAAACACCTTTTTTTTATTTTGTGTTTGCAAGGTGAAATGTTGCATCTAAAGTGTACGTTCAAGTCTACGTTTTATCACGCCACAATGGGGCGAGGTGGATACGCTTGTGTGATAGATAAAATGGTAACATTAAACATTTGCACATTTGCATTTAGTAGCATCATACTTTCGTTTATATTGGTTTATCTTACAAGTGTATGTATTTGATGTTTATAAGATAAGTAAAGAAATTGAACCCGGATGAAGAACCACTTGCGTGAGTACAGCGTAGTTGAAAGGAAGAATTGAATAAAGGCGGAGAATTTCAACGATGATGATATGCTCGAAAGGTTGGACAAAAAAATGTAAGTTTGACTAATTTTATTATTATGTTTATTGTTAGTTATAAGTTAATACTGATAGTCTATTAGTTAAAAGAATTTATTGGTTATAAGTTAATCGCATTAGTTATAAGTTATCTTTGTTAGTTATAAGTTAATAATGTTACTTATAAGTTAATACTAGTAGAATTAAATAACCCATTTCCCATATTATTGTGCGAGAGAGAGCCGGAGGACAAGATCAAACAAGGAACCACGAAGGTTGATCACGGCACTATGCAGACATTTGTATTAGGTAAGGAAAAGGGAGGATATGCGAGGAGGGTGGAGGTGGGTAACCTACAAGAGGTATTTTGATCACGCCTCGAATCGAGATAAGCATCGATGAAAAGTGGTGTCACTTTAATGTGAACTTGATAATGGCGGCCAAAGTCAAGAAAAGAGGTAATCGAGGATTTGATGAATCAATTGGGCACAAAGGGGGCAGTGCATAGCACGTCAACTCCATTGACACCAACGGATGTAAGACATATTTTATGTTGCATTTTTTTTGGGTAACAAAATTGAATTATATTACCAATAGAATCCATGATCCAAGACTCCTCCATATAACAATAGAATCCATTGACTAAATTGAACTTGTTTCTTGACATAATAAAGTAACATTCCATCCTAACCCTTTTTAAATCTTACGTCACGGTCTTCTTAAACAATTTATATTTCGAGGTTTCTCAGGCTAATATTAATCTTATGAACAGTGATCACGATGAGGATGCGAGAACACGTGTTGTTTGGATGTGACAAAACTGCGACCATTGGAAGTCTAATGGACTTCAACTTTGGAAAAGGAAATAAAGCAAGTGTAAGTAATAAATTATCCCACAGGATTTTTGAATTCTAGCCATGTCTTATTTACGTGTTTTTATATATATAGGAAGCTGATAAATCACATGCATCTAAAAACAGACTAGATTTAAGCGAAAGGATTCTCCATCAACTTTTCGAATCACAAGAACATGAGTCTCCATTAATAGTACTACCACAAGTATGTATTTAAACATTTTCATATGTTCTCTAGTTTAATTAATTTACGACATATAGCATGCAACAAATTATCTTTTTAGGGAATTAAGTGCAAACGTGGCATAAAGAAATCAAGTTTTATTGGAGAGTGCAGGTGTACAAAAGCCCGATGAAACAAATGCTTCATAACAAACCACTCCCGAAGAGTTGCTTCTGGTGTGTCTATTGATAATCTTTGGAAATGGATCGACATGCATACCGGATGTAAGTAGCGGTTTCAAAGCAGTTAAGGATACGTGCATTGGTTTTATGCATGTAAAGGGTCAAATGGTTTTAGATGAAAAGATTTTTATACATGCATGTGTTTTTATAAATGTACATATATCATTCATTGTTTGATACACCGGCTTTTGTTTCCTAGGTAACATCACCAGAGTACCATAAAATTATTACGTCGAATGAAAGCGCACCTAAATTACCAACAAAAGCTCGTCACTAGTGATGCCATGCAAAAAGGAAGCTAAGAAGACCAAAATTAGGAAATTAGTTAAATTATTGATAATTTTATTATACGACATTACAATTGTATATACATTCAATTTTATTGTATTTGAGTTTTGATATATATGATTTCTTATATGTGACTAAAAAGATGCATATGTGGTCACAATTTTTAACACTTTTCGATCCACTTGGATTTGTATCGTTGTGTGACTAAATGTTAGAAAAGGCCACACAAACATAAAATTAATGTGTCCATTGGATGAGCAATAGTCACACAAAACACACATTTCTTCACTTAAAACACCATATGGTACACTTATTAACACTTTTAGCCACTTTATATTAATTGTATGTGACTAAATACCCAAAAGAAACATGCTTTGTGTGACTAAATGTTTCAAAAGGCCACACAAACATAAAATTAATGTGGCCATTGGATGATCAATAGTCACTCAAAACACACATTTCTTCACTTAAAACACCATATGGTCACACTTATTAACACTTTTGACCACTTTATGCTTAATTGTATGTGACTAAATACACAAAACAAACATGCTTTGTGTGACTAAATGTTAGAAAAGGCCACACAACATAAAATTCATGTGGCCATTGGATGATCAATGAGTACAAAAGACATATTCTTCACCTTAAGCACCATATGGTCACACTTATTAACACTTTTGGCCACTTTATGCTTAATTGTATGTGACTAAATACGCAAAAGAAACATGCTTTGTGTGACTAAATGTTAGAAAAGGCCACACAAACATAAAATTCAAGTGGCCATTGGATGATCAATAGTCACACAAAACACACATTTCTTCACTTAAAACACTATATGGTCATACTTATTAACACTTTTTAGCCACTTTATTCTTAATTATATGTGACTAAATACACAAAACAAACATGCTTTGTGTGACTAAATGTTAGAAAAGGCCACACAAAAATAAAATTCATGTGGCCATTGGATGATCAATAGTCACACAAAAAACATATTTCTTCACCTTAAACACCATATGGTCACACTTATTAACACTTTTGGCCACTTTATGCTTAGTATGTGACTAAATACACAAAACAAACATGCTTTGTGTGACTAAATGTTAGAAAATGCCACAAAAACATAAAATTCAAGTGGCCATTGGATGATCAATAGTCACACAAAACACACATTTCTTCACTTAAAACACAATATGGTCACACTTATTAACACTTTTGGCCACTTTATGATTAATTTTATGTGACTAAATACTAGAAAGAAACATGCTTTGTATGACTAAATCTTACAAAAGGCCACACAAACATAAAATTAATGTAGCCATTGGATGATCAATAGTCACACAAAACACACATTTCTTCACTGTAAATACCATATGGTCACACTTATGCTACTTTTGGCCACTTTATGGTTAATTGTATGTGACTAAATACCCAAAAAACATAACAGTGTGACTAAATGTTAGAAAATGCCACACAAACATAAAATTCATGTGGCCATTGGATGATGAATAGTCACACAAAAAACACATTTCTTCAACGTAAACACCATATGGTTACACGCCTTAACACTTTTAGCCATGATTAATTGTATATGACTAAATACTCCAAAAGAAACATGCTTTGTGTGACTAAATGTTAAAAGGAAGCCACACAAACATATAAAATTCATGGGGCCATTGGATGATAAATAGTCACTTTTGAAACACACATTTCTTCACTTTAACACCATATATGGTCACACTTATTAACATTTTGTACTTTATGATTAATTGTATGTGACTAAATACACAAAACAAACATGCTTTGTGTGACTAAATGTTACAAAAGGCCACACAAACATAAAATTCAAGTGGCCATTGGATGATCAATAGTCACACAAAAGACATATTTCTTCACCTTAAACACCATATGGTCTTACTTATTAACACTTTTGGCCACTTTATGCTTAATTGTATGTGACTAAATACCCAAAAAAACATGCTTTGTGTGACTATACAATGTTTAGATTTAACTGGATAAAGTTATCCAACAAAATTTTCAATTAGGAATACATGCCCAAGATTTTGTTCTTTGTTGCTTGGAAATCTTCAAAAAATTCAAACACATAGGGGCTGTTTTGTCTTTTTGATTGAAAAATCATTATATATAATCCACACATTGGAAGTTGTAGCCCAACCTTTTGTTTCAGTAACTGGTCAAATCCGATATTCCTTTTAGCGTATACCCTTCCATAAGCCAATACACAAAAACTTTTGAAAATCTATTACAAACTTAAATAAAAACCACACAAGCAACAACAACACAAGCATTGAAAAATTTATAAAGTTAGTTAAACTTTATCGAGTCTTAAACATGAGTAAAGACTAAATATGCATTTTCCATTAGGTTGCATGTGGGAGGCGTGCACTACTACTAATTGATTTATTCCACCTCATACGCACATAGCTAAGATTGTGAGTTTCATAGCCTACTTTTAAACTGTTTTATAATTGTTTTGAGGGAAGATACATACTCATTTTACTTAAATGATTTTTTATTCTTGAAATTGTGCAATTCCATGCTTTATGATTGATATACTATACTATTGATGTTTTTCTTGTTAAAGTTACATCACACATAGATGTTTTGTGGACCATACCAAAATGTTTGACTTGAATCTTCGCGGCTTAGCTAAGTCCTTAGATCCCAAATTGCCCTTTCTATGAACCGTCAATTCTATTTGGGGCCTTGAGAATATTATAAATAGATCTATTGGGGGTGACTCCCCATTGGTTGGCTCGCATGGGTCAAGGCAAAATGTATAGCATGTCGGAATGAGTATATTGGGATAAACTTACTGCATATGGGCCCTTATTTGTATAACTACATTTTGCATACAGGGAGCTATCGTAGCACAGTTGCATGACTTAGTGCTAGCGTAATAGATATAATATATGACATTATATTCGTTGTAATGTATATATACCCTAATTATGGTCCCATAATAAAATTCTTTTATCTAAGGTAAACACAAATTTTTATGACATTACGCAAGACGTAATGATCATCAAAACTAAATGTTAAATGGTATCTTTTGGTGCCATTTTAAATAAACCTATAACTTAACCTCGTGTTGACACTTTTTTAGCATGTATTTTTAGGGTTTTGAGGTGATATTTTATCTTTGGAGACGCCAAGGCAAAGGCATGGCATGGTCATGAAGCGACTATTATTTATTGTATTGGGACGGATTTTGATAATGGGCCATTTCACTTACTAATCAATAATGTAAAACATTGTTTTCAGAATAATAAGTTTATTATAGAAAATCAGGTTGTTATGCTTATGTTGTGATATCAATTAGCACCCCAATACTTGTGTGCTTCGTGACCATTTTGGGGGTGTTACAAGCGAATCTTTGGAATTTGAAGCATTATTTATAAGTGAGATACAGTTGGCGTAACTTAAGTTGAGGATTCTGTAGTAACATCCAATTCTTAAATAAATTTGCTCTTAGAAAGCGGTTCCGTAACATGAGAAATGAGATTCTGTAGGTATCTTCAATAAATCATGGTTATGCGTATTTGTGGAATGAGTTTACTGGTAACTATGTAGCAGTGCGGAACATCATTTGACCTAATTAGTTCGACATTAGTCCCTATGAGAATCCGCTGCGTAATCTTGATTTAGTTGGTTTTACGAGCCGCGCGCTTACTACATTGCGACATCTTGTGAAGGAAGAGTAACATCTTCAAAATAGGCATACTATCATATATCTTCAATAAACTCTCCAAATCCAGCGTCTCAAGTAGCTCAATGCTTAAGTAATTTTACGAAAGTAAAATATAGAGGAAAACAAGCGTAAATCCATATAAATGATATAAAATACAAGCATTATCAGGGAAGCACTTAATATTCATGACTATTTGATGTTATCATGCAGCGAGGATCGTTGTCACTTGGAATCTTTGTTAGGGGAGTCTGGGTGTTGCAATTACGAGTGTCGTGGGGACACTACATAATAATTCACCAAGGTAGAGTGATTTTGTTCACTTGATGTGAAGGCTTAGGATTTCATAGGAAGTGATTAGGAATTTGACTTTATCTTGAGTTGGCGCATCCACATTGGAAGGTTATGAGTCATAGGGAGGTAAGGAGATTTTTCTTGATGGTATTAGGTAGAAAATATGGCAATGGGTAGGGTTTGGGAGAGCGTACTCCCCATCCCAAACCCGATAACAAAATCATCCCCAAACCGCCCCAATTCCCATTGGGGATCTTTTGGGAAAGCCACGTTGGTGAGATACTCCCAAACCCTTTGACATTCCCCATTGGGGTCTTGCTCGGGTTGTCTTTTGGCGCAATACTCCATCATACTTTTGTAGGCTCCTCGTTTATTCTTATTTTTACTATTAACAATATGATTATCTGGAATACTTGAAGAATAGAATCCATTAATAATATATTAATCATTGGAATAATCACAACTTTATAGAATAGTATGACCACTGCAAAATATCACAAAAGATAAAAACTAACAAAATTAGAGAATTATATTTGATGCATTAAATAATACAAACACAATTTTTATGTATAAAACTAACAAAAGTAGAAATTATATTTGAAATGCGTAAATAATACTAACACAATTTTTTATGTATAAACATATATGTATATGTATATGTATATCTATATGTTTCCGAGTGAGGGATAGTGTGCTGTTAATACAAATAAGTAGTAAACGTTTATTTATATTTTACGATCTTCTAATGTTTTGTCGATAACAAACGTAAAATCATATTAACGAAACAAATAAAATTCATAAATGGTTTGAACTAATAGTTTCTAACATATTCACATTTTCACATAAAACACTAAAACAAGTATAAGTGATTTTATGATTTAGTAATACATATGTACAACAACTAGTGTTTACATATTTGGATAAAATATACACATAAATAGTATGTAGTATATTGGGTAATATAAATGGGTAGAAACTTAAGTATCACAACCCATTGGGCAAATACATTGAATGTAGTTGGATACAACCCAGAACCCATAACCCATGGATCTTGACCCATAACCCATTGCATGACATCATGCTTATATCACATATGGATAATACCCATAACCCATGGATCAACCCATACCCAAGTGACTAAGTGCATTGCACTCAAAGATACATTGTATCTAGCCAAAGATCCATGGTTCAACCCATGACCCATGACCCATAACCAAAATACCCATGGGTAAAGAGTGGCGTTCCACGGATCCCTAGCTTTGTGCTAGCCGGATCCCAAGTGGAAGGGATCCGTGGGATCCGAGGAACAATAGGATTTTTCCTCTATAAATAGTGAGCCATTTCTTCATTATTGATCATCCCGTTCTAACACACTTTCTCCCCAGAGTTTAAATCTCACTAACCTTAGATCCAAGATATCTATGTTTGTAGTTTTTTTTTTGTGTGATCTTTTAGGTTCCTCTTAAGGCAAGATCACCACCTTTGAAGTCAAGCAAGCTCAAGTCCATGAGTTGCCATGCTTCCTCATCATCAAGGCTCCTGAAGTCTTCTTGTTGATGATTCCTTTCTTCCCTCAAAGAAGTGTAGTGTTGAAGACATTAGTGAAAGATGTCTCAAGTGTCAAGACGAAGATATTAGTGAAGGGTATCTATCATCTATAGCATAATCACTTGTGGTAGGTGCTTAGAAGTCAAGACAAAGAAGCATTAGTGAAAGTTGCTTAGAAGTCAACACAAAGAAGCATTAGTTAAAGGTGCTTAAAGTGAAGACACAACATTAGTGAAAGGTGTCTTGTAGATCTAATCAAAGGCATTAGTGAAAGGTGCCTTAGATGTACATTCGATATGGTGTGTTTAGATGTACAAGATAGACTAGTATTAGATCCAAGGATATTGATATCCTTGATGATGTTGTAAAGGAGTAATCTCCTTTGGGATTAGTCGTTGGTGTAGTGTGGTAGTAGTTCCTCCATTGCAATGAACTAGGTGCTTAGCCTAGTACCTAATAAAGGGTAGGTGACGTTGTGAAGGTGTAGTTCACCTTGGAGTGAAAGAACTAGGTACTTACCTAGTACCTTATAAAGGGTAGGCGACGTTGTGTAGGTGTGGTTCACCTTGGTGTGAAAGAACCTGGTGGTTAGCCTAGCACGGAAAAAAGGGTAGGCGATGTTTTGAAGGCTTCTCCGCCATAAGGAGATTGGTGTAGTGATTACGAACTCTCGAGTAGGTGACTCGGGGAGTGAGTAGGGCAAGGAAAGCCTTGTAGCGAACCACTATAAATACTTGTGTTGTGGTTTTGTGCTTCTTACTCTTATATTTTCATTACTTACCTTTATATGCTTGTTCATCAACATCCAACACACACATCCAAATAGATTGTCATAAGTCAATCTAAATAGATTAAAAGGAAATTTTAATTGGTAAAACTATTCAACCCCCCCTTCTAGTTTTCCACAATTGGCATCAGAGCTTAGTTACCAAGTCTCTTGAAGTATATTGTACTTTAAAAACTTGATACGATCCATGGTTAATTGAAAGCTACAAAGAAGGTTTTCATAAAACAAAACACCATGTCTTTTAAAACTATATGTTTGGATGTTGATTTAATAACAACATTTTTCTTATTTACTTTTTCATTTAATTGCACTAATCTTCTTTGTCATGTTGATTAGTCAAAGCTCATACCCACCAAGCTTTAGGATTCGCTTGGTAACAAGAATACCTTCCTTAAGAAGGCATCTTAACCATGAGGCCGGGAATCGTCTAAGTGACATTTGTTGTGTCATTTGTAAAGACATTCCTAAGTGCGCTAGAGGTATGATTTTCTTTATATTTTGCTTGATAATTAAGTATGCCTATTTAGGTATTTATATGATTATCCTTTGTGCTTATACATGTTTTACATGAAGCTTCATTAGGAAGCCTTTTTTTTCAATCGTGTTTTACTTCTCGTCAAAGTCATGGTATATAAAACTTATGTTTTGTCTCTTTTAAACCAATAATAAAAAACCACGAATTTCAAAAATTCCTCCTTCCTTATAAATAATCCACCGTAAATCACTCTACCAAACCCTCACTTTTTCAAATCCTCCAATTTCAAAATTCTCCCTTATTCAAAAACTTCATCTTCCTCCTCATTTCATCTCCTTGAAACCAAGAAGATCCATCATCAACATGGTTTACATCGCACTCGTGCTCATCGCCCTAACACTCATCGCATTTGTGTTCCCTATGATGAAGTTCACATACGGAGACATTTACTTTTGTTTGTTAATCTACATTGGGATCATATACCCAATCCTTTGTATCATCCTTAGTATTGAAATGCAATATTATTAATAATCTAGTTTATCTAGGTGATTTTATCATAATGTGTTTGTCACTTATTTTGATTTATATGTTTTATATTCTTTTCGTGATACATTAGAAGTCATGTATGCATGCTAAAAGGAAATGTAGGATAAAACATATTTCGTGGTATAAAAACTGTAAAACCTATGTTTTTTATCAAATCTGCATTTTTATTTTTCACAGTCCACGGATCCCAGAAGATATACTAGCCGGATCTCTTTTTAAAGAAGAGCGTGGGATCCGTCCTCTTGAAACTTGATCTTCATGCAAGATTAAAAACTATATCTTTCTAAATGCAATAATCCACTAGAAAGTCAAAACCTTGAGTATATTAAAGTGTTAAATACCATTATTAATAAAAATCTAGTAAAAAACATTAGATTGTCATAGGTTGACCACAAACATCTCTTTTTATTAACTTATCATTTTTTTAGGTTCAACTATGACGCATGAATATGAGTTTGATTTTTCACTCACTAGCTTCTACACTTCGAACATCTCTCTCAACCCAACACACACGCAATCATGTCCGTGGGTTCAATAATCTCGAAAACCATCACTTCCATGAAGGACGTAATGTAGACACCTCTCTACAATTCGAAGAAGGTATTAATACCTCCTTGAATACATAGGACTAGAATGCCTTCTTGAAATCAACGAAAAGATATGTCCAAGGTTCATAATGGAATTCTTAGTCAAGTTCGAACTCGTTACAGTAGCGAGGATAAGCTCTCTCTATCTCTTTGGTTTTATATCAAAACCAAAAGTTCACTCTAACCCTTGGGCATTTTGCTCACATCCTCCGGATTCCAAATCATGGACAATGTGCCTTCACCCAAGATTGGTCTCTTGATTCTCTCTTCAACTTTCGTGAAGAAAATAGTCCATATTGTTCACATACCCTCTCCGGAAGATTTAAATCGCATAATATGCAAACCTCGACCATATTACTCAGGTCCAAACATTATCTTTACAAGGGATATCAGGAAAGTACAAGCCTCTTGCACTCATCCTACGTGAAAATGTTTGGAGTCTTAGGGGAAATCGAGAAACTCTTCCCGCTTGTTGTGCTCATATATGTTTATCTGTTTGCTAACACAACAACCATACAATCTAAGCCTACTTCTTACATAGAAGTAATTGCAAATCTTCAAGGCTCCAAGAATAAACTCATCCCTTATGGAATGTTCTTGACATACCTCTATCATAATGTTATGCACTTCCATCCTCAATTTCAAAGTCCGTTGTACGTACTTGTGAACAAGATTGATGGAACCGCTAAACATATCTCTCATGAAGACTTTCTTCATTCTTGATTCCACCAACACTCATCAATCACATAATGATCCTCCTAGCAAAAACACTCAAGGAAACTAATTGTATTCCAAAATAGGATCAATCTCTTGTACTGCGTCTTTATCAATGTAATCCAATTTCCTTCATGAAATAAAACATTTTAAATTTGATACCTTAGTATTAGAACTCTTTTTAAACTATCCTTGAGATATAATGCATTGTCAAGATCATTTCATACCTTTAGTAAGTCTGGCTAGCAGATAGGGTGGATCCCAAAGATTGCACTAGACGGATCCACTCTTAGGGAACGTGGGATCCGCTAAACGAGAAAATGCAATTGCAAGCATTATATTTCAAACATATCCTTATAACACCTCACACACTAAGCTAAACATAGTGTCTTAAGGCAAAATTAAGTCCTTATCAAGATAGGTTGATCTTTCCTATTCATACATAACTCACCTAGATCACACTCTAAGACGATTGTAGATCTACCGTTTCGTCTTTAATCCATTACTCTTCCGCTCTTAAACTCACACTTCATTTTTTAACTTGATCTCTCCCATCTAGCCTAGAGATCTTTGATTGGCAAAATTGATCATTAATCATCCTCGCCTCAAAATTGATCAAAGTTAATCAAAATCTAGTTTTCATCTCAAGCTTCAGGATATTTTCCAAACACTATCCTAAACACAACCGATCTCTAGGATCATTTAGCTTCCATTGACACTCTAAATCTTTAGTGTCATCCTTGCTCATCCATTGGTACTCTTGAAAGTTCCAAATCCTTCTATAAATGACACTTAGGAGAATTTGAAACACTTTCCAGATGATATAGGTCTTAGATCTTAGAAACATCATTTCCACCCTTTCATAGCTGGCGGCGGATCCCTAGGATTAGCCTAGACGGATCCCTCTGAGGAAGGAACCGTGGGATCCGGATGACAGTTTATGTCAAATCTTGCTAAAACAATCATTTCAACTCATCTTCTAACTCAAACACTCCATCTCATCTTAAATGAGTTCCTAGATCAGTGCATCCTCTGAAGTTGACTTTTGTGCATGTCAATCATCACATTCTAATGAATCCTAGTGGCTTAAGGCTTAAATGCACTTGCCAAATCTCTTAGTTTATAAACCACCTTGTTAGGACCTCCATAGTCATCACTCTCATCCTAACTTTCAGCTCTTGCAACCTCTTGAAATCATCTCATCATGAGGAAAACCCCAAGTAGTAACTTATCCACCAAAGAACCACCCATGAAAAGGGCTCGTGTTATACACGAAATTTCTTCAACCGAATCATCTCATGTCAAGCCAACAAATGATAGAATTATTCATCATCCAATCAAACCAATTCCTAAAAGGATAGTACCCACAAAACTACCTATGCCAAACACCACCATACCTCCTAGGCTAAACAATATCATCTCCACTAAACCATCACCATTGGTTCCTAGAGCTATTTCATTTACATCCCTACTATCATCACCACACCTCTACAATTTAGAGGACTTGCCTCCTAGGTCATCTCATCGCTTCAGCCGACAACATTCTCCTCATTAGGAGGAATAATGGTACAAAATCAAGGTGTTGAATCAACACTTGCTCCAGGCTTCCTTTTAAATCGCTTTCCATCATATAATCCCATTTGGATTATGAGAAATCATCAAAGTCAACCACTCGACCATATGGAAGTTGACACTTCTCTACCACCACCATCATTTTTGGTTGAGTCATTCTCAAATGCACCTCCACCAATCCCTCAATCATTTGAAGCTCCACCAACTTCACTTGATCGCCATCAGAATTTCCACTTCTTCCACCACTACTACCTAGCCATGACAAAGATTGCTATCATTGTCAACATGTTGAAAGTTTGATACATGAAGTACGAGAAGACCAACGTTTCATGTTCTATCATCTCCTCGAGCGTTTCGATGAGATCAAACCTAAACAAAACTTGAGCTAGAAGATTTTAGTGGTGTCCTAGTATCAAGCGATAGTTGGTTTAGAAATTCCTAGTCATGTATTTTCTTATTTTCTTAGTTTTAGAGTCATGTATATCATAACTCTAGTTTTATTAAATGAAATTACATGCTACTTATTATTTTGTTGGGCATATGATTACTTTGTATTCATATCTTATTTTTTGTATAACATTACTTGTTATATATCACCTTGGCTGTAATTAAGCTGACTATCGGATCCCTGAGTGCCTGAGACGGATCCCTACTAGGAGGGAACCGTGGGATCCGTAAGACAGAATGCTTTCTTTCTACTTGAATCACATTTGCAGGAAATTGTGAATTATACTTGATTTCTAACCTTTTTTTTGTAGTTATTCAATATACATATGAAGACTTTCATCCAAAGCTAGGGGAGCTTTATGTCAAAGCAATACATTGCAAATTACTTGCAATACTAGGTTTACAATTCGTGACATCCCCTTGCATAATTGCAATCATCAAGGAGAAACATTAGGTCTCTTAGACGATATCCTTCAAACTTATTTGTAAACAAACTAGATTAGTATCACTTACTTGGCGCCCTTACATAGGGATGGACTCGTCAAGGGGGAGTAAAGACGAGATCCTTTCCGTGCTCTATTTCTTTTACTTTTAATTCTTTCACATGTTTTTCTTAACAACAATGTGTTGCCTTCCTTCAAACACTTTTTGTTTTAGACAAAAGGGGAGAAGAAAGTAAAAACTACAAATTCAAACTTTTATGAATTTTAGTTTTTCTTAAAATAATTTTATGTTTTGTCATCAACAAAAAAGGGGAGATTGTTAATACAAATAAGCAGTAAAAACGTTTATTTATATTTTTCGATCTTCTAATGTTTTGTCGATAACAAACGTAAAATCATATTAACGAAACAAATAAAATAAGTAAATGGTTTGAACTAATAGTTTCTAACATATTCACATTTTCACATAAAACGCTAAAACAAGTATAAGTAATTTTATGATTTAGTAATACATATGTACAACAACTAGTGTTTACATATTTGGATAAAATATACACAGAACTAGTATGTAGTATATTGGGTAATATAAATGGGTAGAAACTTAAGTATCACAACCCATTGGGCAAATACATTAAATGTAGTTGGATACAACCCAAAGCCTATAACCCATGGATCTTGACCCATAACCCATTGCATGAAATCATGCTTATATCACATATGGATAATACCCATAACCCATTGCATGACATCATGCTTATATAACATATGGATAATACCCATACCCCATGGATCAACCCATACCCAAGTGACTAAGTGCATTGCACTCAAAGATACATTGTATCTAGCCAAAGATCCATGGTTCAACCCACGACCCATGACCCATAACCAAAATACCCATGGGTAAAGAGTGAGCGTTCCTTCATGATCCCCTAGCTTTGTGCTTGAATCAGTGGGGATCTGGTAACTAGATCGAGATCTATGTTTGTAGTTTTGTTTTGTGTGATCTTTTAGGTTCCTCTTAAAGGCAAGATCACCACCTTTGAAGTCAAGCAAGCTCAAGTCCATGAGTTGCCTGCTTCCTCATCATCAAGGCTACTGAAGTCTTCTTGTTGATGATTCCTTTCCTTCCTCAAATAAGTGTAGTGTTGAAGACATTAGTGAAAGATGTCTCAAGTGTCAAGACGAAGTTATTAGTGAAGGGTATACTTCTTCTATAGCATAAGCTTTGTGGTAGGTGCTTAGAATTCAAGAAAGAAGCATTAGTGAAAGGTGCTTAGAAGTCAAGACAAAGAAGCATTAGTGAAAGGTGCTTAGAAGTGAAGAACACAAGACATTAGTGAAAGGTGTCTTGTAGATCTAGTCAAAGGCATTAGTGAAAGGTGCCTTAGATGTACATTTGATATGGTGTGTTTCGATGTACAAGATAGACTAGTATTAGATCCAAGGATATTGATATCCTTGATGATGTTGTAAAGGAGTAAATCTCCTTTGGGATTAGTCGTTGGTGTAGTGTGGTAGTAGTTCCTCCATTGTAATAGAACTAGGTGCCTAGTACCTAATAAAGGGTAGGCGGCGTTGTGAAGGTGTAGTTCACCTTGGAGTGAAAGAACTAGGTACTTAGCCTAGTACCTTATAAGGGTAGCTGACGTTGTGTAGGTGTGGTTCACCTTAGAGTGAAAGAACCCGTTGGTTAGCCTAACACCGAAAAAGGGTAGGCGGCGTTGTGAGAAACTTCTCTGCCATAAGGAGATTGGTGTAGTGATTACTGAACTCGAGTAGGTGACTCGGGGGGTGGAGTAGGGCAAGGAAGGTGTCCTTGTAGCCGAACCACTATAAATATTCGTGTTGTGGTTTTGTGCTTCTTACTCTTATCTTTTCATTACTTACCTTTATATGCTTGTTTATCAACATCCAATACACACATCCAAATAGATTGTCATCGATCTAAATAGATTAAAGGTTTTAATTGGCAAAACTATTCAACCCCCTTCTAGTTTTCCACATGCCCCATCCAGCCCCAAACCGATAAGAATCCTTGTAGGCCCAAACCCGCCCCAAAACCTGATAAGCATGCCCGCCCTGCCCGGTAAGTTGAGGTTTCGGGTTTCCACAGTTCAGGTTTTTGCCATCCTAGTTCTAGGCAACTTCGCGGGGTCATTCAACATTACGTTGTCATAGAGGGCAAGTTCCTCTATTGTATACGATTCTTCAGCGGTAAGTTCTTTAAGTTTGCCACGGCTGCTTGGTCGATGGTTTTGCCTAGTTGAGGTGCTTATGATGTAAAGATTTGGACTTTGAAGCCAAGATGATGCCTTGATGGGGACTTTATGGGCAAGTCCTTGAATGAAATTACCACGCCTTGTAGAGAGTTTAAGCCTTGGCGTTGTTTGAACATCAAGATAATGGTTTCCTTAGTTTGGTAGTTCTCCCGATTGGGAAAAATTAGAGGAAGCAGTGGTGAGATCATCCCAACTTGAGATGGATCCGCGGGGAATTAAACCAAGCCAATTACTAGTTTGGTCCGTAGAGATATTGGAAGAGACTCAGCGTGTGGTCTCCGTGTGGTAGCATCAAGGTCAATAGAGTCAATGATTTTAAGAAAGTCCTTGAGATCTTTGATTGGATCTTGAACAAGTCCATGGAATGCCCATCCGTTTATAGCGGGATGGTGTGTGGATCAATAGGGCGAGTAGTTTGAGCTTGATGGGGGCTCAATGGTGTTCCTATAGCCTTGATATGGCTCGGTCTAGAGTATTCACCAAGAGTCGGCCTCTTGGCGAATTGATTAGTGGTGGGGTGATTGGATGTGGTTGATTTGGTGGTGAGTTAATAAACCTTCCATGATGAAAGTGATAAGGTTACGAACAAAAACACAAAGAAGGGGATAGACTACAAGGAAGCTAATGAAAATGAGAAAAAATATTACTTGATAGGAATCAAAGCAAGGAACCTAAATGAGATAGAAATTAACTAGCTATTCTATGCTTAGGTGCCAAAAACTTGTCTTGGCGTGGAAGGCGTTAGGAATCAAAGGAAACTTCCTTTTCTTGAGCAAGTTTTCAACCTCCTAAACTGATAAACCTAATTGTTGTAGTGTAGTATGGGGTATGCCTGGGGATTGATATCATTCTCACAGAATAGGAATGCTAGTAAAACTATATTGAAGGTGGGGTTGAGGATGATTATTTTTATTTCTTTTATGGTTTTAGAAGATAAGGTAAAATCTGGAACTTTGGTTTTCAGAATGGAGTACTTACACTGATTACTCTACTTTAACTAATTATCTAATTATCTAATTACCACGGATAGCTATGTCTAATTGAGGTGTGCTCGTATGATGATTAAAGATGTGTTCACTTAGATACTATTACTCCCTAGTTATCTTTAATTGGTTGGTTGAGTTGTCACGAACTTTATCTTAAAAGCGTTGTATTCCAAATGTATGTAGGGTATCGTGTCCTAGTTCTTTGAGGTTATCTCTGGTATATGACTCGAATTAAACAAGCCCTAAGCTATTTCATCCATGAACCATATCATTATAAAGCATATAAAAGCATTAAATACCAACGAAAGCCCTAGTTGCACTCCTAAGCCGAATTTCAATTAAGACAGAAAAACCTAACAATAATCAATAACTAGTTTCATAGATATAAGCAAACACACAAGTAATTTAGCTAGACATGATGAGTAGCAAGCATACACACAATCAATGAATATGGGGGTAAACATAATGATAAATTGGATAAACAAACTTATCTTGATGTGTAAAATAGGGTATGGGACCTAGAATCTTTGTCCAAGTGGGATTTTGAGTTAGGGTTTTATCTCCAAAATTCTACCTCTTTAAAATCTGAGAAAAATCGAATTCTCTATATGAGATTCTGTCATTGTGGCGTCATCTTTTGCATGGGTGGCCCGTCGGAGATTCTGCGTCATTAGGAACTCGTTTTGCGTGGCCAAGTCATCGATGGGACAGCGTCACTTTAGAGTTGTGACAGCGCCGGTCTTTAGTTGAGACGCCGTCTTGATTCGATCCGGTAATGCGGAGTGAAAACTATGAGTGGCGGCCTCCATATTTAAAGCGTGGCCGCCGGTTATATGACCGAAATTTCACCGGCCCATCGTGCATGTTTTGATCGAGTATTCATAGAGGGACGGCGTGCGCCTTTGGATGGGACGCCGTCAGATTCTTGGTGATGCAGTGGCTTGATCTTGACTTTGCCATTTTCTTCATATTTGCTCCTTTCGTCCAAATGTGCTTCATTCCAGCATTTTGCTTCCAAAAGACCTAAAAGGTAAAAAGGAACGAAATTAAGCGATAACGGATATAAAATGTGTCAATTAGGGCTTAAATGACCCCATAAAAGCGTCGTTTAAATCCTTATTAGTCCGCATTACATGAGATGGTTTATGTAATTGATGTTCAAAAATAATTTGTAGTGCCAAACTGGTATTAATTAAGTAATTACATTGATGATGGTGATTTGTGGGTGTTTACAGTACCTAACCCCTTAAGAGAACCGCATCCCGAGGTTCAATCTATGGTATTGGTTGAAATTGGATTGGTGAACAAATGTGAATACTTGGCACGAATCGATCTTATTCCCGGTGTACTGCACCTCTCTTTTTGTGGTTCCAATGAGCCTTGACAATGGGAATGCGACTTTGTTTTAATCGTTTGACATCCCTATACATGATCTCCACAGGATCTTCAACAAAGTTGAGCTTGTCATTGAGTTAGATGTCCTTTAGTGGGACAACGAGAGTTTCATCGGATAAACATTTCTTGAGGTTTGGAACATGGAATGTGACATAGTGGTTTTCATAGACACATAATCAAACAAGTATATGGGGTGTATGTATGAAGTTCTAGAGAGAGAAAGTAAGATGTTCTAGAGAGATTAAATCCAAAGGAAAGGTTAGATTAGTAAGTGAACATCTCTCCCTTGTGGGACCCTACAATGACTACACCCTCCTTGGTGGAGAGCATACAGTAGTAAAGACCGTCCTTCTTCCACGGTGTTACTTATACTACTAATAATCTAACTTATATACTGCTATTTCTACGAGCTATAATATGCTAAACATATGTTGGGATGACCGACACTTCTGCATGGATTTTCTAAATCCTAACAATCTCCCCTTAAGTGAGGTTACCCCAATAATTACATTGAAGAAGTCCTAGCAATTAATTTATAATCTTGACTTTGTAGCTTCACAAACTTTAACATCGTATAATAGTAGTGATTCCTTGGCTTTGAGTGATTCTTTGATATGTGATCAGGAGCTTTCATTGAGATCATCAACAATATATCTAGATCATCCAATGTAGGATTGCCAACATGTGAAGTTGTGACTTTGGACCGATGATACATTTGATCATGAAATCTTCATTTGAGTTAAGCTTTGTTGATTCATGACATTTGAAGCGTAGCGGCGAAGCATGGGTGAAATATCAGTCACTTGATGAAGATATGCACTTATCATGATTTCTTTGAGATGAGCGTGATGTATGCATCTGCGGTTATGGATTGGTGCATCAATTCGAGCATTTTACCAACCGTCGGTGTTCTCTGAGAACAAGTTAGCAATAAAAGCACGAAAGTGTCTTTGATCACTTTGTTGAATTGAGGTACATGGCCCGGTTCCCCATTGATCGGTACAAACCTTGCCGTGATCGTAAAATTGAAGAATCTCCTTGGCGGGGTTTCAAATTCGGCGGTTCTCAAACCGAACGTCTCAAAGAAGACAACACCGAGTGAGTGAACCAAAGAATTGAGATTCTTGATTGATTAAAATGATTTGTAAAACAATTGTGTATTGCTTAACGAGAAGAATTTTTCGCAATACAACGAAGGTTTTATTAGGAAAAATCAATTTTCAATCATAAATACTGTTTTTTGAAAGTGTAATACCGGTCGATGTGCTATGTAAAATAATTTTTGGCACAACGACGGTTTTCAAAGGTATCCGTCAATCCATTTCTGAACGAGATTGATTCATGAGTGAATCGCCCATCGCTTTGTCGGTTGTCACATGGTTGATCTATTTGATAGATCTCACATGCCACCCACCAAGAGCTTGTTTGATGTTGGCTCTAGAAGGCTTTCCATCTTTATTGTGAATATGATTGCATATCATTCAGATATTTTGGCAATACCATAAGGATAATCGTGAGACTCTTAAGATATATTCTCACTTTCCACATTGTTTGAAACATTGAGTCTTCATTGATTGTGTCCTAATGAGATTTATTGATGATCTCTTGGCTCTAGACTCAATAAGTGCACATTTGGTTTGCTATGCGAGAGAGAGAGAGGGTCTCCTTCTTTTATCATATCAACTTGTATCGATAGATTATGGGGGTTCCCCGTGTGGGTTCATTGAGAGGAAGAAACAGTAGTTTGGAAGTTGAGCGGAGTTGCCAGTGGGTCGTCATGGGTCTTGACGCTTGCCTTATAACCATTAGTAGCATGAATTGAACCCGGTTTGCCTAAGGTTGAAAAAATGGAGGGCTATTTCTTTTCACCCTTTTCTTATTCATTTATTTTTCATTCTTGCCCGGTGCTTACGATATTTCATTACTAGAACCTTGTTGGGTTTATTCTAGTTCTAGCTCTATCTCAGTCTGCACTCTTCCCATTTCTTGCTTTTCTCCTTTTTTTCATCATACCTAAGGACTTCTACATTATCTAGTGGAATGTCCCCGGTAGATCCTCTCCGGTGGATCGTGGAAACGAATACCTAACCTAACCATCCTTATATCTCCGTGCAAAAAGTAAATTTGGACGATCTTTTGGTATTGTTCTTTCGCCATTAAAACCATTTGAAAATTAATCCGTGCTTGTGATACAAGATCAAAGCATTTTGTACCGAAATTGTTTTGATATATTTTAGAAGCGCTCCCCTCAACATGTGCATCAAATATTAGAAGTTGTTTTGGCACATGGAGGCAAGAGGACTTTGAAATCTTAGATTAGGAATGAAAAATTCAATCTTTGATTTAACATTTTCTAAAGATATCATCATCACTTCCCCTGATCAAGTCAAGTATTTTAAGTACTTTGTACAAAATATTTTGGGAAGGGATGAGGTTTTCATTTGATTGCTCCCCCTTGATGTGAAGAATTTTTAATACAGTTTTGAGCTTACAGGGGGGGATATGAAGCAAAATTCACGATCATAGTAACCAATGAAACCATTTAAAATTACAATCAAGGTACTTTATGAAAAGAATATTATATTTTAGTACCTTGATAGTTTTGTTACCTTTTTGAAATGCTCCCCACTCATATGTGTTCAAATGCGAAAAGATTTAGCACATATAGGGAGAGATGCCAATTTATTGAGACTTGAAGATCACATTTTATCATATTGCATATTTATATCACATTTTCTCCCCCGATCAAAATTTCAAATCCTTTGAGATTTTGGATCTCAAGTGATTTAAATATGTATAAACCTTGTTGGAGAAAATGTGTACGGTTTTATTTGATCACGAATGAAACACTACTATGTTCCCTCTTGAAACAGAAACTACAAGCCATAACCTATCACTACTATATACATTATAGTTATTGTTGTTGTTCATAGTGTACCACCACATTACATTAGAGTTAAACAAAATAGCTAATAAAAGAAGATATCATCATTTTGTTCCTCGGTAGCTTGTAGTGTCCTTCACGCATTCTCCCTCCCACAAATCTTTCAAGGATCGGAAAATCTTTTTGTCTTAAGTCTTCGTCCGATAGTAGCAATCTTCACATCTCTTCACATCTGTTCGACCAAAACCTCGTGTGGTTCCGGCCTCATCTTTAGCTTGAAATCCTTGACCTCGAACCCATTCTTCCATTCACCTTTAGTGTAGCATCACTGAATTTGTAAAGCTCACATAGTCTTAGTAGCATTCTTGAACCATATTTATCTGTAAAAGATAGCTCTCTGGAGAGTCAATCCCTAATAGTCGTGTTTGAATTCATGCCATGTGGCTTCCATTGAGGTTTTGTGAGATTGACTTGAGTCGGTAGCTTTCCATTCCCATGAATGTCACCCACTCTTTGTCATCACTAGCCCCTTATCCATAGATTGACGGCGTGAGGGACTTCTTTTCGCGAACGGACGGATGGTCAAGATGGCCTTGAAGGTTCAATAGGTACAGATCTTCAAAGTCACCGGGAACAAGTGCTTGAAATCTTTTTCTTCTACATGGTCTTTCAAGTTCTTCTCCGAGGACAATCTTCTTCGCTTAATCATAACCATAAATTGGGAAGATCTCCATGTCGACCACACTAAGAATTCGCAGCTTGGATCGAACAGTTATGCGCTTATTTTCTGCACCATGTCTTTCGATGTAGAACTTCTTCTTCTTAAACCACCAATGAGAGATTCCGTGATGAGCGCAATATCATACTCATATTCTTTGTTAGTCCATAATTAGTCGGTACCATCTGCTCAAGACGGATCTAAGTAAGTTGCAGCCATCTTAGAGATAGATAAGGCGGTCTTCTTCCTTGAGTAGCTCGTAGATAGTCCGATCTTTATTGAAGAAGAAATCGATCAAATGGTCTTATCCGGGTTCACCACCACGAGAAGAGGATTGTTGACGTTGAATCGCTTATATTATCATCTACTTGATCTCGACAACTTGTGACACTCTTCCATTTGGAATTGAGATGAGCGGCATCGAATGAAAGACTTTAATAATTTCATAAGCTGGGCCTTCAAGATCCTTTGGTGTGATTGATGAGATTCCACCTTTCAATACCATTTTCAAGCTTCCCATGTCACCAGTGATGTGCAAGAGTGATTCTTTTGAAGGATCTTCATGGTTGACTACAATGGTGGTTGCCCAGTTATTGTCTGGAACGGTCAAATCGGACTCGTGAATGCCCCATGTTGGTTCAAGATGGATCGTGGTTGTTCTTGGGCCACCAAATTTGAGTCATGTCTTTAGAAGGTCGCCCTGGATGATTTGAACCTTCCTCCTGTATGCATTCCACCAATCTTCATCATCGAGGGCATGGGATGTGTTTTGTAGAACATCATCATCCTCGAATCGAATCTTGAACAACATAGGACTCTTCATTCATTGCCCATCTTACGGGATTTTGGTGACGTAGGTGTGAATCGAGAGTCATAGTAGTCCAAGCTGCAGATGTCTTCTGAGACCCTTGACCGACAGATGAACCAGATTGGTTTGAAGGTTTTGGTGGTGGTGTTGGTGGATTTTCCTTTTGAGTTTCGGCTGTTCGGAAAATCCACCAATCCCGAACGTCCAGCTCCACGATTGGAGGAGGAGGAGGTGATTTTGGAACCCCAGACATAGATTCCAACATAACAACTCTTCTCTTCTTCTTTCCCTCCCTTTCACGAATGCCTTTCAAGAACTGCAAATGATTATCATGCTTGATAGATTCTCGAGAGCCATATAATTTCTTGTGAACTTCATCCTTATGCTCATGTGTCAAACATTCTCGAGAGGACTAATCTCATATATCGAAGTAGGTAAATCCTTAAACCTCGATGTAGCGGAGCCTTTGCCCATTCCACGCATCCTTAACTTCCACTTCAATGGCATTTATAACCGGTCAAAATTGAAACTCTCCACTTGGATAGACGACGATCAAGATGATTGGGATTCGGGCAAGTGGTGCTTCTCAAGAGCTTCAATTCGTTTCATAGCCTCTTCTAGCAATTGTTCGGTTGTTTTAAGGTGGTGATCGGTGGTGTGGCGGTCATTCTTGCGATGACGGTTGGTGTGATTACAGATTGTTGTAGAGTCAAAGATGATGGGTAGTGGAAGTGTGGTTGATGAGTTGCGGTGGAGAAGTGTAGATCAGAGAGCTGGCGTTGACACGGATACTATTAGTGCGGAGACATAGGAGGGACGGTTGATGTATCCTGCTAAATAGTGACTAAAAACATGGACTCAACCTCTTCCTTTTCATCATTTTGTTTTTCTAATTCACATCGATGATCATCAACAAGGAATTGGTCACCAAATGTAATATATGTATCAAGGTTCTTTAGAAGATAGTAGACTGTTGATCGTTCACTTCTTCATGTTGTATTTGTTCTTGGATCTTGGTTTTGAACATCTTTAAGATTGGAATGTGATTCTTGCATTCATTTCCTCCTAACGTGTCTTGACCTTCGCGATTTGTTGGCTCGGTTTACGCCTCGGTATTGTTCCTGTTGTAGTTTCGGTCACGCACATTTGCTTGAAGATCGATTCGCTCATGTTTACATCTCCACCATCATGTCCATGACTCTAGCGTGCGTGAGTCATTGGTCATGTGACTCTTCTGTTTAGAAGAGTCCTCTCTTCAATTTTCTCATGTGTAGACAATGATTCACGAAAAAGACAATGATTGAAGCCGTTTCTTGAGTACAAATTTGGTTGTAGTCTTTGGAGTTGGAGTGGAAATGGTTAACAACATCTGACGACTTGCTTCGCTTCTTCTCGACTTTCCCTTTACCTTTGCCTTGAGAGACGGGAGTGGTTTGGCGGGTAATCAATCGGGTTCTGTATCATAACCCCCTTCAATGGTCATCTTTGAGACATATCAAGACTTTGCGGGCTCTTGAATGCCATGTTGACCTGACATCATCTTCATCCATTAAGGTCATCTCTTTCTCGAATTTACTCGGACCACTTTTCCTTTCCCCTTTCTAGCATCTCTTCTCCTTTTTTTGCTTTGGGATGGTGAATCGGCAGTCTCGATCTATCTTGCCTCTTCTTAGGAGGCTTGCATAAGTAGACTTTGAGGATGACTTGGTTTGTGACCACGATTTTGTAGATTTGGGTTGTGTGGGAGTAGGTTTGGGTGTGTCATCAACTGTTATGCTAGAGGCCTTTTTCATGTATTTCTTGAAGTAATCGACCTTCTTAATTCTTTCGGTGAGAAGTGCTTGGTGTATTGGCATTCAAAAACCTCTTTGTTCCTCCTTTGGCAACAAATTTTAAGTTACCAAGCACAAATTCATCCAGGCTTCATGGAGAAGCTGACTCACGTCTTGGAGTAAAGCGATGTTTTACCCCAAGTGTTGGATAATGATCTTCGAGAACCTTACGCTAGGAATCACCCTTTTGTCTTTGGATTTCTTTCCTTTGACATGATTGAGAAAATTTTGTCTCGCGGTGATGAATGTGTCCATAGCCAAGGAGAATTCTTCCCAAATGTTCATAAAATCGATATTCACCCTTTTAACTATCCCCCATAATTTGTAGAATTGGAGCCTCACTCTGTCAAACCATGAAGTTTTACCGTCCAAGCACAGGTTGAGAATGGTGACAATAGCTCTCCATGGTTGATACACTTCATTGTTGATGACTGTTGAGACCTTTGTTAATTTCCTTTGGTTATCCCAATTCTTCGACAAAGTCCATTAGCTCTTTAGTTGTGGGTGGAGTGACGAATGGATTTGGGGGTCTCTTTAGTGATTTGAAGAGCCTCCGAGAGTCTCACGAGGTGATGTCATACCACTTGTCTTGAAGTTTACAAGTGTATGTAGCTCTGATCTTGTCCCATGTTACGTGTTCCGAATTGTTGCGGTAAGTGGAAGGAATGCGTTGCACATGGTTAAAGCACCAAAAAGTTGGTGTTCTTCAAAATATCAACGACAATTGGTAGATTGGATTAGGTTGGTTTCTCCACATCCACAAACAGGTTGCTTTTGCTATATCCACCCATTCCTCATACTGGAAGAAGTTCCTCATCGGTAGGTAAAGTGGGTGAATGCGTATTGAGGTTCTCGAGGATGTTGCCGCCATTGTAGTTCTGCGAGCACACATACAACAACAACAATATCATTTGTTAGGCTAGACAAGATCAATAGATCAACCTTATTGCAACAACATATCTTAGACACTAAATTAGTGTTTTAAGCATACGGCAAGCATACACAAATTAGTGAACAAGATATGAATGAGGCAGAGACATATTAAGTATTGGACACTCATAGACATAACAGAGAATTGATAGTGAAAGATGGTTAAATTTACAAAGACATAGCAAGTATACAATCAACATACAATGACCAAGGAAGTATAATGAAAGATACGATGATGAAAAGACATATAGAACGTCGCATAGAACCAATCATTTTATGGACAAGTCGCATAAGACAAATCGCATATTGTCAAGACAAATCGCATTATGGACAAATCACATAATGCATAGGACAAGTCGCATTATGGACAAATCGCATATTGTCAAAACTCATAGGTCAAAGCACAAGTCGCATATATCACAATGCATTCAACAAACCGGAATCGTCAAACATGGGACAAATTTTTAGGTCACCATAAGTTAACACAAGTATCAATATGTAAGAAATAGAAAGAAAGTTGGATGAACACCACCTGCGTATAATAATACTAAAGAGTTAGGCTTAGGTATTATGTAAAAGTGACCACCAACCTTCAATAGAAGGTTTACATATGTTATATAGAGGGAGGATCTAGGTCAACATGTCTAGTCCATTCCTTCTTTATTGGGCTTAGGCGAAGGCCTGGGCTTTCTACATAAGCCTTGCTATTAATAACTAATTTAAAAGCCTAGTTTAAGCAACCTATTACATATTAAATACTAACACTTGAAATAGAAGTTAGGAGTGATTCCAACAATCTCCCCCTAAGTGTTGATAATTAATAAATGATGACTCCAGCAATCTTGAAAAGTTGTTGGTGTTGATGTAATAGTTGCCTTGGCGACATTCCTCTTTCTTGTGAGAAGTAATGTCTTGATTCCAACAATCTCCCCAGTGTGAGGATCTTGTTTTCTTTGAAGTTTTCAGCTTTGACGTCTTCGTAATCTTAGTTCTTTATTCTTTGTTCAGGTGTGGATATGGTGATGTTATGTTGTTGTTGTCTGCATCCGATCAAAACCGTTGCTGAGTCTCCGTCTTTCTCCAACATGCTCACACACTCTCTTGGCGTTGGATTTGATGATTGATGTAGTTCTCTTAGTCTTTAAACTTTGAAGATTCTTTGGCTTTAGTAGAAGAATCGTTCGACTTTGTGTTGCCTTCGAGAGAACTTCAATTTGAGTTGTTGTTGGTATAAGCATGTGGAGAATCATCACGATCATCTCCTAGGAGCATCCATAAGAAGAAAAACATAAGAATGGGTTAGTGATAAACACCATCGATCATTTGGTTGTTTCTTAATTGACCACTCGTTGTTCTTCCCGATGTCTTGATTCCATTCACCTTGGTCGGTGAATCAACGAATCCAATCCCATAAGGGCCGGTTGGCATTACGCTGAACAAGTTCAAGTAATGACCCACATCTTCAGGACTATATTCTTGAAACGAATCTCCTTAGCGGGATTTCCAAGACTTACAAATTTGAACACCGAGGCGTGATAACGTATAGTGTGAAAACACATCTCTAATTTAGCAAAGGTTGTTCAAACAACTTGAGTCCTCAAGTAGGATAACCGATGTACGAATTACACCTGGGATTCGGTGAGTCGCGGTACGACATCACCTCACGCATCAAACCGTTTGAGACAACACTAAAGCGTAACCCAGGAGTTACAGAAGTGACTGTCGGTCATTTGATGTTGACCCCGGCGGAGTTTCTATTCAATCACCGAGGATCACAAATGTGAACCCCTCTTAAATGTTCTCGAACAGATTGCTAAGATCACGTGTAGGACTCTAGAATTGTATCACTAGTCGCCAATGTTGAATGACAAGTGATGAAATCTCAAGTGTTCAGAATCTTTGATGAATCTCATGGCTCTAGACTTTCAATAGTCGCTTTGGTTTACTAAGGAGACTAGAAGAGGGTCTCTTTCTTCAATACCACAATCTCTAAGAAAGCGATAGTTCCAGTAGGGTTCCTGTGAAAATGAAACAAATACGTTGAGAGAAACTTGGTGGCTAAGAAGGTTTAGTGCATCTGCGCCATTGGGTCCATGACGACTTTCTTCAATACCGGTGTTATCTAGTGACAACGAGCATATGTATTGAACTCGATTGTCTCCTAAGTTGAATAATTTGGAGGGCTATTTCTTCACCCTTTTCTTTTACTTTTCTTTTAATTCTTCAACTCCTTCTTTTCTCCGTTCATTTTCTCCTTTTTTTATAATCATACCTGGACTTAGTACTAACTATTGGTGGTGTCCTTGGTAGATCCTCTCTGGCGGATCATAGACGTTTATTCTAAACTTAGTCACCTTATAACTCCATGACTAACCTATGTTGCCATAAAACCATTTCTGAATCTCTTAAAGTGTTTATGAATTAAAACATTTTGTATTGCCGAGTTTGTATTTTCATAAATACTCCCTCCACATGTGCTCAAGTATTTGGATAAATCAGCAGTGAGGGTAGACTCGCACTTTTGATTGATCGACTGGTAGACAATTCCCCACTTGAGACACTTATTCGTTATAGTTAAGGAGTTGCATTGTCAACTTTTAGGTGACAACTAGCTCTAATACTTCTTTAAAGGTGTGGACAAACAGAAAAGGTTATCAAACTTAGTTCAAAGTTCATGTCTATCAAGAGTTTCGAAAAGGTACAAATCTACTCGATATGTCTTGGAAGACAAATCTTTTGATGTATGAAAGTCGATCTCAAATTCATGGGTTAAATCTTAGCACACGAAGACTTCATCATATTTACAACATATTTGTATCACACAATTTTTCTCCCCCACAAAAATGGCATATAAATGTTATTTTTGATGAAATTTTTGATATTGAATATGACCATTTCGAGTTTTGTGGGAAGATTTCCACGAAGAACGTTTGTGAACAAATATTTGTTTAGCAAATACTCCCTCAACAAAATAATAACTTTTGAGGTTTTTGACTTAAGCAAAATCTTTGTTCTTTTGACAAAACTTTGAAAAATTGATAAGTTTAACTCAAAGTAAAACTTTAGCTCTTTTTATAAGGATTGTAGCGATCGTGCCACGTGTTCCTTTTCATTACAAGTCGGGTTTTACAACGTTATGTATGCACAAGCCATTATGAATCAAATGATGTACTATATATTTGATTAACTTCCCCAATTCATCTTTATGTCTTTAGAAGCTTTTCCGTACACTTTCTTTTTATGAAATTTCAATGCTTCCCCAACCCGACAACCATTGTGATTCAAAACTTGATGTAGTGAACCGTCTTTAACTTTTTGAAGTTTTAAGTAATGCGGCATTTGTAGATGAGCAATGAACCACACAATAGAATATGCCTCAGTCACGTAATCACGGTTATTTTAATGCTAAAAATCGTTTGGGGTTAACATGCAAGAAATCAACAAAATCTTCTCGCGAATGTAGAGCATATCACACCAACAAAACCATGAAAGATGAAGTAATACTAATTCCCTTGATTGATTGCGGTTGTCACGGAATAATAATCACTGTGAATATGCAATTGCTTCGTAAGCGACCATGTGCGAGGCATCATGCATCATATTTATAACTACACAAGATAACTCGTGAAAGTGAGACGATAACACACAAAGTAAGAAATTTGAACCACGGATGACGATCTCATTTCTTTCCCTAATTGAAGAAATTCATGAAGGAAAACGGGTTTTGAAAAATCAAAAACGGATGTAAAGCCTCTTTTAGCAGAATGCATTGAAATGCCTTCAGTTGTACTTGTTTCTAGTAGCTTATGTGTACTTTTATTATGTTATTTGATTATATTTGCATGATTTCAGAGCTTAATCGTATCAAAAGATGTTTGTCTAGTGTTTATAACCTAAGTCACTTAGGAAAGGGAAAAGTAAAGTAATGCTCAAAAATAGAAGATTCTCGTTGGTAGAAAACTGTCAAGCACAAATCAAGTATCTCAAGTACCTTTGAAGCCATAGTGATTGAAGAACCAAGTTCTAAAGACAAAAAGTAAAATATCAATTTTCCTAACTGAAATCAACCGGATCGGTTGGAAAATGACCAAAAAGTTGCCAAAGAGCCGACCACAAATTATTACGCCATAACCAAACGGTTGGTTCTTATAAAGAACCAACGGATCGGTTGAGTCATGTATTTCAATCCGTTGGAAGACCTATACGCCAATTCTTCATCATAATTTCCCCTGCATCCAAACGATTCTAGGTCCTTCTCTTGGTGTATTCTAGTCCCTTCCTAATAACCTTGAAGGCCAAGTTCAACAATTATACTAGGCCTTGGAACTAGTATAAATAGAGGCCTTTTGTGAGCAGCATATGGTTCACTTTGATTAGTGCTAATAGTCAGTTTTCTCACATTAGCCACTTGTAGATAGTACTTGAAGAAACAACGATTCGGTTTCAATGCAATGAAGATCGGAGTATAGTGTTTCCCAGTGGATGTAATAAAATTGTACGAATGAACTCACCAGCGAATAGTGATCGAGAGAATTGAACAGGAAAAATTTGCGATTACTCTGAGAGAGAATCTATAAATTAAGGCTTAAATGCAAATTAAAGAAAATTAAAAGATAAAATATAAATAAACGCTATCTATTTGCAAAATGATGTTTCCCATTTTCTTTATAAATTTTAATTTAAAACTACGTGGCGTCATGATAGTAATAAGAAACTTGAACAATATAAATCTAAAAATATGAAATGACATTTTCAAACTTAATGATAAGATAAAATTTTTAGAAAAAAGAAAATTATTTTATAACTATTTATATAATTATTATTAATTAAAAACTATTTTTAGCTATTTAATAAAAACCTAAAATACAAGAAAATATGAAATAAAACTAGAAAAATGAAATTGTGACTTGGAAAAATCTAAAATAACAAAAAAGAATTTTCAAAACTATTTCAGTATTTTTTGATTATTTTTATATTTCTATGAATTAAAACTATTAAAACTGATTAAATTGCAAAAATACAAATTTAACTAAGAAAATCTGGAAAAATATTTTTTTGACTTTTATGTTATCTTAACATAGGAAAAATGAAAAATTATTTTTGAAACTTTCGGTTTAATTGTATAAATGCTAATTAAAAAGATTTAAAAGCATTTTAAATCAAGAAAAATACCAAACAATGTGGAAAAATCTAAAAAATTCAAGATAAGTCTAAAATAATATTATGAATCTAGGAAAAATAAAAATAGAGGGCTTGTGTGCAGAAAATGACTACAATGTAAGGAGCTTGTAAATAAGCACTTATATTAGCAAATGAAAACAAAGACCTCCTGGGTTATAGAAGCTATATTATGCTAAAAGTACTCAAAAGCAACTTATAACAACTATCTTAAACCTCTGAGATTGCACCTACAGGATTTGATTAGTTGAGCTTATGTCTTCCAAAGCAGGTTTATTTATTCGGCGGAACTAAGAACAAGTACCAAATAAGCTAGAAATCTAAACCGGACAAAGGATCCTATACTAGACTTCGGATAACTACTTATGAACCAAATTAGAGCCTGGACAAGCTCTTATGAGCTCAGGTAAAGCCATAAAACACATTATTTCGCTATCTTGGAGGTTGTGCAATGAAATAAACCGATTGACAAGCTCATTTGGAGCTTTTAAAAATTGAAAAATTCTACAAAAATGATAATAAGAAAATAGACCTGAAGTTTTTAAACCCACAATTTCTTTGATTTTGATCAGAATGAATCCAAGAAAAATCACCCTAGTTTGGTAACTTGGATTTTTCAATATTTGACTTTTAAAAGTTTTGATGTTTTGACTTTGAAACTTTGAGACCAATTTGTGGTGATCATGATGTTAAATGATGAAATGAAGCTAATGCAAGCTATGCCTATGATTTCTAAACATAAAACAAGTCTTTGATTTTCCAAAATTTCAACAGTTAAGCTAAGTTCCATGATGATTAATGTGATTTTGACTTTTGTGGTATGTAGGTGCAATATTAAGACAGATATGAGTGTAAATGAGCTAAACAAGCCTAGATCAACAAATCTTACCTTGAACAAGCCTCAAACAGGTAATCCCTGAGATCCAAACACCATTTTTAGGTTGCAGTAAGCAGGCTAACTCATAGCTTGTTTTCTGATCAATGAGTCTAACTACTCTAATTACCATTAAATAAACAAGTCTAAACTATTGGTAACCATGGATACATATCAAGCACAATATCTGAAATGGATTGAAAATGGAAAGTGAAATACAAACCATGAGATGTCCACTTAGCTGTGAAGGCTAAAACAGAACCAATCCTACACTAACCTAGTCTATTCCAACCCATCCAATACTTGCATCACCCAAATTCCATTTTATCACCAAATGAACCGGTTTGACTTTAGGTTGACCAAAAATCAAAGTTGTGAAACTTGATTTTTAAGCTAACCAAAAGCTATAAGGAGCTTTAATAAGCTTATTTGAGCTTAGAAATAAGCTATTTGAAACTTTAACATCAGAGTTTGAAATTGAAATTTTAATGTAGCGATTGAGCTTGAAACTTGAAACTTATATAAAAACTTGGAGTTACTATTTAAAAACACATTACAATGATAGTAATACTTGAATTTGGTACAATGAAACAAAAGATTACAACTTATACACTTTAACTAAAACTTTTATATTAAAACGACATAAGTGAAATTTAAAAAACTAAAATCTACCCTTTCTCTTTGCTTCTTCTCTTCCTTTTATACACCAAAGAAGTCTTCTACTGCTCTGATCAATTCCCACTTTATTTTTGACCATTGTGGCTTGAGCTCTTTTTAGCCATTGATTCGGTTTGGCCAAAAATGGTTTTGCAGTTGGATGATAACTTGTGATAAGGAAGGAGCATTGAATGCATCTTGGCTTGGGGTGAGGTCAGGTGATAGGGTGGGTGTGATGACAGGTGAGGCGGAGTTGGAGGCAAGATGTGATGATAAGTGGGAAGCTTGGTGAAGTGGATTAATCAAAATGGGGTTTGACAGGTATATTAAAAGGAAAGGGTCAAGGATAATGGCGAGGGGTCACAAGGGAAAATGGCAAGGGTCCAATTGGCTTTGACAAGGTCCAAAGGTGCAAAGGTTTAAGGTTTAATATCAAGGACCTTTTGTGTAATTCCAAAAATGGAGACCAGTGCGCCATTTGCAAAAGTTGTTTCAAGGGACCACAATTAGAAGTTTCCATAATACAAGGACCAAAATAGATTTTTCAAATTTCAAGGACTATTTTGCCAATTTTAACTTGAGGACCAAACTTGTATTTCTCAAACTTTTGATATTATTTTCACCAAAGGACTAATTTTGACAACTTATGATTTTAAAAGGACCTTTGGTGACTTTTCTTTTGAAATTAAGCTCAGTGGACTATTTACGACAATTTTTGAAACTTGGAACCTTGGCTTGCGCCAATTATGCAAACAGCTCATTTTCATCGATTTTTACATTTTGCATCACGAACAATAATGCAATTTTGGAATATTTTGGTATTTTGATGCATTCGAGCATTTTTAAATGTTTCTGATTCGAGATTTGATCAAAAAATGATGAGATTACCACTCATCACTTCAATACAACTCTCTCACTCATCAAACAAAGCTCAAGCTCCAATTCGTCCTTAGAAGTCCAGGGAAAGTTTGGAGTTCAGTTCCAAATTTGGAGGCCAAATCACCAAGTCTGATACTTTGGAAATCATTACTTCACCATTTGTAATCTTATTCCAAGCATTGTAAGACTTTTAATCATGTTTTCTAATGTTCAAAGTTCAGAGTTTATGTTCATGTTTGCTATGAGTGGCTAGTTTCTTTATACACTTGCTTAAATGATGTTGATTATCATATGATTAGTTAGTGATTGTGTTAACTTGTTTTAATTCAATTTCAAGTTAATTCTAAGATCCAATTGTGCTAAAGTTTCATAGTGACATTTGTTAATCAAGTTTGACTAGTTAATAGTAATCGTAGAATTGAAAGAACTTATTGTTATTCAACTAGTTATAATCATTTTGTCTATGGATGATTGTTTTACCCATTATTCTTGATTAAACAAAGGAACTAAGGTGTGGTTGTAATAAAAACGCTTTTTGATTATCAAATTGGATTGATTGGAAACATCTAAAAGATCGTAAGATTAGTTGTTGAGAATCAATTGTAACCTTTTGTCTATAATCGGTTACCTTTTGTATTGATCATTTCTTAAGCAATTTGATGAAACAAGTGGATGTTTTTGTGTTTAAGTTTGTGAAAGTAAACTTATGAAACTTGAATTGATCTTGAATTGATTGGTTAAACTTAATGCTTGTTTTTATGAACTAAAATCTTGACGAAGGTTTAACTTGTAAGAACAATAGATTACTACACCAACTAATTATCACAACCAACATGTTAAGAGGTTAACACAATCACACTAATATAGGATATGAAACTAGTTTAAGCAAGTGTAGTTTTAATCATCTGAATTTCATTATATCTATTTGCGTTGTTATATGTTTTGGATAGACTCTGTTGATTCAAACTTGTTAATTAGATTCACTCAAATCCCTGCGAATGATCTCGACTTACCTTCATAATCTTGCTATAACGGACGAGTGCACTTGCTCGTATGTGTTATTGGGTATTGGTAATGCTTTTATAAATTTAAAACTTGTACACCGTAGCACATCAAGTTTTGGCTACAGCGTGGATTTGATTGTTTTTACAAGTTTTGAATCCTCATCAGTCGATTCATTCCAAAAAATTTATCGAAGTTTCAAAATCGGTTGCCTAACCGAACAGTTCATGCTTTAAACCATACCAAACGATCTAGCGATCGATGCGCTTCATGACCGATCGGTTACCTCTTCATCCCGAGAAACTGTTTTAGTTGTTTGTCCATGTGTTTAGATATTGCACGGATTCTCTAGGACATTGTATGAACACTCGTTTGGAATAGAACCAATTACACCTCTGCTTAACCTCGAGCGTTTGATTTGAAGAAGAAGAACACTTTTCATACCATTGGAAAATCGTGTACCAAGAGTACCAAACCCACCATTTGATAACCTTGTAAGCCAAAGTTGTTTACAACCCTTTCTGTTACCTTTTCCATGGTGGACGATCAACCTGTGGGAACCAACCGTCCGTAGCACCAACCGGGAGTGCTATTGTTCTTTGCCATGTTGACGACAACTTCGTGAAGGGTCATCATCTTTCCATGATCAAAGACCGTCCAATTGATGGCCGTGCGTGGGCGATCATAAGCACATTTCGAATTCATGAAATTTGCGGCATGTTCGTTATGGCGAAGCGTCAATGCCATCAAACTCAAGCTTTTCCATCATCACTGTAGGAGATGCTAAAGTATGGTACAATGAATTAACCCCAGGAATTATCAACACTTGGGAGGAGATGAGGCAAGCCTTTGTAAGCCCGATTCTTTCCACTGCCATGTTTGATCGATTAATGGGAGAAATTCGCTTTCACAAAATCTCAATGAATCACTTGTCGACTTGGCGGATGAAAAATTTGCTTCAGTAGTTGTCATGGACATGGATTATCCAAAGGAACCATTATCCAAATCTTTTACCATGGACTAGAAATCTCTCAGGCATCCTTGATCTGGAGAATTTTTCTCTATAAGACTCCTAACGATGCACACCAATTTTCGAGGATCAGTACTTCTCAAACTTCGATTGGTCCAAAGATTCCAAAACCAAACCTCTTGAAAAACCGTTGCTTTTGTCAAAAACACCGATACCTCAAAACTCATGGAGAAAATAGAAGCCTTAACCTCAAAATGGGCTTCGCAATACAAAGATATCAAGGAAGAAATGAAGGAAATGCGAGGCGGATGCAACAATTGTGGAGGAAATCATCCATCGTCCGAGTCTGACGATAAGCCTATGGGAGGACCTAAGAAGGAGAGCGAATTATGTCCAAGGATATATCGAGGAGGATATCAAAACTAATACGGTCGAAATTCGAAATTAGCAAGACCGCCGACCAGGGATGACAACCGTGATTCTAAACCTGGCCGACAATCACCACCAAAAACTCGACAAAAGATGGAAGAAGCGTTAGAAAACCATGAGAGAATTTGTGGCTCAAATAAAATGATTTTATCAAAATCAATTTTCAATCTCAAAAGCCAAAAGTTGGCGAGACGGAAAAATCATCAAGCATCTATCCAAGATCTTGAAAACAAGTTTGTGATTTTAGACCAACATTCCTCTCAACCATCTGGTTACGCCAAACACCCAATCAACCCAAAACCATCAAATGATAAGGCGTACGTCCACCACAAGCGAAGCGAGCATATCAATGTCTTCACGAAGTGGTTCTGCAAATGCGATCCACAAATCTAATGAAAATACTCTATCACCGAAGATAGTGAGGATGAAGAAACCAACACAACTCAAACCACCAAAAAGAAAACCACCCATCCGTCAAAGTACACACCAAAAACCTTATCCTCAGGCAGCAGAAAGAAAAAATGGAAGAACGTTATAAGAAGTTCATTGAAATAATCGAAGAGGTTAGACTCAATGTTCCCCTTGTTGATGTCTTAGTAGGAATGCTTATTACGGGAATTCTTGAAAACTTCTAATAACAAAAGCAGCTAGAGCAAATATCGGCTACTTTCATATGAAGAATGCTTTCACCATTCTCCAAAACAAGATCCCACCAGCTTCTCGGAGATCACGGGAGATTTAATATTCCATGTACTTTAGGAATAATATTAAATGTGATGCTTTAGATCTTGGCAAGTATCAATTTGATGCCTTATAGTTGTATTCCAAGTTATGCAACAACAACCTAAAACCAACAAAAATGAGCATTCGATTAGCAAATAATTCTTATCAATATCTGTTGGGTATTCGAGAATATGCTTATTCAAGTCGGTAAATTCATTTTTCCCCGTGGACTTTGTAATCTTAGAAATGGAAGAAGATATTAAAGTCCCACTCATCTTAGGAAAACCTTTCAAATACCGTCATGCAACCATCAAAGTGAAAGGAAAAGAACTCAACCTTGGAGTTGGAGAAAGATTGAATCACCTTCTAATCGATAAAGCGATGCACTATCCATTCACGATGATGACACTTGTTTTAACATCGATGTTATCGATGAAGTCAACCGAAGGGATGCATTACTAACGAATCGATCCATTCATGACTACCGAAAAATCAATGAAAGCAGACTTTGACAAAGTTTGATGATTTCATGAAAGTAGAATTGAGGAGATAACACGTAAGAGGAAGAAGAAATGGAAACTTTGAAGAAATAACTTTCAATGCGAAATGCGAATTAAATCCTCTATCGAAGAACCATCCTCGTGCTTAAAACCTCTCACGATCATCTTGAATATGCTTACGGAGGAAAATTCACTTCTTCCGGTGGTCATATCTTCATTGCTCGAGGCCAATGAGAAAGAAACATTAGTTTTCCTCGCAATCACAAACAAGCTTTGGCTTGGAAAACATCGATATTCCGGGGTAAGTCCCAAGACATGCAAAACCTCCATGGAAGTTTTCATGGATGTCTTTTTAGATCTTGGAACTCATTTGAAGCTTGTCTTTCCATCTTGATAAAATGCTCGAGAAAATCTGGTGCACATCTTGTCCTTAAGCGGGAAAAATGTCACTTCATGGTGACGAAGAGGTGTTAGCAGCCGCCATCTCGATTAAGCATGGAAGTAGACAAAGCAAAATGACATATCATAAAACACCACCGATAACGTCACCGTCAGGTTAAGTTTTCTAGGACATGCGGTTTTTGCCCACTTTATCAAAGATTTTCAAAATATCCCGATAGATGACAAAACTTCTGAAGGAATCTATCTTTGACTTCAATCTTCGATTGCATAAAAGCTTTTGCGTTGAAATCTCAGTGACTAGTGCTCCGATCATGGTTTCACCTAATTGGTCTTCTACTTTCTGGTTTATAATGCGATGCGGTGATTTTTCTCATGGAACGATCTTGACCAACGTGAAGGAAAACACTTCGGCCTATATATTTGCTAGCAAGACAGATAGTGCTCGACAAAATTATCTGATCCTTGAAAAGATGCGGCGTTTTTTGCATTCGACAAATTCGATCCTACCTTGTGCTCTCCAAAACCGGTCGTTTTCACCGATCACTCGGCACTCAAATATATGTTCACCAAGCAAGATGCTAGCTAGCGTCTTATTCGATGGATTACGCTACTCAGAATTTGTTCATAATCAAAGATAAGAAAGGCGAGAGAATCTATTTGATCATTTATCTAGTCTTGAAAACCCCTAAGGAGTTAAATGAAGAAGAAATCGATGATTACTTTCCCGATGAAACTCTCATGACCGTCGATGACGGCGATCCTTGGTTTCTACTTTGCAAACTATCTCATTTGGAGAATTCTCGGAAAAGGTTTAACTCATGCTCAAAGGAGCAAATTCTTTTCAGAACTTAAATACTATTTTTGGGAAGAGCCATATCTTTTCAAAATGTGTCTGACGAATGATCGAAGATGTGTTTAGGTTACGAAATGCAGGAAAATTCTTGACGAATGTCATCATGGGGGGACATTATGGTCCTTCTACCACGCTAAAAAGTTTTGATCTTTGGATTCTATGGCCAACAATATTCAAAAAGCACATACACTTGTTTAGAATTGTGGCTTGCCAAGAACCACAAATCTCACGAAGAGATGAATGCCATTGACAAGCATCCAAGTGTGTGAAATATTTGATATTTGGGGAATAGATTTCATGGGACCATTTCCTAAATCCCACAAATATGAATACATTCTCGTTGCATAAACTACGTATCAAATGGGCGGCTGGCTTTACCAGCGAGCGATGCTTTCGTGTGCATTAATTTCCTCAAAAAGCTTTGCTCGTGTGGAATTCCCAAAGCACGATAAGTGATCGAGGAACCCATTTACGTAACCAACAAATGGAAAACCATGAAAAGATATGGAGTTCATCATCGATTTGACGCCTATCATCCACAAAACAACCCGGTGGGCAAGTTGAAAACAGCATGAGCTCTCAAAATAATACTCGACAAAGCGGTGAAGGACAATCCTTCAAGTGGGCGAAGAAACTTGAGCGATGCTCTAGACGCATTTCATACGACTTATAAAACTCTATTGGCACAACTCGCGTCTGCATGACTCACGTATGGAAAGACTTGTCATTTGCCGCTCAAAGTTGAACATCGCCTTTCTTCTTGGGCTCTCGAAAATCTGTAACACCGATCTCAAAATAAAGCCGGAGAAAAGGATTCTTGCAATTGCACTAACTTGATGAATTAAGACTCGAGCTTATGAAAATTCCAAACTGTATAAAGCTAGAACAAAAGCTTATCACAACAAAAGCTAAGAGTTCGAAAAGAATTCAAAGCCGAAGATAAAGTTACGCTTTTCAACATGAAATTCAAATTCAAGGCCCTAAATTACAACCAAGATGGTTTGGACCATATATCGTTAAACATGGATATCCATCCGGGTATGTCGAACTTTATGACAAACAAGGTGGAAGTTTCATTGTTAATGGGCACCGAATCAAGTTATATTATGATAAGGAGCAAATGAATGAAGCATCACAGTAAATAGTTTCCTCGAAAATGAATTGAAACCATCACCTTTGCACCTTTTCCGGAAGAATCCCATAAATTGTTCCTTGGAAACCATCTGATGAGTTCGTCTGGGACGGTATTGAAGCTACTGGTGAAGAATTCATGTATATCCCCGAACTTTTCAAAATGTTCCAGGCTGCATCTGTGGCCAAGTAAATTCGGGAAGATTCAAGTCAGGCTGATGACTCGTTAATAAAATAAGTGCTTCTCGGGAGGCAACCCGTGTGTTTCTAATTTGATTTTCTGTGGTCACGCCCCCAAAGTTTAAACCTCTGGTTCAACTTAAGTGTGTGTGTGGGGGGGGGGGTGCCACCACTTAATAAAACTCTTTTGTTTGTATATAAGATTTTGTGCAGGTAATGATTACTCCATGGGCGCTAGGAATGAAAGAAAAATTAAGTGACAAACTCATTGGAATATCTGGTTTCATCTCTATTTTCCCTATTTCTATACTTTAATGTTTGTTTTTCACATTGAGGACAATGTCTAACTTAAGTGTGTGGGGGGGGGGTGAATAGAAAAAATTAGAGTTTTCATGCTTAAAATTAAAATTTTGTTTGCCCTTGTGATCTAGTTATTTTTCACGCTTTTAGGATAATATATTAAAATAACTGGATCAAAACCAGTAAAAGCTGGTAATATTTGAAACTTCGAGATGTGTTCCGATTATTATTGCAATCCATTCTAGGATCGATAAACATTTGCTAGCACAAATTATAGCCCTTACCACTAAATTGTGAGGATTTGAGCCTGTTCTATAGAAAGCATACATCATTTATGCTTGGATCTTTTGCTATGAGTGTGTCGGTGATTTTATTTATTCTAGAACTTGTAGTTGTAAATCATTACCGGATCAGCAGTGAGATCGCATTAGTATGCGATATAAGTGAATTAGTGTGATAAAGAGGCACCTTAGGATTTAACCCAAATGGCCTTCCATTTTTCATATCATGCTATATTAGCTAGCCACACCGGTTAGTTAACCACCTACATAGACCCATTTTTAGTGCTCATTTTTAGCACTAGATACCCTTAGTTACACCCTCTGAGCCATCCTTTTCATTTTTGCTTCATCCAGAAAATACAAAAAGATTTTACACTTTAAACCTTAGCCTAACCCCTTGTCAATGTCTAAACGGTTGGTTGCTAGTCAACTGGAAAGTGAAGATTGTTCAAATGATTATGAGTTACCACATCTTGTTAGATTGATTAAGCCATTTCGTGGAGTGCCATGAGTTTATGTTCAAAAAAAATGTTGAAAGTATGAATGTATTAGCCAATGTGCTATGTTCGGAGAAAAATTGTCATGGTAACAAAGCCGAAGAGTTGTGGAAATCCAAGAAAAGAAAATGAAGCTTTAATTGGTTCATGGATTGTTTGGTAGCTAGCAACACGGGTGTTAGACTTGATTTTATTTTTATTTTAACACCAATTTCATAAACACTCCCATGCCTTATCCATACCTTTAACCCAAAGCCATAACATTATAAGAATAAAAGTCCTCTTTAGATGTTTTTGCTTGGTGCTCACGCCACGTCGGTGGAGTTTTATTTCTTGTACAAGCTTATGGTAATAATCTAATCATGACTGAGCAATGAGTGTGATTTATCTTGTTACTCCACTAAAAATTGAGTGAGTGAGTAAATTATATTTCATTCCTTTTTTGTGAGGTGTTTTGAAATGTTAATCATGCAAGAAAATCATTGGATATCGTCAAACATCTTGAAAGTTTCACTTTTATAAAGCATAAATGATGAATCTTCTCTCGTACTTGTACTTGGTAGATTTGCATCATGTTTTCGTAATCATGATCTTGTACCAAGTGGATGTTTTTCCTAGATTTGCTTGAGGGCAAGCAAAGTTTAAGTGTGGGGGAATTTGATAACGTTCAGATTGTACATGTTTCTAGTAGCGTTATGTGTGCTTTTGTATACGTTATTTGGTTGTATTTGCTTGATTTCAGTGCTTAATCTCATCAAAAGATGTTTGTCTAGTGTTTATAACCAAGTGCAGGGAAACGGAAGGAAAAGTAAGGTAATGTTCAACAAATAGAAGATTCCCGTTTCAGTGAAGCATGTCAAGCACAAATTAGTATCTCAAGTACCTTTGAAGACCATAGTGATTGAAGAACCAAGTTCTACAAGACAAAAGAAGTAAAAGATCAATTTTTAACTTTCAGGGAAATCCAACCGGATTGGTTGCCATTACAACGTGATCGGTTGAAAATTACCAAAAGTGCCAAAGCGCCGTCCCCAACCGATTCGAGTTGCCGCGCCTTGGCCAGGAACGGTTGGTTCCTTATAGAAGACCAACCGGATCGGTTGGTCGTGTAACCGATCGGTTGGAAGACACGTATGCGCCAATTCTTCATCACTAAGTTTCCCCTTTGCATCCAAACGATTCTAGGTCCTTCTCTTAGTGTATTCTAGTCCCTTCCTATCTCCTTGGAGGCCAAGTTCAGCAATTAATACCCTAGGCCTTGGAACTAGTATAAATAGAGGCCTTTTGTGAGCATATGAGACACATACTTCAATACAACTCTCTCTACTCATCAAGCAAAGCTCTTAAGCTCTCAAATTCGTCCTTAGAAGTCCAGGAAAGTTTAGAGTTCCAGAAGTTCCACATTTGGAGGCCAAATCACCAAGAAGTCTACCCCAATACTATGGGAATCATTACTTCACCATTTGTAATCTTATTCCAAGCATTGTAAGACTTTTAATCATGTTTTCTAATGTTCAAAGTTCTGAGTTTATGTTCATGTTTGCTATGAGTGGCTAGTTTCTTTATACACTTGCTTAAATGATGTTGATTATCATATGATTAGTTAGTGATTGTGTTAACATATTTTAATTCAATTTCAAGTTAATTCTAAGATCTAGTTGTGCTAAAGTTTCATAGTGACATTTGTTAATCAAGTTTGACTAGTTGATAGTAATCGTAGAGGTCGAAAGAACTTATTGTTATTCAACTAGCTATAATCATTTTGTCTATGGATGATTGTTTTTACCCATTATTCTTGATTCAACAAAGGAACTAAGGTGTGGTTGTAATAAAAACTCTTTTGATTATCAAATTGGATTGATTGAAAACATCTAAAAGGTTGTAAGATTAGTTGTTGAGAATCAATTGTAGCCTTTTGTCTATAATCGGTTACCTTTTGTATTGACCATTTCTTAAGCAATTTGATGAAACAAGTGGATGTTTTTGTGTTTAAGTTTATGAAAATGAACTTATGAAACTTGAATTGATCTTGAATTTATTGGTTAAACGTAATGCTTGTTTTTATAAACTAAAATCTTGACGAAGGTTTAACTTGTAAGAACAATAGATTAGTACACCAACTAATTATCACAACCAACATGTTAAGAGGTTAACACAATCACACTAATCTAGGATATGAAACTAGTTTAAGCAAGTGTAGTTTTTTAATCATCTGAATTTCATTATATCTATTTGCATTGTTATATGTTTTGCATAGACTCTGTTGATTCAAACTTGTTAATTAGATTCACTCAAATCCCTGTGAACGATCTCGACCTACCTTCATAATCTTGCTATAACGGACGAGTGCACTTGCTCGTATATGTTATTGGGAATATTGGTAGTTCACCTTTTATAAATTTAAAACTTGTACACATGTAGCACATCAGAAGTCGAATACAAGGGGATCTCATTCGAAAATTGGGTTAAAGTGAAATTTGGGGCTACAAGACTAGAATGGGAAGTCGAGTCTAAGTTTCGATATGAATGTGCTAAAACTAATTTTTTGCAAGAGACTCGATACTGCATGACTCCGTACACTCCTCCATCTGTTTGGGACCAGCCCTTTTCAAACAAAAGAGCAACTAAGGAGGTAGTTGGCCAAGTTCGAAGGCCACCATAAAGCCCATGGCTTTGAGTCTAACTTAAAGACTCGGTAATAAAGAAAAGTGCTCTTTCGGGAGACAACCCGAATTATCCTTTTTATTTCTTTTATTTCAATTTTTGTTGGGTTTTGTGTTTTTAACAAATTTTGCAGGAAATTGGAGAAGAATTCACAAGTAACTTGAACGGAGACTGACTGGCTCCATCGCACAATCGATTCACGGTAACTCATCCCATGATTACCCAGTAACCATCATCGATGAAATTCTCTTGATTCTGGTAATCCCATGCTATGGTTAAGCCTTAGCTACCCTCCATTAGCGACTGCCAGGTTTTGCCATAATTACGGCGTAACTCATTCATTGAGTTACGACGTAACTATCCTTCAGTTTTAATTCTTTCTATAATAACCCAATAACCTTGTATTAGTTTTTAAATGAACTTTGTGGGTATGTTCCATGTAAGCCCTCACGAGATTACACTCGTCCACTTGGGACACCAAGTGGTTTAAAAGGCTTGTTACATATGCTAAATGCAACCGTGATTCCTACGAAAGTGAGTTAGATTTCTTTTTGTTTTTGTTTTTCTTTTTAGAATTATGCTTGTTGGTCAGTATGATTTCAGGGAATGAAGTTTGCTCGTGGATGCTTAAGCGAAGGCACGATTCTTTTCGTGGGCCTTCTTTCTTTTTGGAGCAAATTTCAAGGAAGTTCTCGCTCTAATTCTACTTTCTCTTCACCTTTATTTAACGTTTAGTACAAAAGAGACTTTGTACATTTCAAGTGGGGGGACGGGAGTAGAATTATCTCTTGAACTTTATTGCCCTCGTTTTTCTAGTTTATTTTGAAAAATTATGCCATTTTTAAAATTTTGACATGTTTTTCTTAACCCAACTAGATTAGACCTTAGCCGAGCACATTATAACCCTTGATATTATATGGTGAGATTAGCCTTATCCGTTTCCAATTATTTACCCAAATCCACCAAATTATGAGTGTGCCGGTAGCTTGTAAACTTTAGAACTTGGCCTTTACATCATTTCGAGACCATAGACGATGTATGTTAAGTTCGCTTAATGTATTTGGAATAATCACTTTAAGAAGGCAATATTATAGGATTATCACCCAAACAGCCTATCCTTGTTTGTCTATCGATTAGTCACCTCGACTTCTCGATCCCCATGTTAAACCCTTTTGTTGCACTCACCTTTAGTGCAAGATGAGGTGAGTGCAAGATACTCCTAGATACACCCATCTGAGCCATTCCTTTCATTTTGTTCACCCAATATATATTATTTCGTTACACCCATTCACCTTAGCCTACCGTGTAGTCTTAATTTGTGATCGGGAAGTCATTGTTTGCCTAAGTTCAAGGTTCAAGTAGAGAGGTTCGGAAATCACGCTTTTGTCAAAGACTTATATTGGAAGATCATTGAAGACCCCCCAGATTCTCATATTATGTTCATCTCAAGTGGGGGGATGTATGTTTAGTTAATGTAAAAAAAAAATAGTTGTAGTTTATTATTTATTGTAAAGTGCAATGTATAAGCACAATATTTGGAGCTCATCAAAGATTTAGTATCGAGAAGGCCACCTCGGTCACATTTGAAGAATAAAGTTGGTAATTATTGCGTCAACAGTTGAAAAACATGTAATGTGCCTATCATGACGTCCGCTAATGTCACATCTACTTGGTATATCATGATCCGGTTTCTTAGCCTTAAAACTTGAACTTTGGATGAACGGTAAGCAGTGATTACTTGGTTATAGGTTTAGACTATTTGCTTTTTATTTTCTATTTTACACCAATTATATCCTATGTCTTATCCTACCCTTTAGTCATGAAGAGTGTCTAGGTGACGAAGCGAGCAATCTTTGGTGTCTTGGCCATGGATTTGGTCATGTATCATTGATTTTTTCCACTTTGTTGTGACACGTTAGTAAGGACAATTTACCCTTAACCCATATCGTGTCTACCCATATTGCCTTCAAGAATTGTTTAGTCCTTAACTCTAGTGGTGGAGATTTGTGTAACCGCCAATCTTATGATAGAATACATGCTATGCATGTGCTCTGAGTGATCACCCCGAAATTGAAACTTATACTAGTTGAGAGAATTCGAGTGTTTTGTTCCCATTTCGTGAGGTGTTCGACTTTGATTTATTCTAGCATAAGGGATTTTTAAACTTATATTTTCTAATAAGGTCTACTTGAGGGCAAGTAGAGTTCAAGTGGGGGGATATTTGATAATATCAAATAGTCTTGAATATTAAGTGTCAATTTCCCCTGATAATGCTCGTATTTTATATCATTTATATGGATTTAAGCTTGTTTTCCTTTATATTTCACTTTCAGGTAAATTACGAGCATTGGAGCTAATGAGACACGGATTTTGAGAATTTTTAAAGAGATTTATGATAGCGTGCCTACTATGAAGAAGTTACGGCGTAACTCCATCTCTCACATTACGCCGTAGCTAGCGCGTGACTCAGAAGACCAACTCAGCAATCAATTACGGCGTAAGTCCCAACTAAGGATTACGCTGTAACCAACTATGTCAAAGGATGTTCCACGCCGTCATCAGCTACGCCGTAACTCCTTTCAATGACTACGGCGTAATCAATACAAATGTAACCTGTACCGAAGATACGGCGTAACCCGTTCCATGTGTTACGCCGTAACCAACTTTACGAGAGCATTATTATGGAATTATAGAGGTTACGGCTTAACTCTCAACTCAAGTTACGCCGTAACTAGATCGTGCCTATGAACACAAGCCCTAATTTCTGCATTTCACATCATTCACTCCACACCAAAAAGCAGAGAACGTCAAGAGGGGTCTAAAGGCAAATCTTGAAGAGCATACGGAGCCATCTCCAAGGGAGAAATCACTCCCTAACAATAAGCTTTAGCAATTATTTTCTCTTTTACTTTCGATTCATGTATTTCATTATGTCAAACGTTGAATCTTTGGTTTCGTTTAATATGATCGGCTAAGCACCTTTGGTGCTAGCTTAGTTATGATTCCTTAATTGTTTTATTTACGTTTACATGCTTTCATATAATTGTTTCTAGTGTATGCATGCATAGTTTGTTGGTAGCTACCCTAGCTTCGGTAGTTTTGAATTGCAGTAGTGTGTAGTTGCTTAGGAGAATTGACCAACTGACCCTAAGTAGGTAGATTGAGTGGGAAGAGTAAGAATTGACCAACTGACGACCCTTCCTCGCTTGTGCGAACTGACTAAATGATCACATGCCGTTTAGATGAACTTAAGAAGTTAGGGATGAGTGTCTAAGATGCTAGCGCCCATGCACTCATTGTTGCGAATCTTGCATGTAGAGGTACTTAATGACTTGGCTTAGGGGACTAAAAACAACTGGACTTTCAAGGGTAGTAGCTTGACCGGTGGGAGCCTTTGCTGATAGGTTAGGACGAACTGACCAAATGTTGTCCTAGCGACTTAAAACCCCACTTGAATCAATTGGAAGTAGTTAGACGTGAACATAACATAATAGGATGAGTAACTAGGTTAACACACTTTACCCCTATTGATCACAACTCTATCTTATTTATCTGCTTTCATTTATTGTTTTATTAGTTAATAATCATTTCAAACCTAGAAACAATTAAAACCAGTGACACTTAGACTTAATTAGAATCCGCTCACATAGCTCTAGGGACGACCTCGGTTTTACCGATTACTATACTACACACGACCGGGTACACTTGGGTGAGTGCATAAGGTGGTCCATAGGTAAACGAGACTTTATAAATATTAAAACCTGGTCAGAAAACTTGCATCAACTAGAGAGTAAGAACATCTAAGTAAACACACTTTTAATCATCATAAGAACGCACCTTACAATACATAGCTTATATTTTCTCTTTCATTAGCATAATTAGTTATTAGTTTAAAGACTTAGTAGTTAAAATTGGTAGAAGTACCACCCCCCACTCCTATACCCCGAGATATTTACTTGCTTTCTAAAAAGTATAAAAATACTAAAAAAATCACCCTCAACCTCACCTTCTCGTCATACATCTCTACTAGCATATTTATTCTTCTGGAGAACGATCAACCCCCTAGGCTTACACACACTGCAACGATTAGGTACACTGCCTAGAGGGTTGTAAAGCTTGCTCATGGAAAAGGAAGTCTTTCGACCCCGAACCCGCTATCAAGTTTTTGGCGCCGCTGCCGGGGAATAAAATAGCTAGCTAGTTTTCTATCTCAATTTGGTCTACTCGCTTGATTCCTATCAAGTGAGATTTTTTTTTTCTTTTTTCTTATCTTTCTTTTAGTCTATCCCCATTCTTTGTGTTTTTGTTCGTAGCTTCATCACTTTTCACCATGGGTGACAATCTACCAAACAACGATCCACCACGTCATCCACTACCATCACCCAATCAACCACCACTCGACCCGCCAAGAGGTTGTACTCTTGGTGAATACTCTAGACCGAGCCATCAAGGCTATAGGAACACTATAGAGATTTATCTTCAAGCTCAAACTACGGCCCTACGATCCGACACCATCCGATTGGTGCAAAACGGATGTGCATTTCATGGACTTCGTTCCGAAGATCCTAATCAGCATCTCAAGGATTTCCTTAAAATCATTGACTCTATTGACCTTGATGCTACCGCTCGAGAGACCACGCGATTGCGTCTCTTCCATTTCTCTCTACGGGACCAAGCTAGTAATTGGATTGATCGATTTAACGTAGGATCCATCTCAAGTTGGGATGATCTCCCCACCCGTTTCCTCGCCCAATTTTTCCCACCAGGGAGAACTACCAAGCTAAGGAATGACATCTTGATGTTCCAACAACGTCAAGGTGAAACCCTTTATGAGGCGTAGACTCGATTCAAGGACTTACTCCAAAAAGTCCCTCACCACGACATTGATCTTTGGCTCCAAGTCCAAATTTTCTATGATCAAGTCAACCTCTCCACAAGGCAAACCATTGACCGAGCGGCGGGCGGTAAGCTTAGTGAATTAACCGCGAAAGAATCGTGGGGTACAAATAGAGGACCTTTCCCTCTATGACAACGAATGTTGGAATGACCCCCGTGAGTTTGCCCAAAACGTAAAGGCAATATCCTTGCTTCCAATTGACTCACAACCTTCCGTTCGTAGGATGCTCGGACTTGAACTTGAAGATCAAGTCAAATTCCTCATGAGTTCCTACGAATCCCCTAAACCTTCATGCAAAGTGAACAAAGTCTCTTCCTTGTGTGAGTTATGTAGTGGTCCCCACGACACTCGTAATTGCACGAGACTCCCCGAACAAGCTTCCGTGGACTACGCATCTTCGCGCACCAATGGAGCGGGAGGAAGATTCCCAATAACCTCCGGACCTAGGACTTACAACAAAGCACGAGAGGCATGGAAGGGCAAACCTGACTATAATTGGAGTCAAACCAAAGAATTCACTTCTAACGACTCCCCATGGCCCCAACAACACAATTCAAGCCCTCATAGCCCTAGTCAACATAACTTGAAAGGGATGATGCGAAACTTCGTGACATCTCAAGAAGCCCAAATAGCCAAGCTTTCGGATCACTTTAATCAACAACAAACCGAGATGGATAGGAAGATAGATAACCTCTTGAAAGCCATTAACAATCATGATAGGAAAAAAACTGAAAAGGTTAATGCCATCTCGACTCACTCATCCAAAAAATCTCCCATTGTAAAGATTAAGGACCCAAGCAAGTTCTTCGCTCACTCGCAATTAGGCAATGAAACTAGGGACCCGTCTTTATCGAAACACGTTTACTTCGTCAATGCCATCACTCTAGCGAGACCAAATAGGAATAATGATGAAGCAAACCATGAGACGGTGCTTGAGGTTAGTGAGACTCATAAGGATGAAACAACTAAAGATGTAGACGAAGTAGGTGATGAATATTTCAACAAGCTTCCTACATAAGAGGAACTTTCATACCACCCGCACCTAGTACGCGACCTTCGCCCCTTTTATGCTATGAGATCCGCATACATCACCTTTGGAAATCCTAGAAATTTCAACATACTATGTTGGATAGGACACCTCTTCGTGGCAAAGACCTACATCGATCGCAAGTCCCCAATAAACTTCATGACTAGCACATACTGTAATTGGGTGATGAAAAGACCTATCCCAAATAGGCAAGATCCCGATGATCCTAGAATAAGATGTAATTTCCTCGGTAGAATTAAAGGATTCCCCGTCTATGTAGGAAGCTTCACGTGCTGTTGGTAATTCAAAGACGAAACAAACACCAAAATCAAACAAACAAAGCGGAAGCTTTATTCAAATAGCCAAACCAAATACAAAACAAAATTCAAAGGTATCACCAATAAAAAATTCTAATTCAAAGGGTACCAAACTTGATAGGTCACTAGTTTTACAACACAAGCTTACTAGAAAGAGATAGAGAGGAGAAGAGGTCGGTTGAACAACACACACACAAACACTACGCGTAGACAATGAAGAAAGGTTATGCGTGAGTAATGAAAGAGAGTGAATTGAACAACCAACCTTCAAATGAAGGTTTACAAGGGGTATTTATAGGCAAGGAGCTAGGGCAACACTCCCACTCCTTCCCTTTACCTTATTGGACATGGGCCTAAGCTCATGGGCCTTCTACATAAGCTTAAGGCTAATAACAAACATAAAGGCCATAATTAAGCTACCTATTACATATTAATTACTAACACTTGATTATGGTTTAGGAGTGATTCCAACAATCTCCCCTCAAGTGTTGGTGATGAAAAACGGTGAAGGCGTTGATGTAATAGTAGCTTTGCGTCTTCGACATTCTTCTTTCTTGTGAGAAGAGTTGCCTTGATTCGAACCATCTCCCAGGTGTAGCGAGATAGTTTTCTTTGAAACAGCTTATGCTTTGACGTCATCTTTAACTTTGTTCTTTGATCTTTGTTCTTTGTGATGAAGGTGATAGTATGTTGTTATCGCATCAAGTTACGCTCTCAGTCTTCACGCTTGCTCCAGTGTCTCCACGTCATTCTTCAACATGCTCACACGCTCTTTGACGTTGGAAATCGATCGATGAAGTTCTTTAAGTCTTTAAACTTTGTAGATTCTTTGACTTGACGAAGAATCATTCTGACTGTGTGTTGCTTTTGGATAGAACTTCCATTAGTGATTATGTTGGCGTGAGCATGAGAAGAGTCGCACGATCATTCCGGGCCAGATCTTCCATAAGAAGAAAACATAAAAGCGGTTAGTAATAAGCGGATTAGCACTTACAAGTTTGAACTTCGAGTGTTAACAGCATAGTGTGAAAACACAACTCTAATTCTTACAAAGGCCATTGAATCTGAGTCCCACAAGTGAGATAACACGATGTGCGACAAAAGTACACCCTACGATTCGAGATGAGTCAGAGGTACACCAAGTATCACCTCACGATTGTAGACCGTTTGAGACCACTAAGCGCAATCCACGGGGAGTTGCCAAAGCGACCTGCTGTCAAGGCCGTTTGATGTTGACCTCGGGAGTTTCCATTCAATCACCGAGGATCACAAATGTGAACCTCTCATAAATGTTCTCGGCAGATTGCTAAGATCTGTGAAGGACTCGATAATGTACCACCGAAATTCTTATTGTTGAATGTCAAGTGATGAAATGTCAAGTGTACCTAAGAGATCTTTTGATGAATCTCGTGGCTCTAGACTCAATAGTGCATTTTGGTTTTCCGGAGCGGAGACTAGGGAGAGGGTCTCCTTCTTCAATACCAGCAATCTATAAGAGAAAGCCGATAGTTTACGTAGGGTTCCCTGTGAGAATGAAACAAGCTTTTGTTAAGAGAAACTTGAGTGGCTAAAAAGGTTTAGTGCATGCGCCATCTTGGGTCCATGTGACTTTAATCTTCAATACCGGTGTCATCTAGTGACGACCAAGTAGCATATGAATTGAACCGGTGTCACTAAGTTGAATAACTGCAGGGAGGGCTATTTCTTTTCACCATTTTCTTTGCATTTCTTTTAATTCTTCAACTCCTTCTTTCTCCGATTCTCATTTCTCCTTTTTATAATCATACCTAAGGACTTCTAAATACTAACTATTTGTGGTGTCCTTGGGTAGATCCCTCCGGCTCTGGCGGATCATAGGACGGTTATTCCTAACCTTAGTCACCTTATAACTCCATGACTAACCTATGTTGCCATAAAACCATTTACTTGAAAAATCTCGCTCAGTGTTTATTAATAAAAACATTTTTGAACCACTGTTGAGATGAGATTTTGCATAAATACTCCCCCTCCACATGTGCTTAAGAGTTTTAATGGTTAAATGCACAGTGAGGAAAGAGCGCGCACATTTTGAATTGATCAACTCAAGATAGACATTCCCCCGCGAGACTAGCTCTTAGGTGACAACTAGCTCTAATAACTACCTTGAAGGTGTAGACAATCCTCGAAAGGTTGTCAAACCCGTCAGAGTTCATGTCTACCAAGAATTTCTCGAATGGTACACTCTACGGACAAGTCCTTTGCTAGACATGTTTACATCACTAGCGAACTAGCTTGAAATTATTACCCGTCCTGGACAAGTCTTTTCGAGTTACGGCGATTAAGATCTCGTCAATTCTTGGGTTAAAGTCTTTTAACACGAGAGTTCATATAGCAAAACACAACATATTTCTTATCACGATTTTTCTCCCAAAAATGGCATATAAAATGTTATTTTTGAAAAGTTGAGAATAAATGTGACCATTTCGAGTGTTGCGGGAAGAATGACCATTGTGAACAATTAATGAACAAAGTTTTAAGGCAAGTACTCCCCCTCAACAAGTGATATAATCGGTTGAGGTTTTGAAAATCATAAGGGAAAGTACTTGTTCTTTTGAGCAAAACCTTGAAAAGTGAAAGGTTTGATAGGTTTTACTCAAAAGTAAGAAGCTTTCGCTCCTTTTAATAAGGATTGTGGCAAGCGTACTACGGGTCCTTTATTTACAAGAACGGGTTGTACACTGAAATGTGTGCACAAGCCATTGACATAATAGATCATACATCCAAATTTATAATAAAAGAAGCAGTTCAAGGGGTACCATGTAGTCCGAGATGTCGCCAGAATGTGAATGCGTTGAAAGCCGATGATGTTTCTCGGTCGACCACCAACATAGCTTTCCAATCTTCAACTCGATCCTTCTATACAACCGTTCATCAATCATGGTGATGATCCTCTTCACGCCCCTTCTTTCCTGAGAATTCCATCGCTTAGGAGACCCAATCTTCTGATGTATATCTTTCAACCGATAAGCCAATCCGTCCCTAACCAACTTCAAAGTGTGATCTCCAAATTTGTGCAGATCTCTGCACGCCATCAAGCAATTTCTTTGAAGTTCCTCTGCGGTAAAACCGAATGGTTTGCCGATGAGTGTAAGTTGTGAGAGCTGGTTGATGTCGGGAAGATCAAGCTGCGGTGGAGTGAAGTTGACACGTCCGATAAGATTCAAGCTGCCCGCCAACTGGAGATCTTCTACGCGTTCTTTGATAACAATGCGCTCGATGAAGATGAGCACCGACTTGATGAATTCACATTGTACTTGGAGAATTGTCTCATACGACCCCGTACTTTGGCAAGGTACATGTCTTCGATGTCGTTGATAAACAAATTCTCAAAGTCACTTCGAGAGAATGCATAATCCCTTTCGTCTTGTCTCTTGACCACAATATTCTTGAGATATGTGTAGTCCCATTTGGACGAAAGATCAACGTGTTTGATGGCAACGATGTTTTTAGTACTCAACACTGCATGTTGAGACTTCGTACTGGCGGCTTACGTAGTAGATTCTTGGCGTTCCGGCCAATGATGAATTCCAGTACATTGCATCTCGGTCGGATGCTTCCACTTTGTTGGAGAACAAGTGATTAGCTCTTTCCTCGATAGCTATGCGAGTTTGAGTATTCTTTGGGAATGGAAGTGTCAAGGATGTAGCGTATTTCCTTGAACCATCGCCACCGTGAAGAAGAAATTCCAAGTCTTTGTTGAAGAAATATCTAAATGGGATCCTAGGTCGTCCTGGTTGTCGATCATTGGTAGTGGTTTAGACCGGTCGATTTGTAATATGGAGGGTTGTCCCGCCTAGTAAAGTCGATGTTTGCTTTCGGGTTGAGCCAATCCATGTTATTAGACATAGCTCGAGCAATGTTATCAAGGTGATATTCGAACTCGATGGCACTTTCGAGCTATCTTTAACAGTTGAAATGCTTCATTCTTGATTCTCTTCAACTCGGATTTCGTCATTTTCTTTACTTTGAACTTTTCTTGTAGAATTTTAGCATGCTCCAAAGTAGTACCGTCTACGGATCTTGACCTTCTTCAGAGTAGGGAGTGGAATTGACAAGTGTAGAAAACCATTCAAATTCCTCTGTTGTATCTTCATCTAGCCATGATAGGGCGTCGGCCTTGACGCCTTCTTCTTCTTTTTCTTAGGCCTAGATGAGGATTCCGGTTTCTTGTGTCGGGTGAGGCGGGTTGTTGTTGGGGCTCATGGTATTCTTCATCGTCCACCACACCGTGATACTCAAAGTGGTCACCGGTTTTTGAGTCTGGGGTGGTGTCTCTAATCTGAGGTTTATCGCCAGAAGAGCGGGAGGAGATCTTTGTTGAGTGGAGTCTTTTGTGGTGGAGGCGGCATTGAGTCGAATCGAAGATGATTCACCTGACTTCTTTGTGCGTTTAGGCTCCTTATCCTTATCTTGATCTTTGTCTTCATCATCTCTTGAACATTTGGGCCTTACGACCTCTTCTCCGAATGATGACTTGAGTTGGTATTCCAAAGAATGCTTCAAACAGTTTAGCTTCATGGGAGGCAAACGTAGCAGAGCGTTTTGACATTTGCGCTACCAACGGTTTACTAATTCATCATCTTAGAATATTGTAGTTTCAACTGGATTGATGCTCAAATTCATCGGAGTTGATTTCATGGCTTGCTTGGCTAAATGTAAGATATTCGGATAAAGTTGTGCGGAATACATCTCCTTTGTCGGTTTTGGAATGACCTCCATTAAGAACTTGTGAGTGTATCCTTTTATCATCTCGTCCATGCTTCCTTGAAGATTATCCTTCATAAGCTTCAGACATACTCCTTTCAACTTGCATCTTGTCATTCTCATCATGAAGATACGTTATCGATCGGAGGAAAGTTAACTTTCGTGGAGAATATGTTTTCTTCGACTCGTTTGACAGCCTTTAACGATTCGATTCTTAGATTGAGAGATCCAAGATGGAGTTGGCTTCTTTACTGATCCGGATGATGATTTGGTTGATTTCTTTGATGGTGGTGGTGAAGAGTGAGAAGAAGAATCAGATGATGATGAGATGAGTGAGACTCGGGTCCTTTGGTGGTTCCGAAGTTTCTTCCTTTGATCGTGCAGGACTATCTAGAAGAAACGTATCATACTCAACATCTTCTTCATTTCCATACTTAGCTTGTTCATCGGCTTGGCTGCAGCTTCTTCATCGGCTTTGGCTTTGGCTGCGGCTTCTTCATCGCCTTTTACCTTCTCTAGCTTCTCGATTGATTCTTCAAAATCATACTCAAAGTATCTTCGACGGTTTGTTGTTGTACCAAAGTGGTGGCACCGGATCCCTTATCGGGTTGATTAACCGCATCGGGACTCGGTGAAGGTTGAGTACACCACTTGACCCTCCGGGCCACCCATTTGTTCTTTTGCAAATTCTTTTGCCACGTGTTGGAGTCTCAGTAATTTGAACTTCTTCCCCGTATGAAGTACCCGGTTGCTCTTGTTCTTCATCCGAGCTTTCTTCATAAGGCACAAGTACAGAGTCTTCCCTTTTCCTTTGTCATGGTGGACTTGGAGGTTTAGCTGCTGAATGAGGTGTTCGGTTCTTGATTCGAGTAGAAAGTCTCTTCATCTCGATTCGGTAGCCTCGAGTCCTCGTCCATTAGCTTTCTCTGGGTTCGTGCTTAGATACGAAATACTTCCTTGGCGGGAACTGTCCCCTTCGTGGAGGATTCCTCACTGGAAACATCCTCGACTCGGTGCTTGCCGCACTTCCAAAGACTTCCTCTTACGGTTCTCCTAGTAGGTGTTCTAGAAGGCTTATCATCGAGATGACCAACTTTGCCTTCTCGTACTGCTACTTGATACCTTTTGTATGTTTCAAGTTTTTTTGATTTCATTTCTCGGAAGGTGATCAGCTGAGACGCAAGCACCTATTTCTTTGTTGATGATTCCTTGATTACGACCGATAGGGTAGGCTCATCAACATATCATGATTATCGGGTCATTGAGCCTCGTGGAATGTGGGATGAAGTCCAAGTGCTCTAGATCAACAATTTCGTGTATCGACATAGGAATCTTTGAGCCAAGTTTCTTGTGAAATGACATCATGTCTTCCCATAGCTGTGCTTCAATTTTGATGTCCTTTTGTTGATTAAAGACAGAAGATTTGTAGTTCCATGAGCTTGGGATGCTCATAACCACTATCACGACCAGAGACCGATTTGGTAATGATGATGTAGAGGGTTCTCTACGGTTGAGGAATGTTCTTAAGCTCCACATGAGAGTGCTTAATGATTATTCCTGAAGCTTCATAATAGCCAATATCAATCAGAATTTCGTAAGCTGTCTCTTCAGTAGGTGTGGCATAGAAGTCGGTTGGCTCGATCTCGGGAATTAGAAGAACGGCGTAGATGCGCTTGTGTGATGGTGACTTGTTTGTGATTTAACGTCATCATCACCGCACTTTGACCTTTGATCCTTTGCATTGAATTCCAGAATTGTTGTATGTAGATCTCCGGCTGTAGCGAGAGTGTGAAAGCATGTTACGTGCGGATGATTCTTTAAAATATCCACAAAGAATCAAGCGGAAGATTCGAGCATGTGAGGGTTTCAAAGTCAACTCTGAGATTGTTCTTTACAATCTTTCTTGGATAGCCATTAGGGAAGACATCAGCAATAGTGAGAAGTTCTGGTGCATCCACATTCAGCGACCATGTCGTGATCGAAATAACATTAGCCAAAAGAACCAACATATCGAAAGACATAATGTTAGTCAACAGAAGGTTTTTATTGACTAATTATTGAATATACAGATTTAATGATTGTTACGAGTCCTGAGTCACTTGTTTGTCCAATAGTCCAATGACGCCGTGAAGCGTTTCGTGAGTTAGTTAACTTTAAGTTTTAAAGTTTATGTTATCACATATTTTCACAACACATTATACATTTAAGTTTATTAGTGACATTATTGGATTCGTGACGTTATGATTCATTTATTTACAAGTTTGCACGCGTAACAATTCAAAACGAATGTCAATCAAGGCTTAGGCGTAGATTTGGCAAAGTTACGCGTAAACAGGAGTGATATATGCGCAGACGAAAGCTTATGCGTAGGATCCTAACTTACGCGTAAGAAATGTTACGCGTAGGAAAAGGGGACCTTATGCGTAAAGCTTACGCGTAGGCGTATAAAAATCTTACGCATAAGGCTTACTCGTAAGAGTAGACCTTATCGCGTAGAGTCATTGTTTACGATATCCTTCACGAGGATACGCGTAGTCCCATTGTAGAACCTTACGCGTACGATTCGCGTAAAAATTTTCTTACGATAACTTTCTGGCGTAAGGTGATCCTTATCGTAGAGTAACAAACACCTTGATTCGAGTTTTATGCTTAGAAAGCCCGAAATAAAATCATCATAACATCAATCTTAACACATATATTCATTCTAAAATCAAATCATGGCATGAAATCACATTAGCGTTTACGTAGAAAGTCATACTGAGGTCAAAACCCTAGAGTTTAAGAATTACGCGTATGATTTCTAACCATAGGATTTGCACCAAACGTTTTCTGGTAGGTCTTAGGTGTTGTGAGAGTCTAATAACCAAGTTTTAACATCCAAAACGCAGTGAATCAAAAATACCCAAACCTAAGAACATTAAACCCTAAATACCAATTTTTAATCAATTAGTGTTTCTGGGTTGTTATAAGGCCTGAAAATCATTAATTAAGCATGATATTAACATCACACAACAATCTTTTTGACCAAATACAATCACATTTGAAAATACCCAAAACCACGCATAAACCCTAATTTCAAAAATCATTCAATTCGTGTTTCTGGGCGAGTTTTGAGGATAAACAAAGTATCATAGATGTTTATTAAACGTTTTGGCACTCTTGTTTTAACCACAAACACACACCAATGATTGTGTGTTCATACGCTTATGCGTAGAACACATAATCACGCATAACTATCGTTTTAGCCGTTGGTTTTGCATGAAATTCAAAACCCTTGCTTAAAAACTTGTTAAGAACACAAAAACACTTACAGATTGAAGATCAGATAACCGGATTTGAAGAGTGATTTTTGTGCGTAGGATTCGTTTGGTTAGTGTAATAAATGTGAAGAGAAAGGTTAGGTGGAAGGGAGTTTTATAAATTTTTTTTAACCTTTTGACAGTTTTGGTCCCTCCACCTTTTCCATTTTCATCCAAAGCCATATAACTTCCATTTTGGTTACCAAATGATAGATTTTAAGAAAATAACTTTGACGACACTCCCCCTCGACTTAAGAAAATAATGAAAGGTTATAAGTATTAGTCCGAGGAATGTCAGTTGAACCAGAAAAGTTTACCACCATTGATACAAGAAACAACCAGAATAAAGTAACATGCAAGTACACGGATGTTTTTGAAACAGTTAAGTATTTATTTTCTCCCCCTCAACACTTGATCGGAAAAATACTGAATTTTGAAAGATTATAGTGTTGACAGAAGAAATGTACTTGCCATGTTGAAAGAAAAATAGATTAGAAAAATATTTTTGTTGTTTTATCGGATTTTATATTTTTGTATTTTGTTGTTGAAAAATATTTACAAAAGAGATTTTGGTGTTTGACAGGTTTTTAAGACTGTTTTAGGAGTTCATCCAATTCCTCTTGAGTCAAACACCTCATACCTATCCGGTGGACCAACTCATTAAACCTAGCGGGAGGCAAGGCTTTGGTGAGAATATCTGCCAATTGGTATTCTGTACCCACGAAGTATAATTCAACAGTACCACTTCCACGTGATCCTTGATGAAATGATATCGAAGATCGATGTGCTTTGATTTCAGTCTTTGGCCGAAGTTGCACGAGATCGCAATGGCACTCCGATTGTCGCAGATACATCGGGATTACGTCAAATACGTAACCATAGTCTTTGAGTTGTGTTCTCATCCAAATGACTTGAGCACAACACGCCGACATGGCTACATATTACGCTTCGGTTGAGGGACGATGTACAATCCCGCTTCTTGATTGCCAAGACACCAGTTTATCACCAAGAAATTGTAAAGCTCCGGAAGTGCTATTCCGTGAATCTAAGCATCCTGCGTGGTCGGCGTCGAAAAGCGATTAGTTCAAAACCGAGAATCCCGGATACCGATCCCCAAATTAATGGTTCCCTTGATGTATCGGAGGATTCTTTTAGCCTTTAGAGAGGTGGGTTTCATTGGTCGCGACCGATAAGAGCAAAGATATACGGCAAAGACAATATCCAGGTGGCTAGTGCTGAGATACATGAGAGACCCAATAATACTTCGGTATTTAGTAGGCTCTACTAATTTCCCATGTAAATCGGCGTCTAGCTTCTTGGTATGAGCCATTGGTGTGGCATAAGTGTCACAGGTTTTCATTCCAAATTTGTTTAACAATTCAAGGGCATATTTGACTCAAGAAAATACCACGGGTGATTGATGAACTTGCGGTCCTAGAAAGAAGCGTAAGTTCACCCATCTTGGACATTTCAAAATTTTTCTTCATTAGTTTTGCAAAAGCGATTGAGTACTTTTTATGTGTAGACCCAAAAATGATGTCATCCATGTAAATTTGAACAATTAAGATATGTGCCCCGTGATATTGTATGAAAAGAGTAGGTCGACGAACCTTTGGTGAAATTATTAGCAATGAGGAAAGATGATAGCTTATCGTACCATGCCGAGGAGCTTGTTTGAGACCATAAAGAGCTTTGTTGAGTTTGTAGCGTGGTTCGGGAACTCGGGATCAACGAATCCTTACGGTTGGTGACATAAACCGTTTCTTTAAGTTGTCCATTGAGAAAGCGCAGCTTTGATATCCATCTGAAAGACCGTCATATTCATATGAGCCAGCGAAATATCCGACGACCTCAAGACGAGCAGCCGAGCAAATGATTCTTCAAAGTCTATTACCCTCTTCGGCGATAACCCTTAGCAACTAAAGCGTGACTTGTTTCGATTACGTTCCCTTGACATCCAATTTGTTTTTCCAAATCCATTTGAGACCAATAACGTAGACCCCTGTTGGTCTTTCAACCGCTTCCCATACTTCAAGGCGTTTAAATTGGTTGAGTTCTTTCTGCATGGATTCAATCCAGTTGTCCTTTGTCATTGTGTCTTTAATGTTTTTAGGTTCAGATTGGCAGACGGTGAGTGCATAAATGCAATGTTCACCATCAGTGTGAAGGCGTTGTCTCTGGCCGATTATTCGGGTTGCCAATAATGTTTTCCCGAGGATGGTCTTTTGTCCATCTATGTGTGGAGGGTTGATGTTGGTATACATTGTGCAGATTCTGAGGATTCAAATGGTTTGTGGTAGATTCCGCGACATCGTGCGGCGATCTCATTTAGCAAGCGGGTTGAAGAACGCATTTGGATCAAAATCTGCAGGTGGGGGTACTTCATTCAGAACATCATTAGCCGATTCATCATTGTTGGAAGCGGTTTGTTCAACTGTTGTGTTGGAGTCAACTGGTGGTGCTTCTTCAACCAAAGTGGTTGTAGCAGTGTATCGGATATAAGAGTATTATCGGGTTGAGCGGCGGAAATAGCGGATACACGGAGCACGTTCATCAATATCGTCAGCGAGCGGAGCAAATAACCTTTCCATTTGTTGACGAGTAAGTGGGGGCTTTGTTGGTGATGATGGGGTTTGGGGAAGTTTAAGCGGTTGTGTCCGGGTTCCAAGCTGTTATACTCAGAAGCCATTTCGTGAGTTCATCAAAATGAGCATGAATCGTTTCCATAACCTCCTTTGTTCGACGATTCCAGATTCGGAAACCTTTAGAATTATCACAATATCCAATAAAGACTCCAATGTCCGCTTTGGCTTTGAGCTTTCCAAAGTCATCACGATCATTATTCGGATAGCAAAGAGATCCAAATACATGAAAGTGTTTGAGATTCGGTTTTCTATTGTGGATAAGCTCGAAAGGTGTTTTGTTGTGGCGTTTTGTAATCATAGACCGATTTTGAGTATAGCATGCGAGATACGACTTACGCCCATAAGTAATCTGGAAGTTTAGCATTGATTAACATTGTTCTCGCAGCTTCCACTAGCGTTCGGTTTCGTCTTTCAACAACTCCGTTTTGTTCGGTATGCGTGCAATAGATGTGCGATCTTTGAATTCCCACTTTCTCATAAAATTCACGAAGAGTTTGGTTAACAAATTCAGTTGCCTCTATGCATTCGATTTGTCGAGCGGTGTTTCAGTAGTGAACTTGTATTTTCGTGAGAAAGGTGATGATCATCTGTGGAGCTTGATCTTTGCTTACAAGAAAGTAGACCCAAGTCCAGCGTGAATAGTCATCAACAATTACTAAGATGTAGCGTTTGCCATTGATCGCTTGCAGCGCGATCGGGCCACACAAATCCATGTGAAGAAGATGAAGCACATGCTTTGAGTTGTGTTCCACCTTTGAAGGAAAATGAGCACGAGTGCTTTTGCCTTGTTCACAAGCCGAGCAAAGGTGATCTTTAGAATAACGAAATCGTGGGAGTCCTTCAACTAGTTTGTGTCGAGCAAGGTTGGTGATGGTTTGAAAGTTTAGATGTGAGAGACGCGGTGCCATAGCCAGGATTTTGTTGATGTTGCCTTTGAAAGTAAGCGGATGGGAGAAGAAGCAACCATGTCTTGCATAGAGATAGTGTAAAGACTGAATTACGAGCCGGACATTAGGTCGTTTCCTTGTAGATCACTTAATGAAACAAGTTTTCTCCCCGAAAGCAACCTCCAAATCTCCATCACGAAGGCCGACCTCAAAAGCAGTTGTGACCGAGGCCTTCCACATAATAAACCCGCTTATTTCGATGTTCCCATTGATATAGTCTCCGTAGCCCATGATAGCTGCGAAGGGATCATTCCCGAACCGGCGGTGCCAATGAACTTTGCAATAAAGTTTGATAACAGTTTAAGGTTGCATCGTATGTCGGGAACATCCGCTATCAACAATCCAGAGAATGATCAGTATCACCGCATTACACTGAGGCGACCGGATGGAATAGAAGTAGATGTGGAACCCAAAATGTTAGAGGGTTCCAGGCGATTATAGTAGACATACACACATCAATAGCTTTAGGTATCCATTTAAATCCTAGTGTGTTATATATCCATTTCCGCCATCTCCAACTAGTATTTGCTTTAGTCTTAGTGAATGCACTAGGTGGTACTACATTCCTTGGAGGTGAGACTGAGCTCTGAGGGGCAACAATCGTTTCTTAGAATCTAAAGAGGGCGGTCTACCAAGCAAAGACTTAGAAAGATTAGTGGGCCTAGAGGTATTCCGGTTCTTAGGATTCCTTAAGCGAGAGATGATAGCTTTAGCAACACATTTGTCATGACAATCAGAATTCATACTTTTACGACAAATAACACAAGGTGCATTGAATATCAAAAGTGCTTAAGGTTTAGCATTAGTTACATCACTATTTCTATTACATTTGCGCCAATATCTATAGTGGAAGCAACATGAGTCTTATTCATAGTCCTAGGGTGTTCTTCTACTTTAGCATTCCTTATTGTTCTTTTCTTAGGTCGCAACTTCCTATTCTTCGATGTAGTGCTCCTAGGTCGTGAAGTGCGGACGTTTGGAAAAGAGACAACTATTCCTATTTCAGTAGAAGGAAGCACGTTAGCAACTTGGTATTTGGCAGTAGGGATTTTAGGTTCACGATTACTAAGTATTACTGGTGCTATTCTCTTAATCACGGTGGCGGAAGTTGTTCATACTTTCCTAACATTTCTCTTAACTTGAAGATAGTGTGAATCGGATCTTGATTTTCAGACCGAATATTTCCAAAAAAATGCATAACTTCTTTAGTGTGTGCAAGATAATGATCAAGTTCATTTGATGCTTCATCACGAGTCTTTTGAGTAAATCAAATATGACACCATATTCCTTTTTAACTTTTATAAGTTCTTGTTCATATTTTGAGATTTGACATTTAAAAGACACGTTTTGATCATCCAGTTGCTCAATTTTTGGATCGAGAAGATTTGTCGCATGGCGATTTTGTGTTGAAAAGCAAGTTGTTGATCGTGAATATCTTTTTGACACCAATTAAGGCGACGTATTGCATTTGAAAGTTCGTTTGACAATCGTTTGTTTTCAACTTTTAAGGACTCGATCTGAAGCACATTATCTGTGTACTCAACATTTACCACGAAATAACGATATCGCCAGAGATATAATCAAATGCATATGACAAAGAATTCAATAACACAACATTATGGACATCAGCGCAGATGACATCTTCCAAGAGTCGATCAACATCTTTTCTCAACAGTTTCTTTTTATGTTTAATATTAGAAATAGATGTTTCGCGTTTTCTCAACGACCTTCATCAATCAAGTTCCTTATGAAAGTCCCTTTCCCAAGACAATGCACAACTTTTCAAATTTTTAATATTTGGTAAAAGATTTTTCTGAAAAATGTCTCTTTGTTCACGCGCTAGAGGCGATTGAAAGTGTTGAACTTTGATTTTTGAATGATATTCTATCTCATGTTGTAAAGTTTTGAGGTCAGCCATGAAAAGGTCAAAATATCGAAGAATTTTGCGATTTTATGGTTTTGAGTTTACTTCAGCGATGGAAGGTAAAGGACCATAAGTTTGTGCATAATCCGGTTTGGTATTATCATTAGAAGACTCGACGTTTTATGATAATCCTTGGTGTGTTAGAAGAATCCGTTGGTGTGACGAAAGTGACCGCTTTTTATAATTAAAAGGTTTGTTGTAAACAACATTTTCTAATTTTGATCGACTCTCGTCTTATGCATCTAATTCCTCTTGACGATGATATTCAACCAACACTCATAAATGAATTATCAATTTTATATTACGCCTTTGGAAAATTCAAGATTTGGTTTGAATGCTTTGGTGGAAAGCTTAGGTTTGTAATCGCGAGATTCGGTCCATATCCATTTGGATTGGGTTTTAAAGTAAACTTTTCAATGGTTGTGACCAACTCACCATGTTTGTAAACCACAGTTTTAAACTCTTTAAGTTTGTTTTGCAAGCCGATGATTTCTTCAAGATGATCATCTATTCGTTTCGTTGAATGCTTTTTGTATGCAGAGAACTGCTTTTTGACAAGTTAACAACTCAACCTTAGCTTTTTGATTTTCCAAGGTGAGAGCGTTAATTTGCTTTTTATGTTCATGTTTCAGTTGTTCTATTTCAGACAACAAAGCATTCTTTGAGGCGGCTAGATCACGCATCTGTCTTTCTAAATATTTTTCGTTTTGATGAGATTTGGCAAAGGTTGCTTCAAAACCGTTTTCACGTTTTATTGAGTTTTGAAAAGTTGAGTTGCTTTTGTAAACATTCAAAATCCTTGGTTAACAGTGCATTTTTGCTTTTCAAGTCCTGATTAATGGCATGACATTTTTTCCACTATGGTCTGATGGTCTTGTATTAAACGAGCAATATCTGGATGAGGCAAAAGTTCGGCGTGTTCAGCGTGAGTCACAACATGATCATTACTTAGATCCTCAAGTATAACCACGGAGTCAATTTGAGTATCAAAGGAAACCATAAGGTCATCTTGATCGTCAAATATAACGACGGGATCTAGTTGAAAATCGTCGGAATGAGATGTGGACGACTCATTTTGAACATCTCGAGCCTTGCGGATTCGGATGTTGGCGGAGATATGAGATCAGAGATAAATATGGTTTGTTCGGGTACTGAGACAAGCCATCAGTGTCATACACTGGGCCTGTGTCACTCATGTGTAACTGATGCATATTAGCCATCAACATAACAAATGTGCATTGGCACGCAAGTCCTCCATATCATCATCACGAGTGCATTTGCCATAAAGCTTCGTTCTTTGTCTGTGAGAGTTCCACCAGCTTCATCCTTAAGAGCCAAAAGAAAAGCCTCTTTGTGATAAGCACTGCCCCTTGTCCTCGGCTTTGGGCATGCATTAGTCGGTGTCCCTTCTCATTGCAGTTGTAGCATCGAAGACCATTCAACCCATTCTGAGCATTCCCTTGTTCCACCACTTGAGCTCTGTTGTTATTCCTACCCACAGCATTAAACCCTTGACCACCCCCATCGGCGACCATAACCACGATTCGAACTTCAACTTCGTCCATTGTTCACAAATGCTTGATTCCTTGTGTTAGATGAGGAAGCGAATATGGTTGTTGGATTTGTTGGTATAACGGCTAAAGGCATTAGCAATCATAGCAAATACTTGTTGCAATGCTTGAGCGGATCGATTCCTCATTAGCTTCAGCGACAAGTGTTTGAGCATTGTTGTTGTTGTATGGAACCAATTGATTTTGTTGAGATTGAGGCTGTGAAGGATAATGTGGTGTGATTGTAGCGCTTGGTTGAGTTCTTTGGTTGAGGAGAATAACTGTTTTGAGCATATAAGGCAAGTTGTTGATTTTTCGGATGTGTCGGTGGAGCAATTTGAGCACGGAGAATCCTTTCCTATCAACTTCCTTTTCATGAGGCTTCAAGTAATCGTACAACAATCCATATGTAGAATGATGCATATTCTTCGCTGGACGGAGAAAAATGACATACTTCTCCCATTCAGGACCAAGACTACTCGGGAACTTAGTATTCACTGCAATTCTTGGCATGATGATGTTGTGTTTATCCAAATCATTGATGATGTCTGAAAAACGATGATGATAAGACTCTAGTGTCTCTCCGGGTTCAATCATGAAGTGTTCATAAGCCAAGTAAATTTTGGATTCCAAATCCTCGATTGAGTACTGAGATCCTTCCATAAGAAGATGAATATGATCCCACATTTCCTTTGCAGTCTTTTGAGCATCAACACTTCCAAGAATTGGGTTAGGTAATCCTAAGAGGATATATTGCATTGCAAGTTCATCGGCTTCATAGTGTAGAAGTTCCTTTGCATTCAAGTCGGCAACATTAGCAATGTTGGATTGTCCATCTCTTGGTGGATTAGCATTTGGATCAAGGGTACGATAACAGTAGGCATTTGAAATGGACCTTCCAAGATAACCTTCTTTAAGAACTTTCCATGTGGCTTCTTAAATCACAAAACCTAAAGAACCTTATGACCCATTGATCGTAGTTTCTGGAGTGAGCATTGGAGGTCTATCAAGTGATCCAGCCTCATGAATTGATTGTTAGGTGCTTAAAGCTTCACACATCTTTGCAAACCAAGTGGGTTCCTTCATAGTGTTCCTTGATGGATGTTGATTGAAATCGTTTGTGTAGGGTTGAACTTGAAGACTTGGTGGTGTTTGAACCATTTGTGGTGGAGGAATTGCTCCAAGTTGTGGAGTATATTGTTGATTAAATTGTTGTTGTTGTGAATAAGTGTAAGGGAAATAGTTAGAGTATGGTTGTAACACCCCAACCCGACAAGGGTAAAGATATCACAATACGGTCTCATATCAGAACTTTAAATAATATACAATAGCGGAAACCTTTACAAAATAATCAAAAGAAAACATAAATAACTTAATAATCAAAATAAATCTAAGATCTCTATGGTAAAGTCTTGCTCTCAGCTCTACTCTCAAACCCGTGACTATCCCATAAGCTCATCTTGAATGCTTAAAACCGCGCAGGAAAAGAAAATGCTACCGAGCTTACAAAGCCCAAAGTGAGCAGATATAACAAAGCGAAAACTAACAAAGCAATCTTAAATGAAATAAAGAAAGCGAATAACGAAGTCACAGGAATAAGGATAATGAATCACGAGGATTCTGGCGAAACACGCATACACGAAATCCGGAAGAACAAACAACAAATAAGAACAAAATACATAGCATATTGATGACACAAACTGAAGCACATCATAACCAACAGGCAATTAATGAATCAGGCAATTTAAGTACGTATAAGTCAAACGAAATACGAAAGCTAAGAAACAACTACTAGAAGTAAACATGTCCTTTACACAAGTCAATTAATCTACATTTAAAACACTTATCCAATATAAGTGGAACAATAGCAGTCAAGCGTGTGATCACACATACAAATAGAAAACACATAGGGAAAACTATAACTAAATAAGCAAAAGACATAGCATAGCAATTAGCAAGTTATCAAGTCCGGATATCATAAGTTAAACCATTTCCCGGATCAAACTTTAGTATAGGCAGAATTTAAACATGGCGAGATCAAACATAAGCGGATCACTAACACCCGGATAATCAAAGTTCACGAATTATCCGAACAATTATACATAATGAACTTACAGAACAATCAATTATACACTAGCATAATCATCATACAGATCAACAAAGTCACATAATGGTAAACTAACATATAATCAGATGACAACATGCGAATCACATTTAAGCATATTAATCATATCCTAGCATGGCAAACGGTAGTCACATAAACATGTCAAAGCATAAACACATTCAATAAACATATAATAATTGATATATAACGGAAACATTGACAAATACTAATCATAAGCGAATATCTAACACATAAATAAGTCTGATTTAGTTATCTACCACGAGCCAGAACATATCATATCGAAGTAACTTTCTTATTCGGAGGGTGACCTCGAATACCTTATATAATATGAGGAGACCTCAATAACAAATGGAGTAGCTAGCTCCTTTAATTTTGTGAAGACGCTTATTGCTACGACATCATTCACCGGACAAATCATATCGGATAACGGTCGGATCTAGGATGCATCCATACGCCCCAGACGGATAGTGGCCATACTATAAATAAACGGATAACGAAAGGGGCGTGGCGAGAACATCACTCTCGCCTAGAGTCATGTCACCGTGCATCATCGACACGGACATGGAACCCCATGACTAGTGAAATATTGGCTCGGTGTCAAACTAACTTAGGTCAAGCAGTTGTCATAAATGACAGATCATAATTCATCATAAAGGTCAAACAGATTTACAAATCGGATTTTTCATATCATAAGTTCAAATCAGATGTTTCATGCTTCAATAAACAGAGATTTCGGATAAGCAACATGATCAAACAAATCGAAGGGTTCATATCAAATGTTCAAATCAAAGGTTCATATCACATCACATATCATACGTTCATAATCGAGAGGTTCATAATCGGATGTTCATAATCGAAGTTCATAATCAAATATTCATAATCAGAAGATCAAAATCAAATGTTCATAATCAGAAGTTCATAATCAAACATAGCAAGTTCAACAACATGAGATTCAGACAAACAGAGATTCACATAAACAGAATGGAATCATAGCAATGGCATAGGAAATCCTAATAAGCATAAGAGAAATGAGCGAAGAAAGGCGTGAGAAACCTTCTTGAAAAGGTCGAATATCACGTACCTTAACGCAAATGAGAGAAAAACAAACGAATGAATGAACACGAAGATACAACGTCGCGTCTCCTTCAACGAATCTATACGGATTAGGATTTGTTTAATACTTATTAGCATCATTAAAGCTATAACGGATTAATCGCATTAACATTCTTAGAGTTATAAGTATATTCTCATTTTATAAGCTTCTTATGCATTTGTAAGTGTGTTACCTATTGATATCATATTTTATCTTTCGGTTTCTTAAACTCATATTCGGACCAGACTTTAGCGATTTTTATAAAATACTTACTTAGCTCAAATGAAATCAAGCAAAATCCCAGGGGTTCCCATATGAGTTAAGAGACTCTACAAAAATTGGTGGGTTCTATTTCCATGCCAAATGGCCTCTGGAAAATCATAAGTCCAGACCTGTCAGAAAGAAATCAGAAAATACACCTTAAAAGTTTACACTTATTGGACCTGTTTAGACACCTTGGAAAAATTCCCAAAACTCCCAGAAATTCATTTATATCCTAAATGTCAATCCTGAAAAAGGAGAGCTCCCAATTCATTTTGGTTTGTAAATGAAAAATCAGACAATCCAACTAAATTTCAGACCCGTTTTCTCAGCTTTGACACTTGATCTTGTAAAATTCAAAAATACGACTTAGACAACTCCAAATTCGACCAAACCACTTGGAAAACTTAACTAAGACATAAAATAAACTTTTCCCACAAAACCCCAGATTATTGTCCTTATAAAATTCGATCTATGACACACACAAGTTCGACATATGATGCTGTCCAGTTTTAGGGTTTATTAAAACCAATATAAGCACATGTTTAACCTACCCAAACGCACTCATGACCCATGAAAGCCATATGACCTGTTTTAATAGCATCCTAACCTTTCATATTTTCCGCCTTTCAACTTTCTACGCACCCATTATAATATTTAATGAACCAAACAACCGATACCTCACATAAATTATAAACATCCATAAAATAACGACTTAGGGTTTCTACCTTTGTGATTCCATATTTATGACCAAAACATAAGTTACTTGTATGATCACATAACCATTCGTTTAGTTATATTTAATGAGTCAAGAGATTAAGTTATGATGTCTTATACGTATTTATGTTTTAACTCGAATCAAGAATAAAGCAAAGATGAGGATACCTCTTGATTCGATCAAGACGGATGAAACAAGGACTCAAATAACAAAAATCAAAACCCTTTCGATCAAACCCACGACCACAGTAACTTCGAGAGGCAACCCGATCACCACGGCCTCCTTGAAACATTTTCTGATCTCCTTGGTTCCTTGAAATCGAATGGAAGTGAAGCAAGAAAGAGGTAGTCGTCACTTTTGGGGTTCTAGGGTTTTCTTTTTTAGCTTATGGTTGTTACAAAGAAAAGGGGAGGGGAAAAAGAACCGGCCTTGGTCATTAGATGGGCCAAAGGAAAGAAAGTTTGGGCTAAGTTCAATTTAGATGGCTATAATTAAGTTGTAGTGCATTTGGTGTTTTAGGCCAAGTTAGCGGTTAGTGCAATAGTTAAAGAAAGAACAAAAAAATAAATGTGTGACGAAATATTTAGACGTAAGTGTTTTAAATAAATCTCGTACACTAGGTCTTATAATTTCTTATAAGTTAGATTAAGTTACATTAAATGAACTTGACGAATTTTACGTATCTTATAAGTTTTAAGTTTGAGGGCACAATAGTCTTTTATCACGTTTATGATTTTCGGGTTTTACAATGGTGGTTGTGACATGTTGAAACTTGTGTTGGTAAAAAATGGATCTTTGTAGTCGAATGAACCTTTGTTGATGAAGTGTCCTTAGGCGTAGAAATCACAAGAACCCAAGTAGAACTTATGCGTAAAAACACCAAAGTTACGCGTAACAATCAAGAGTTATGCGTAGAATTTAGCTTACGCGTAAGTAGGGTAAAAATGCTAAAGTTATGCGTAGACACAAAGTTAGGCGTAGGATTACCTTATGCGTAAGACTAGGCTTAGGCGTAAGATGAATCTTATGCGTAGGATTTCTACGCGTAAGCTTTATGCTTATGCGTAAGTTTAGGGTTTTATCCCAAATGATCTTTTACACTATCACAGTGCAAAAGATATCCAAAGTCGGCGTGTTTTCGGCTTATCCAAGCAAGAAACCCGGAGTAAACCTGGCGAAGATCAAACCACGGATAAAGTTACTGGCGTAAAAATAGGGTTTTAGTTACGTGTAGCTTACACCGTAAAAGTGATTTTGCCCAAAGTTGTTTCTAAACCAGATTTTTGTTATGGAATAGCTTCAATATCACCAAAATAACACAAAGTGTGAAGCTTGATGAATCAAAAGCGGCTAAACAGGTTCAGCGTGAAGCGTCACCCACGAACAAAAATAAGCTTAAAAAGCGTAAATCATCGCAGTAAAGTTTGAAACTTTTGCCTAAAACAGATTATTTTAACACCTTAAAACATTGAAAGTACAAGAATCTTGGATTAAAAAGTGTAAAAATCGTGTTTTCAAGCAAACCAAAGTATCATACGTTGTTTTACGCGTAGGACCTTAAACCCACTTCAAAAACAAAATGTTTCACCCAACTAGTAGGCGATTGATACCACTGATATTTACGTGTATCTCTGATAGGTCACGTAGGACCTATAAATAGAGATACCAAACTATTCTTTATACGTGTATGTGTGTACCAATAGTGTAACCGTTTCTTTAAGCTCTGATACCACTGATAGGTCACTAGTTTTACAACACAAGCTTACTAGAAAGAGATAGAGAGGAGAAGAGGTCGGTTGAACAACACACACACAAACACTACGCGTAGACAATGAAGAAAGGTTATGCGTGAGTAATGAAAGAGAGTGAATTGAACAACCAACCTTCAAATGAAGGTTTACAAGGGGTATTTATAGGCAAGGAGCTAGGGCAACACTCCCACTCCTTCCCTTTACCTTATTGGACATGGGCCTAAGCTCATGGGCCTTCTACATAAGCTTAAGGCTAATAACAAACATAAAGGCCATAATTAAGCTACCTATTACATATTAATTACTAACACTTGATTATGGTTTAGGAGTGATTCCAACAAAACTATTACTCAAAAGGTATATAGAAAACTAATGCTAATAATCCCTATTTATAGGGCAAACTAACCGTCATAAGAAAGTTTCCAAAGTCGAATCAAACTTGTAGAACAAGTCACAAAATTACCAAATTTACCAAAAGACCCTTAAAGTTTAAGTCACTTTCTAACAATCTCCACCGTGACTTAAACTCCATTCGAAATTTCAAACCAAACGAATCTTTTGTCTTCAAATTTAAATTTTCAAATTCCAAATTCCAAATTCTAGAGATACTAGCCTAATTCAAAGTGAACGATCGATTCCCAAAAAACGATCCGAAACAAATCGAGCAAATACAAAATCCGATAATATTCAAAACGAACAATCAAACTTTAACCGACAAATTCAAACTCGGTTAACCAAACAAACAAATTGGCTCAAACGATCTTCAACAAAGACAATCAAATACGAGCAATCAACTTCAAAATCACGACAAACGAAGATCCAAATTTTCAAACTAACAAATTTCCAATGATCGAACAAAATTCAAACGACTTGAACCAAGTCTTCAAATTTCAAATATCAAATTCAAATTCCAATGGTCCTTACAATCCAACTTCAAACTTATTATCCAAGTATCAAACAAATTCAAGTTAATAAATAACTTGACGAACGAGCTCTAAAAATTCAAACACCCCAAATACAATACTTGATAATTCAAATCGCCCACTTATGTTCTAATAAGAATTACGGCTCAACTTCAAAACATACGAATACGAAGATCACAAAAGAAGCAAATTCGAAGACAAATAGATCTCAGTTGTCGAACCAAACCAAAAGTTACTTGTAACAAAACCAACAACAAACAAACAAATATCAAATTGCAATGCACTATATCTAACTAAAAATTCCACCGACCCATTATTGAGAATCACCCAATAGAAACTTAGCAAACTTAAAACTAATTCAAACAATCTGCAAAGTCTATGAATCAACAAATACAAACTCATGCACAAAACTCGATTCTTCAATCCTCTTACGAATCCAGCAACAAACTCAATTCTTCAAACTAAAATCAAACGAACCCTAAACAATTTTTTTTTCTTTTTCTTCATCTTTATGACTAAACAACCTGACTCTAATAACACTTATTGGTAATTCAAAGACGAAACAAACACCAAAATCAACAAACGAATCGGAAGCTTTATTCAAATAATTAAACCAAATACAAAACAAAATTCAAAGGTATCACCAATACAAAATTCTAATTCAAAGGGTACAAAACTATTATTCAAAATGTATATAGAAAACTAATGCTAATAATCCCTATTTTTTGGGCAAACTAACCGTCATAAGAAAGTTTCCAAATTCGAATCAAACTTGTAGAACAAGTCACAAAATTACCAAATTTACCAAAAGACCCTTAAAGTTTAAGTCACTTTCTAAAACGTACCTAACGGATTTCGTGATTGTGGAATATATTAGCACGGCTATAGATCCTAGCTTGCCCCATGTAGTTCTAGGAAAGCCATTCATAGATAGCTCCGAAATGACTTATGACTCATCATTAGGGATAGTTAGATTCAAGGACAAGACCGATGAAATTGCCAACCAAATGCCATTTAAGATTGAGCAATTCTCATCACTGTCCAATAATGAGAAAGAACTTAAGCTATCGGTCTATTATAGGAATGAGGAGGATAGAAGGAGAGGAGTAAATTATGTGATGAGTAAGATATTTGGATTCTATAAAGAATGCATGAAGTTAGGACCGAAATATAGAACCAATTGGGAGCATGATGATTTCCTAGAGAGATGCACAATCAGACAAAGCTATGTTATGGAAAATCCCAATAGAAATCGTCATGAGGAAGGAGATGATGGTAATGAATTCACGTAGGGCATGACTTCGAGTCTAGCTACAAGACTCATAAATAAAGAAAAGCGCTTCTTGAGAGGCAACTCATACTTAATTGTTTGGTTGTTTTGTTTTTCATTTTTGTTTGTGTGTTTCATATATCTTTTTCATTGTTGTTTAATTCTCATGTCCATTTTGTGAAAATGCTTTATTTTGTTTTTAACCTCGTATTAATTGCATATAAAGGTATTTTACAAAAGGATAAGTGTAGGGAAGATCACATATGTTTTAAGAACATGCATGACCATGAGATTATCAATAATTGGAATTGTATATATCTGTGTGTTGGTTAGATTCAAATGCTTGTATCGAGTCATAATGGATGTTTTGCAAGTATTTTTCTAGGTTTTTAATGAGGCAAGTTTTCCAGAATTTTTCCAGAAAACGCACCAGACCCTTTATGTCAGAACAACCTGACGGCGTCGGGACTAAAGCCCGACGGCGTCAGGCGATGTAGAAACAAATTCACAGCTTCGTTTTCTATCTAAACTTGTAGTTTTTGGAAACTTCCAATTCTTAATTTTCTAGAAAAACTGCAAACATCCATTCCACAAGCATTATATCTTATTCGCTTTCTAGTATAGTTTTTATATATAGTTTTTACCGCCGATTTTATGCGAGGTTTCGTTTTGTTTTCTTATAAGTGTGCAGGTTATATTAGACAAGAAGAAGAAGAAGTACATGATGGAAGCAACACTTATTACTTATTCATTCTTCTTGGAGGAGGATTTAACCGCAACTTTATACATATCCTACCAAGCTAATCAGGGGAGTACTAGTTTCTTTCTCTTTTATTTAACTTCCTTTATCATCATCTTGATACTTTCTTTGATATCCGAATTGTTGGGATTAAAAAAAAGTTTGTTGTGATGATTGTGGTTGAAAGAATTGTGGTTGTACATTTCTTTGATATCCGAATTATTGGAAAGCTTGTGCTTGGTTTTGATGATACATATGTTGTAGTTGAGAAAATTGCTCTGGTGTCATTTGCGAACCAAAAGGTGGGATTTGTTGCGAGGAAGAATTTGAGTTTTGTGACGATGGTGTAGACGGATTCGAGGGGTTCGAAGAAGAGTATTGTTGTTGGTTAGAGTTGAGAAGGTTGGTAAAATACCCGTCATTTGGACTTTGGGACATTTTTTGGTTGTGATTTGAGATATTGAAAGTAATTTTTGTTAGTAGAGAGTTGTATGAAAATTATTGTAAAAGTGGTTTGTTATTTATAGTGTATAAATTGGTAAGTAAAAAAAACGGATACTTTTTTTTAAACATGTAACGGATACATTTTTATTAAATATCAAACGGTTAGAAATCAAAAAAATTCTTTGTCGTATCCTACTTCACTGCAACAAAGAGGGAACCTCGAAGACCAAACGACGAGCATTCTTAGTGTGGTGGCAAGCTGCGAAGTGGAATGACGAGCATGACACGTCACAACGGCGAGAAGCAAAAATTATTACACCTCTTGCTCTAATTTAAAGGATATAGTTAGCTCAAATATGACTAAACCATTTTGGCGAGAAGCAAAAATTACTACCCCTCTTGCTCTTATTTATAGGATATAGTTAGCTCAAATATGACTAAACCATTTTTTTTCAATGGGTAGCTAGTATAAGTAGGGCTGAGCATCAAAGGTCCAAAACCGAACCGGACCGACAAAACCGACCGAACCGACAAAAACCGAGCCGAACCGACGGCCCGTCGGTTCGGTTTCGGTTTCATGTTTTATATGTTTTTGGTTTCGGTTCGGTTCGGTTTGACCCAAAACCGACAAAAACATACGTAAACACACCTAAACCGAACCGAACCGACGGCCCGACACAAAATCGAACCGACCGACGACGTCGGTTCGGTTTCGTTTAGGTTTTATGAATTTCGGTTTTCGGTTTTGTCGGTTCGGGTCGGTTTTGGACCGACGCTCAGCCCTAAGTATAAGTATGTTATTTTTAGACATGAAGGTAAAAGCACAAGGTATCGTGGATACCAATAACACGTTATTAGTATGCCACCTTAGCGCCACATCATACACCTCCAAATAACTCACCAATAACTAAAACAGCCTCCCTCATAACACACCACTAACATATTATTGGGTCCCACAAAATACCCCACTAAAAATACCCACTCACTCACAATACACAAAAAACAAAACAAAAAAACCACCAAACATCACAAATGGATTGAGCCATTGGAATGGCTCAAATACCTTTGGCTCGCCAATGGCACCAAGTAGTGGTATGGTTTGGCTCACCAATGACATGAAAAATAAACCTTTGGCATGTTAAAAGCTCCCCATACCTTGTGCTCTAACAAGGGGGTATATGACCACGTGTTACTTCCTCTCTTCCTTCCCGCCTTATGGTATTTGTTTTGGATGGTTTGGTCATCCGGATAGTATGAAACTTTTAATGTAAATATTGTTGCAAAATTTAAAAGAAAATATATTAATATTTAGTTTTATAGAACATTTATAAAACTTCTTTTTTTAATAAAACTTTAAATTTTTTAAAAGGCAAAAGGCACCCAAATTAGAGTTATTTATAATCAAGATAACTAACTTTGTTTCTTCTTCTTTTTCATGCCAATTATTTTTGTTTTGTTTTACTAATTTGAGACTTTTCATTAATACTTAACGATTATTCATTAAGTTTCACATTCCAAGTCCACCACTATTGCCACCACCACCACCGACCCCACCCAAAAAACCACCACCAATTGCCACCACCATCATCCCCTACATGTGATGGTGACAATAGGTGGACTGAGGGTGACGGCGGTGGTGGGTGGGTATAGTAGTGATGCTGGTGGCGGATTTTGTTAGAGGGTGACAGTAGTGGTGACGTCAGTTCTGGGTGGCGATGATGGTTGGTGTTGGGGTAAAGCTATGATGGTGGGGTTGGTGGTTGTGGCGGTGTTTGGTGTTGGGGTGTGAGGTTGGTAGTGGTGGCGGCAAAGAGATATGAATTGTAAATTTTAACTGATAGTCGTTAAATTTTTAAGAAAAATTTCCAAATTAGCAACAACAAAAAATTGACTATTTTTACATGGCAAAAAAAAATGAGAAAAGTACAAAAAGGGGACAAAATTTTTCTTGAAGTCCCCATCATGGTCATTCTTGAAACCAATCTCTAAAATGGTAATGAGCAACTAGTCAACTCCGCAGCTCCACTCAAAATATGTCACATGTCCCTCTGCAAGTACAATTGGTTACTCTTTATGGGCCCACATTAACTTCCATAATTGCGCAACCGACGGCTGATTTGACTGGAAACTTTATTGGAAAGGTAACAAAAATTTTACTTTTTTGATATTTTTTTTATTTCCGTTCATTTACTTTTTTCTTTTTTTTTTCTCTTTCTTTTTTTTTAGATCAAACAACCTATAATTTAAAAAAAAAATCTCTCAACTCTGACACTCATTGTATGATTCCATCCATTGAATATGCCCCTCGAGAGCCCTTAGGGAGGAGGGAGTGGTACCCTAATATCCTGGGTGCCACCTCACCTCTATCCAATAAAAACTCTCCAACTCAAAACTACCAAATTCTACCCTAACACTACCCTAAGTGGAGGGAGTGGTACCCTAGTACCCGAATTTCATTTTTTTTTTAAATACATAAATTCACATACAATATTTAAAATAAAAACATACCATTTCATTAAAAATAAAAAAATTACATAATACTTAAAAAAAAGAAACATAACATAATACTTAAAAATAACTAGATTAAAATAAAAAACCCACTAATCATCAAAATGCGGCAAGTATTGGCGTGCTACGTCTTCCGTGAGATCATATCGAAGACGGTCATGGAGAACTTCGTCTAGTAACTCCGCTACCACACTGTCGTCGAACACTGGCTGGACCGGCGCATCCATTATATGACCGGCGCATCCATCAAACGAAACCATGGTACTCGCTCGAGCTCGGAGATCGAATTATATACTCGATCCAACTACCCGAGCTAGGCGGGGCGGTGTACCCGCTCGGGTACTTGGTACTCGAACCCCTACCCGCATCCCACTCCCTCCTCTCTTATAGCCTTATATAATGATTACTAGACCAAACAATTTTGTGTTGAGAAAATTATGTAATTGAAGGCTCACACCAGATTGAAAAAGAAAGGGTAAGAAATATACAGATGATCGATCACCGTGGTGAATAAGAACCATGCTTAAAATGTGACTTTATTCTTCTAAGATTTTGTCCCCTTATTTTTGATATTTTAATTAATGACCACTGACTTTGGTACATTTTTGTGTTATTTGCCTTTTTATAAATATTAAATGTGAAATGTAAAAAGTATGAATTGGTGGTTGAAAGAGTAAAATCATGTTAAATGTTCACTTTTAGATTCTACAAAGTTTTAGTAATTTTCACCGATTACATTTTCATAGTTCAGTTGACAATTATATTGATACAACTTAAAATAGACAAAGTAGTAAATAAAAAATAAAAGTAAAATTTTGTAAAATATAGTAGAAAAGTTACTTTGATTCTGGTTTTACTTCTATACTTCTATATAAAGCATTTAAGTTATGGGTTTCATAAAAAATTAAGATAAAGAGCTCCAATCATTGAGTGACATGTGTCACTTCTCTAACTAAAAAATAACAAAAAATGAGAAGCTCTAACAAACTAAAATAAGGAGCTCCAATAATGTGGTGACACATGTCAATTCTTAACTAATTAATCACATTTATTTTTAAATTTAAATATCTTTTAATTCGTTTGATTTTTTTATGATCTAATTTCATCATATTTTTTGAAATTTTGTGCTCTTTAATTCAACATCCATTTTGACATATTTTTATGAGTTTTTAGTTTTTACATTTTTAGTAGGTTTATTTTATTTTGATTCAAATTTTTATAACTCTAACATTTATTTCAATCAATACAAACTTTATTTATCAAAATCATTTACTTTTGGGAAAGTGTTTGACGGGTAAGAGATTGTGAAGATCTTTTTATATGTGGGAATAATGATGTCACGGAAAAGATACGGAAAACCCCAACAAACACATACAACTAACACATATACATTTAGAGTGTTGTGAAATAAATTCACTAAGCGGGTAGGGAATTACGAGGAGAGTTGGGTTAGCAATTCATTTACTATATCTATTACTCCCTCCGTCTCAAAATAATAGTCCACATTTCCCTTTTTGGATGTCTCAAATTAATTGTTCACTTTCCTTTTATAGTAAAAACTAGAGAACTTTGTAAGGGAAGATTCCTTTTGAATGGTTAAAAATTAAAGTGGTACAACTTTTATTAAATTGTGTGTTTCTTGTCTCCTGACAATAATTTTGAGACGGAGGGAGTATATAACTATATTTATCGCCGCCGCTGTGCGCGGGTATCCAACTAGTACTATTATATAAAGCATTTAAGTTGTGGGCTCCACAAAAAATTAAGATAAGGAGCTCCAATCATTGAGTGACATGTGTCACTTCTCTAACTAAGAAATAACAAAAAGGGAGAAGTTCTAACAAACTAAAATAAGGAGCTCCAATAATGGGGTGACATGTGTCACTTCTTAACTAATTAATCACTTTTATTTTTAAATTTAAATATCTTTCAATTCGTTTAATTTTTATGATCTAATTTCACCATATTTTTTAAAATTTTGTGATCTTTAATTCAACATCCATTTTGTTATATTTTTATAAGTTTTTAATTTTTACATTTTTAGTAGGTTTATTTTATTTTGATTCAAATTTTTATAACTTGAACCTTTATTTCAATCAATACAAACTTGATGTATCAAAATCATTTACTTTTGAGAGAGTGTTTGACAAGCAAGATATTGTGAAGGCTTTTTTATATGCGGGAATAATGATGTCACGGGAATGATACGGAAAACCCAAACAAACACATACAACTAACACATATACATTTGGAGTGTTGTGAAATGAATTCACTAAGCGGGTAGGGAATTGCTAGGAGAGTTGGGTTAGCAATTCATTTACTATATTTATTATATAACTCTATTTATCGCCGTCGCTGTGCACGGGTATCCAACTAGTTCACTAAAATGGGTCTGAACTTTCTGTGGATGCAAAAGTAAAACTTGCAGATGCTTCTTTTATATTTAGAAAAATTTGCAGATGCATTACTAGTACTAGTATTGTTTGAACCAAAAACACACGACCACCATTTTCACAATGCTAAGTTTACGGGCTCGAATTCGACGAACACTCGTTGCACCTTCACAGCGCTGCTGCTTCCGCATCATATCCACTTCACCTCAGGCACATGAGGTTTGTTTTATTTATATTGCATACCAACTTTTTGATCAAATTACTGAATGAGCTTAACTTAAAACTCAGGTACCACATTCCGTAGACGAAGAATGTAGCCATTTATTACCATGGTTAAGACAAAAGGCCGGGGCTGAAGTTTCGTCCCATCTTACTATTGGGAAGTCAGTTTACGGCAGGTAACTTTTGTAACTGCTTTCACAATGTTTTATCCCTTCTTCTTTTTCTTTTAACTTTTCTTTAGGCTAGGCACAATAAGAGTGACAACCTATTGGATTGTCAACGTTGTTGAGGGTCGTCTTTATTGTGGCTTCAAGGTTGTCGAAGGTTGTTGGTCATGGTTTTGGGATGAGGGTCGTCTAGACAATCCAGGTTGCGTAGTTATTTGTGTGTGTGTTTTAATAATTAAAATGTATTTTTGTGGGGTATGTTTTGTATAGTGTATGTCGTCTTATTGTGCCTGAAAGATTGTCTGAAAGAGAGAAAGCTAATGTGGGGTTGATGAGAGTTGTTATTGGGGATAGCCTTAAAAACTCATTTTCCTTGTCTAGTCAATCATCTTTTATTTATTACAACCAAAATATTTCTATTTATTACGTGTAAATTTTTTTCAAAATTTTCAACAAAAATTGGTTAACATTTAATTAGATAAAAGTTGGTCAAATCGGGTATAAACCAACCAAATCAGACAAAACTCGGTTTCAATCGGTCAACGCAGATAAACTTTTTTCAAAAGTTAAAATTGAGGGTTTTTCTCGATAATACTAGCATGGTACCTCGCGTAAAGCAGTGAGTTCGGAGGCGAATGTTATTTTAACTATTTTTTTTTTTTTGTTTCACTTTAAACAAGTGGTCAAAGGTTCAAAACTCGTTAGGTGTGTATATCTAGAGTGACCGGAAATGGTCCCGGGGTTAACTCGGTGAGCCCGCGTACATCTGATTCAAAAAAGCACGCCCTCCCCTTGTAACCTGATAGGGAAAACTACATCCGTTTATCCATTTATTATATGCAAATTTTTAAAAGTTATTAATTTAACATATTAAATTGATTATATTTTATTATTGTAAAATCCAATTTAATTAGCAATTACTGTATTTTTAAATTTTGTTTTAATCATTACTAGTAATAGAATGTGTGTTAACTTAATTTGTTACCATGGTTAATAACTATCTAAACCAACCAACTTTTAATCTTTTAATAAAACGGATTGGGTTTTCCCTGTTCAGGTTACCCGAGAGTCTTTGACTCATATGTACGCGGTCTAACTGGGGTATCCTTGTAACCATTTCTGACCGTTTGACTGTTTCCATGGCCATCCCCAAGATATGTAGGTAGTGAGATTTGAACCTGAAACCTCCTCTTGTGGGGATATAAGGGTGCCTGACCAAATGCTTTCTAGTCTTGTTTGTTTTATATTAAACTCCCTTAGTTGGCTGGTATTTTATGTAATGACGGATTAAAATTAAGTTTTTAAGATTTACAAATGTTTTATACCTTTTTAATGTCCTAAATGCAGGTCATTATTTGCTTCTAAACCAATACAAGCTGGTGATTGCATATTGAAGATCCCAAGAAGCGCGGTATGCTTTGATGGCTAGCTATTTATTACAGTTTGCTGCTTATAATAGTTACGAATATATTTTTTATTGTTGCAGCACCTCACAGCAGATAATTTGCATCCTTCAGTTAGTTCTTTGTTAGGGGAAGACGTCGATGATAGTGTAAAGCTTGCTCTGGCTGTCCTACTGCACCAAAAACTTGGTCAGGTACAATGGGTGATAAATATTACTCCCTCCGTCCCAAAATTATAGTCCCCTTTTGACATTTTCGGTCTTTCTTTTATAACTTTGACCTTAAGTATTTTTGTTTGTGTTATATAATAATTGATGCAAAATATATGAATGGATTAGGCTTTTAATGTATTTTCATTTGGTATAATTTTCATCAACTATTGTATAACATAGACAAAAATATTTAAGGTCAAAGTTTAAAAAGAAAGACCGAAAAAGTCAAACGGGGACTATTTAACATGTAAATTAAATAAACATAAAACCTGGTAAGTAATCGTATTGAAGCTTAAAAATTCGTGATCTGCACTGCTGCACATTTCAAAACCTATTTGTAGAAGACAGTTGTTAGTTGTTACAATAAATCTAACCAACTGATACAAAAGTTGACTTGCACAAGAACACCGAAAAACCCACACGTTTGCTCTCAAACGTTTTATTGTTGAAAGCTAGAAAGAATGTAAAAACTAGGTTCCCCACCCCTCTTTTTTTTTATAAAGACGAGGGGGAAGAGTCGATCCTCTTGAGGAGGTCGGCCAAAACCTTGCCTTGGAGACATAATGTAGATGGTTCTTTTTGTCTATCCTCTGGTGCAGGCTTCTGAATGGGCCCCTTACATCAGCTGTTTGCCGCGGGTCGAGGAGATGCATAGCACGGTACCTTTACGTATACCTCGTTTGCTTCTGTTTTCAGTTATTCCTGTTACCTGAAGCACTTTTTATTTCTGTAGATACTTTGGAGCGATGAGGAATTGGAGATGATTAAGACAAGCTTGTTATATAAGCAAACGCTGGAATGTAACGCTCATATTGAAAAGATCTACTTATACTTAAAACATGTATGTCTGTTACTAATGTTTAGTTTGTGCAAGCTCACTGATTAAATTTGAGATCTTTAGATGCTTAGGAACCAAACAGTTGATGTTCGGAAAATTATAATTTCTAAGCAGGTTCTTGACCGCTTTCCTGAATATTTTGAAGATGTCACATTGCACAAGTTTAAGTATGCATGCAACCTGGGTAAAATCTTTTATCAGACTCCATTTTGTGTTTTACTTACATTTATTGATTAAATTATGGTTCACATTCATAATTTAATGTTATGTGAACTAGTCATCCCTTGATAGTCACCTTTTTTTTTTTGGATTGAGATCCTCTCATGTTCAAAGTGGACATGAGAGGTGATGATAAAAAATGTTGTGAGAGTAAACAAAAAAGTGTGCCCTATCTTGTTTCTAATTGGCTAACATAACCTCTCTTCAATCGAACATGAGAGGATCCCGGCCCAGTCCATTTTTTTGTTTGTTTATGGTCATATGTTTATGTGCGTACACGTACAGAATGTTGGGTTGTTGCACTTATTTGACCATTGTTTGTAAAAGAAGCAAGGATTAATGATTGTGAACAGCAAATCTTATTGATAATTTCTTGTCATGCGACACGACAGTTAAATCTCGAGCTTGGAGAGGCAGAAGGGGTTGTTATATGGTATCTATATTGATGTTATATTTACAAGTTATAACTGTCTAGAATTTAAAAGAAGGTCCCGGTACCTTCATAATAGTCATGTTTGTACAAATTTTTTAAGGAGTGAACACTTTTTCAGATTCCTTTTGCAGATTTTTTTAACCATGATATAGATTCGGAAACACGTGTTTTGAATGACGACTTTGAACAGGTCTCAAAGGTAACCTCTTTTTGAATAAGTATTTTTATTATTCTTAGATTTTTAGACCTAAATTTGCATTCTGCAGTGTATTGCTGGCAAAAATTATGCTCCTGGCGATGAGGTATTTATAAGATATGTGGATGTTACAAATGATCAAATTTTACTGCAATATGGATTTATGAATCCTTCCAGCCAATATGATATGGTTCTAGTTGAGATTACTGTACCTCAGCATGATCACCTGCGTGCAATGAAGTTGGATCTTCTGTATAGACACTCAATACCAGCCCTGATGGGTTTTAAGAAGTCACACTCTTGTGGAAATTACTTCATAGTGGAGTATGTATCGACCTTATAATATTGAATGTTGTCAGTATAGTCATGTGATAGTTTCTAGTGTATATGTTCCATCATATGGTTTCTTTGAAGGCTAACTGATCGTATAAATATTATTCAGGAACGTCAAGTCTTCCTGTGCCCAAGGGTTGGGAATCCCGATATCACTTCGCGCATTTGCCCGTGTTGTATGCTGCATCTCTCCTCAAGGTCCATTACATTCTCTTACATTAGGAATATATTGAGGCCATGGAAAGTGGGTGTCTCTTCCGAAAAAGATGCCGCTGTGGAGGGGCATCCCACTCGGGAAAACCACTCCCCGTGCCTTTCCCGATAATTTTGTCCTTTTGCGGTGAAATCTTTCTGGTCACTCCCGTGTATTTTGTGTGTGTAACCCTACCCTCTTCCCGTGAATGCCATCCCACAACCACTCCCCGTCACCCTTCCCATGAGTACCCATGTGTGTGTTGTGTGAGTTGTCTATGCAGGGTATAAGACCCACTCCCCGTGGCCTTAGAATATTAGACAGAACAACAGTCTGCAGAAATTTATGTACTGTTATCCACCACGAGTCGGTGCGAATATGGCCAAATTCTTTTAAACTGATTTTAATAGAAAATAAGGATGCATGTATGTTAAAATTATGTTTCTGACAATTAAATAAAATTTATAATTTCATATACATTGTTGATCACCCTAATTGTTTTAAGTGTCGGGGCTTGTTTGGACTGTGTTACTTTTTTCTGCTCTTTATTCATTATTTGTACTAGTATTGCTGTATTGATACATTTTTACTCAAATTTCCATAAAATATCAAATCGATATCTGTATCAACCTTGATAAGATCTATATGTTTGTGTGCTCTTCAGAGTTGCAGGAGTTAGCTACGGAAGCAACACATAATGATGGCCGTCTGGCTAGAATTCCTTTGAAGAACAAAGTGAGAGAAATGGAAGCACATCGGTTTTTGCATTTGAGATTTGATGACATGATTGAGAATCATACTGCAGCTCTTGAGGTAGTGTCGTATTCATTTAATCATGGTGCTTTCAGGGGAATTTTAACCCGTCAGTTTCATATAATACAAACCTTTGTTACTTTCATTGTCCTTGAAAAGTTTAATTAGTAGGCATTGTCCTTGAAACTAAAAATTAATAGCATCAGCAAGTTGTAACGACATTGTTTTAAAAAGTAATTTGTAATGGGAGAATAGGCAAATAGATGATTCTAACTTCCAGAATCTAAAACGTTAGTATATAAATGGAGCATATTATGGAGTAGATATACTGTGTAATTGTTGGTAATGCCTACAAATCTACAATATATGTCACCCAACAAATGCCACAAGCAGGCTGAGTGAAATGGGTCAAACACGTAAAAAATATCCATTTATAATGGGTAATACCAAAATAGAAGTAGCTTTAGTGAAATGGGTCAAATGAGGGGCTGAATGGGTCAAAACACTTTGAAAGTCACCTAATGTGTATTTAAATGCATACAATCTTCTAAATCCTCTTATCAAAGACGAAATTACATTTAAGTTAGGCGATAAAACATCCACGAGTCAACCCTACCCGGTCTGTTTTGACTCCTTATAAAAACCCACCAGTTTTGCCACCTAACATATACGTCATACATATCACAATTCCTTCTACAAATGTTTTGCACTCGGTTAAGGCGATTTCTGCTGCATTCAAATGTTATGATTACAGTTTCCTATGTCCTTCGAAAATCATATAATACAACACTTCATCTTCGTGTAGTCGTGTGCATGAAACATTTGCAGCAAGTTAACATAAAGTTTAGTTGCACACTTAATCAGTAACAACTAACAAGTTTCCTTTGTGCACATTTGCTTTACAGTCTGTGACTCGTGACGCCTCTCCTACACCGTCTGGAAAACACGCGCGAAGAATGCAGCTGGCTCGAGATCTCCTCACTAACGACCTTCAGATTCTTAGATCTGCTTCTGCATGGCTGAAAAACTACTGCAAAACCTTGAAGGTCTAGTCGAGAACATGATCCACTACATCTTTTTCAAAACAATCTTTCAAACTTTAGGTTTATGACCAAAGGGCTTGTAAATGGCTAAACTTGAAACTTTCTTTGCGTATTTGAGCAAGACTTAACCTGGTAGTAAATGGTTTGTGAGCAACTAGCTTGGTGGGATGATGTAGGTAGGCAGGTAGCTGTGAACTTGAGTTCAAACTGTGCAGCGCTTTTGAAGCAAGCTCTACCACTGGCTATAAGAAAGATTTTAACAGTTGATTAAATCCTCTTAGTGTGTATTTCTTTCAATATGATAGACAATGTTGAAAATGTTTTGAAAAAGATAGAAATTGGTAAATTAATATGATCACAATCAAAGACAACGTATTCAATTATAAAGCATGAACACTTGAGGACAACTTAGATGTGAAAGTTAGGGAAAATCTTCTAGAGTTCTCCATCTACCTATTGCACATATACTTTGGTAGTGAGCTCGAGTAGTTCTTTGCTTGTGAGCTTATCGTGTATTTCTGGATTATATGTTTTCATCTGTTTTTATACGTTCGTCCATTTTTATACGTTTCGTTGGTTTTTATACGTTTTCATACATTGTCGTCCGTTTTCACATGTTTTTATCCATTTTCATATGTATTTATACGTTTTCGTCCATTTAAGTCCGTTTTATATGTTTTCATCCGTTTTAAAACAAACAAAAATGGATAAAAACGTATAAAACATATGATAACGAATAAAAACAGATGAAAACGAATAAAAAGTAATAAAAACGGATGGAAACGTATAAAACAGATGAAAACGGATAAAAACGAATAAAGACGGATAAAAATGGATGAAAACGTATAAAAACGGATGAAAACGGATGAAGACGGATGAAAACGCATAAAAACGGATAAAACGGATAAAAGCGAATAAAGACGGATGAAAACGAATGAAAACGCATGAAAGCGAATAGAAACAGATAAAAAAGGATGAAAACGAATGAAAACGGATGAAAACGTATAACAACGGATGAAAATGAATAAAAACGGATAAAAACATACAAAATTGGATGAAACGAATAAAAACGGATAAAAGCGTATAAAAACGGATGAAAACGTATAAAAACGGATAAAAACGAATAAAACGATTGAAAACATATAAAAATGGATGAAAACGGATGAAACATATAAAAACGATTGAAAACGTATAAAAACGGATAAAAACGAATAAAGACGGATGAAACATATAAAAACGATTGAAAACGGATAAAAACGAATAAAGACGGATAAAAACGGATGAAAATGCATGAAAACGGATGAAAATGCATGAAAACAGATGAAAACGAATAAAAACGGATAAAAACGTATAAAAGCGGATGAAAACAAATAAAAACATATAAAAACGTATAAGAAACAGATGGAAACGAATAAAAACGTATAAAAAACAGATGAAAACGAATAAAAACGTATAAAAAGCGAATATAAACTTATGAAAAAATATAAAAACGGATGAAAACGTATAAAAACAGATAAAAACGAATGAAAACATATAAAAAGTTGCAAGGGACCTATTTTGCAAAAGAAACAAATCACAAAGGACCATTTTTGCGCAAAAAATTACTTTTTAACATGTTTTGCCGGTCAAAAGTTACTATCGTATTAGAATGAAATCAAAAGTAGACGTATGATATTGAAATGAAAATTAGTACACGTACTATATTGGTACATTTCAAAAACATGATGGCTATTTAATAGCCAAAACCCTTCATAATAATGATAACAAATCCTTTCCCTCTCGAACTTTATCAAGATGACTGACTTTTATACTAGAAAGGCCAAATGAATTTGATATTTAAATTGTAGACAAGTTTGTAAAGCCAAGGGACAATTACACAAAGCAAAGTTTATGTGTAATCGTGGCAAATGCATATTTCAATCCCACATAGGAAGATGAAAGAAATAAACACATATATATAACCCTGATGACTTATTAATCAATTAATTTGGGGAGTGTGTTATGGTGAAGCTTTAACAGATTATAAATTTGTAGTTTACATAGTTTCGCTAAAGACATTATCCATCTTTTTTAGTAACAAAAATCATTTTGTCTTCCAACACAATTCGCTAGTTTTATAGTGAACTTTTTTAGTATTGTTCCTAATTTACAAAAGCTATGTATCTTATAAGCATCTGTAGCATTTGTCTACTATTGTAAACTGATCCACATGAACTTGTACCTAACTATTTCGATGTCAAATTCATTACGGACAACCTCGAGCCTCGTCTCACACAAATGCCTTGCATTGAGTATTCGTAAAAACGTCAAAAAGTTACTTAATTATCACTTTCGTTTAAACATGAAAATAAGCCACTGATTTGCTTACTTCATTTAAAAAATATCATCCCAAATATAGAAGAAGTTACAAACTATATAAACTTAAAAAGCATGCCCACCGTATTCAGTGCACTGAAGCAAAACCTAATACGTGACTTTTTGAGGCATATATATATTGTGCTACTAAGGTAATCTCTATGTTATATTCTAGATTATTATTTTGTGAGTTGTGTACTGTAATGATCAGAAGCAATTACGTAGTTAACTCCAGACAATCACAAATTATACTTTTAGATCAAGGGTTGTCGAATTTGACGTTTTCGGACACCCCAAACATGGAAAATTGATTTGTTAGGATTTGGGGGTGTTTGGGATTGTTTATTAGTCATCAAACTACAGATGTGTCAAAAGAGTATAAAACGTACATCTTAAAACAATGTTTGACTTGATAGACATCTTTTAAGATTATAATCCCAAACAGATACAATTATAACTGACCATCATTTGGTTACTCAAAAAGGTACATATTCAATCCCACATATGTAAAAAAATGATTTTGGCTACTCAAAAAAACTAACTGATTTTATCTGTGAAACCACATGAAGGTACATGCACACTGTACTCAATTACTGATTCAGGCACCACAGCCGGTAGACAACTGAGTGTAATGACTTCTTGCCCTGGTTAAGGCACAAGTCTGGGGCAGAAATTACGTTCCATTTGTCAATTGGGAAGTCAAGTTACGGCAGGTAATTTTGTAAGATAACTTTCTTAACCACTTAACTATTACTAATTTAATACAGTTTGGATACAGCTAGACGTACAACTCATTCATATGTGGTGAATGCAGTGGAACTTTCTATATATTTTTTACTCATCCATGTATGTTGATTGGTGAATGCAGGTCACTGTTTGCTTGTTAGCCGATAGAAGCTGGTGATTGTATGTTGAAGGTTCCTCATAGTGTGGTATGCTTCGATGATAATTTTTGGCTCTTTGATGCTATCTATAGTTGTGAATCGCAAAAGCATGTTATTTGTGATTTTTGCAGCAACTGACACAGGATAATCTACCTCCTAAAGTTAGTTCTGTGTTGGGGAAGGAAGTCGGTATCAAAGCTTAGCTTGCTTTGGTCATCCTTCTGCACCAAAAACTTGGTCAGGTACAAATTTTAGTTTGAACCGCTTAATCTTTTTGTGAACACATATCAGTGGTTTTTAGCTTATCTTAGATTCTCATGTGCAGGCTTCTGAATGGCCTCCTTATATCAGCACGTTGCCGCCGTTGAAGAGATGCATAACACGGTATTTATAGATTTATTCATGTTTCTTATACTTTATAATTAGTCCTGTAATCCTGTTTTTTCTTTATATGATGCATTTTTATCTGTGTAGATATTTTGGAGCGATGAGGAATTGGAAATGATTAATATAAGTTAGCTGTATAACGTAACCTTGTAATATAAGGATCAAACCGAAAAGGAGTTCGTCCATACAACATGTATGTCCAAAACCAATATTTAGTTTGCACAAGCTCACTGATTATTTGGTGAGATCTTCAATTGTTTGGGAAATCGGAAATAAACCAATGTAGGTCATGAGGCTATTATATCTACATAGGTTCTTGACCACTTCCCTGAGCATGTCACGCTTCACAAATTAAGCATGCACTGATCTAGGTATAACATCTTATCACTCCACTTTTCTTATTCACTTTGTTATAGTTGCAAAGTCTTTTTGATACTTTCTCGTAAATGTTACAGTTGAATTTCGAGCTTGGTTCAGCAGATCGAGTTTATCAATGGTATCTAATTGTCCTCATTATTTTTTGTATAAATCCAGATTCTTTTGGCAGTGAAAAAAGACCGGCATATTTTTTTTTTATTGATAAAAAAAGGGATTTGGCTGGAAGTTGGTTGGAGAAATAGAAGTAAGATGGTAGTGACCTGCAACCATTTGGGTGGGTAAAAGTTTTACAACATCGCAACTAAAAAAACTTGAATACCCTGAATTGAGAGTTGAAATTAGGATGAGTTGGGCGATGAAATATAATCACATAAAACTAACGATATTTAATTGTTTGCAGATAATAAGTAATTGTCGCGATGACTACCTTTGCGTCTTTTATATTGAGGAGACCTAGCTTATAATAGTGACTTCCCGTTTTTTAGTTTTGGCATACCAAATGACGATGTAAACTGTGTATACCTTGGGGAGGATCCTGGAGGTGTTAGTATTTTGGATGTACGCATGTCAAAACCTTCTTTAGTCATTGAGTTTACACTAAAACTCAATTAACACAATCGGCTTTAATCCGCAAGATTCAAATCTAATGTCTACAAGTTCTAGTGATAATACTGCGTGCAGTTGGGACTTGAGAAATATTGACCAAAATGCTTTTATCAAGGAGGTTAAACACAAGAACAAGGTGAGTTCAGCTTATTTTTCTCGTTCCGGGAACCTTCTTGCCACCACAAGGTACGACATGCAATCAAAATGTTAATTTTGTTATCATTGTAAAGTTTAAACTCTTTGATCGGATGATATCAATATGGAATAACTCTCATTTTACTGGTCGATAATGTCATATGTTTCATATAGTATGGACGATAACGTCGAGCTCATAATTAGTGTAACAAGTTATGATGTTAGGTACATGATAAGTCACTCGAGTTATACACCCTATCAATGTTGCAAAAATCGGTCAACTCGGCCGATTAATCGCTAATCGGCTGAGTACCTTGTCGATTTTCGACTAATCGGCTGAGTACCTTGTCGATTTTCGAAAATCGGTCGAAAAATCGGCCTGGGAAAAAATCGACACTAAGCAGTCAAAAAATCGGCCGAATCGGTCAAAAATCGGCCGAATCGGTAAAAAATCGCCCGAATCGGGCAAATCGGTCATTTTAAAAAAATAAAATAATTTAGGCATTCTACTTAATTTGGGGATCATATATTTCATTTATAACGCACAATGGGCATCATAATCAGAATTTGAGCCAAGTTATGATACATCCTATTACAAACTACTGTATATATTATTAATAGTTATTAAGCATAATCATTAGTTTTAAGGAAACCATTACTAGTTTAAAGCATCAAAAAAGATAGATTTTTTCTCATCAACCGTAATGCTATTCCGGATGCCATGGCTTGGAGACATTATGATTCGAACATTACGGATCGTCCTCTGTCGCATGGTTATAATGAACGGGATGCAGAGAGGTTAAGTGGTAACATTATTGAGTTTCGGAAACCTCCCGCCAATCTTTTGTAAGTTGCTGGACTTTCTATCGTTTGGAGATATCCCGGCTTTCGACTCGTTCTTAAAGATGCCGAGGGGTGGGGGTAATGTTTATTGCCCAACTAGGCTCAATGGGCTAGTTCCTTCGGATCCAAAAAAATGGAAACCCAAGAAGAAAGTTTTGAGTATCAGTCTTTTTACTAATAATACGGGACATGTTGGCGTCTATGTTTGGAGGATACGTGCGAGAAGACACATGAAACATGTGTCGGAAGGATACTCACCGGACCAATGCGTAGGTAGGCACCCTTCTATTCAGGGACGTCCTCTTATCTACCAGTCCATACCAAGTGTCGTATTAGATCCGGCTAGACCAGATATTATGGTTTATTTTTCCACACGTGATCTGATGCCTGGCAGATAGGCTAGGGGTAACTCGGCTCGCTCCTTCTTCATATCTTCACGTACGGTACTTAAGGTAGTATAAATACTCTAACCTCATCTAATGTTGAACCAAGTGATTTTCACGCATTACTCTCAGATTTATTACTCAGCCATTCGGCTCATACCTTTTACTTACTCTCACGCCGAAGCTTGGTCTTGGGATCAAATCCAAGACGAGGCTAACGCGTGTGTTACCAGTTGTGTAGGTGCTCACAGGACATCACTGGCCTAGTCTGGAGGAACCTACACACTCTAAATTCGAGGAGCAGTTATTTACGTCTACAATATATGTACTTCTTCTGACGTTTGTGGATATAATGTCTACCGACCCTTCCCCTTTCTTCATATTTGCCACGATGATGAAGTTTTCATCCCAACCTTATATGCTTCTACAAAAAATGCTCGTACACAAATGATTATTCTTACAAACTATTTATAATATATAATTTGTAACATGATGTGTCGTAACTTAGATTACCTAACTGGAGAATGAAATCTCGGTGTATAACTTGAGTGACTTATCATGTACTCAACATCATAACTTGTTCCACTAACTATGAGCTTGACGTTATCGTCCATGCTATATGAAACATAGGGTATTTATAGACCAGTAAAATGAGAGTTATTTCATATTGATAGCATCCAAGTAAAATGAGCTTAAACTTTAAACGCGCGATAGCAAATTGAACATTTTGAATGCATGTCATACCTTGTGGTGGAAAGAAGGTTCCTGGAAGGAGAAAAATAAGCTGAACTCACCTTGTTCTTGTGTTTAACCTCCTTGATAAAAGCAATTTGGTCAATATTTCTCAAGTCCCAAATGCACGCAATTGTCACTAGAACTTGTAGACATTAGATTTGAATCTTGCGGATTAAAGTCGATTGTGTTAATTAAGTTATAATGTAAGCTCAATCACTTAGAAGGTTTTGACATACGTACATCCAAAATACTAACACCTCCACGATCCTCCCCAAGGTATACATAGTTCACATCGTCATTTGTTCTGCCAATACTAAAAATCCGGAAGTCGCTATTATAAGTTAGGTCAAAACTCTTCTTCTCAATATCAAAGACACGAAGGTAGCCATCACAACATCTACTTATTATCCGAAAACAACTAAATATCATTAGTTTTATGTGATTATATTATCGTCCAACTCATCCTAATCTCAAATCAAGTTAGTTGTCTTTTCTTTTACTCAATTTAGGGTATTCAAGTTTTTTTGAGTTGCGATTTTGAGAAGCTTTTACCCACCCAAAAGATTGCACGTCATTGCCATTTTACTTCATGTTCTCCAATCAACTTACACTCAAAAACCGTTTTTTATCAATCATTATTTAGGACTTATGTACTCTACTGAGTCCAGTGCTTGTTAGAAAAATAAGGTTGCGGAGGAGACTACTATACATGAGTCAAACAAGTTGGATTTTGGATTGGGTTCAAGAACATACGGTAAAGATGGTAATTATCATGAGTTTATAGATGATTATGTCGTGGAGGAAACAATTTTTACGAGTCAAGTCATGGTGGTGGCACAAGAGTTGGGGCAAAACATATCCATGACTCCAATAAGACTCTTATGGTGTTGGGAACACAAGGGAAATCGAATGAGAAATGGTGCTTAAACGGACCAATTTCATTTTCACCACTTTTTGCCAAACGTTTAGCACGTTTGAAAACCGCGTTGAACTTTTGGCAATTTCTGTTCACCGTATGCCTTGTTTGTTAGCATATCCTTGTTGCTTGGTTGAAAATTTTTCTTGATGAACTCGTTCATAACCCGATACCAAAACGTTGTGCACTTTTGTGAAATTCCGACATTTGGATCCTCGAAAACGGCCACGTAACACGAGGCAAGTAGTACTTCCTCTTCCGGTGTCCAACGTAATGTAGTCTTGCTCACTTCTGGATTTCTTTCATCATAGGGCTCGGGTTCTTTGGATTCTTTGGATTTTCTTGACATACGTGTTTACCTCGTATTTTGGGCTTTCGGGGAGACGTAGCTTCGGGGTCGATTTGAGATTGTGAGGATTGGGTTTGCGGTTGGGGTGGTTGTTCGAATTGTGGTGGGGTTTGTTGAACATTTGGGAAACTGGCGTTTTGCCACATCAAATACATTTGTTGTTATTGATAAAGTAACTCGGGTGTGAAGCCAAGTGGGTTAGGGATACGAATGAAGATGTGTTTGGGATCCGGTTTCAAGAAGATCCGGCGTTCGGATTTCCAAAACCGAGTAAGTTCAAAAAACTCTCTTCACGACCTCTCGACATTGTTTTTTTTTTGTGAATGGATGTATATGAGTTTGAATAGAGGAAATGTGTAAAAATAAAATGTGAAGATGGATATTTATAAAAGGTTTTGGAATTTTTTCTTTATTTTATTTTTTTGAAATGTGGCCGTTTAACAACGGTTATTTTATTTATTTATTTATTTTTGTTTTACATTTAAACAAGGGGTGTGTTGTGATTTTTTTTCTTCTGTCTGATACAAATAACACAAGTGGTGGTTTCTGTTTAAACAAGGGGTGTGTTGTAATTTCATGTATATCTTTGTAAATTTCAAAAATTACATATATATCCTTTTTATCAGTTTGATCATAAAGTCAATGCATAAAGTACTTTTTGGTTATTTTATTTATTTAATGCTACATTTAAACAAGGGGTGTGTTGTGATTTTTTTCTTGTTTGCATCAAAATGATATATATGTAAATTTTGAATTTTGCAAGGATATATATATATATGTAAATGCCCCCCTTTTTTTTTTTGTCATTGCATACATTTCGTCTTAAGTTACTAGGCCAACGTAAGTTAAAACGCAGCCATAACGCATTGAATGGTGGTATAATAACGCACCCCCAACGCCGGCCACGTAGGCCATAACGCCGTTGGGGCCTTATTATACCTTAAGCTCTTATATATATGTACGTAATAACTTCTTCTTATATTGGAGTCAATAGTTTATAGAGGTTTATAACACGAGAAAATATTTGATATAAATAAAAAATGAAAGTAAAAAGCTTCTGGTTTTACTTTGACTAGAATGGGTCTGAAGTTTTTGTAGAAGCAAAAGTAAAACTTGCATATGCTACTTTTATATTTTGAAAAATGAGCACTGATATATAAATTGCAGATGGATTATTACTAGTATTGCTTCAACCAAATACAGACCACCACCATTTTCACAATGCTAAGTTTACGGGCTCGAATTCGACCAACACTTTTCTCACCTTCACAGCGCTGCTGCTTCCGCTTCCGCTTAATGGGCAGCTTATCTCAGGCACATGAGGTTTGTTTTATTTATATTGCATACCAACTGTTTGATCAAATTACTGAATGAGTCTAACTTCAAACTCAGGTACCACATTCCGTAGATGAAGAATGTAGCCATTTGTTACCATGGTTAAGACAAAAGGCCGGTGCCGAAATTACGTCCCACCTTACTATTGGGAAGTCAGTTCATGGCAGGTAACTTTTGTAACTACCGTTGTTAACCAACCAACTTTCTATCTTTTTTATGGTTAATGATAAATAAAACAAATGGTCGTTTACCTGTTCACGTTACCCGGTGAGGGTGAGTCTTTGACTCAGATGTACGCGGCCTAAACGGGGTATGTGTGTAGCCGTTTCCGACCCTTTCCTGGCCACCCTCAAGATATTTATCTAGTGAAGTTTGAACCTCAAACCTATCAGTGTGCCTGACCTCAACTTTCAATCTTTTTTAAGTTTTTAAGATTTACAAATGTTTTATATACTTTTTTAATGTCCCTAAATGCAGGTCATTATTTGCTTCTAAACCGATACAAGCTGGTGATTGCATATTGAAGATTCCTAAAAGCGTGGTATGCTTTGATGGCTATTTATTACAGTTTAATGCTTAAAGTAGTTATGAATATGTTTTTTTGTTGTTGCAGCACCTCACAGCGGATAATTTACATCCTTCCGTTAGTTCTTTATTAGGGGAAGACGCCAATGACGACATAAAGCTTGCTCTGGTAGTCCTACTGCACCAAAAACTTGGTCAGGTACAATCAATAAACATGAAACCTGGAAAGTAGTTGTATTGAAGCTTAAAAACTCGTGATCTGCACACTTCAAAACCTATTTGTAGAAGACGATTATATTGTTACAATAAATCTAAACAACTGATCAGTGTTGCAAAAATCGGTCAACTCGGCCGATTAATCGCCGATTAATCGGTAATCGGCCGAGTACCTTGGCGATTTTGAAAATCGTCAAAAATCGCCTAGGATAAAAATCAACCCTAAGCAAAATCGGCCGAATCGGCCGATTAATCGGCCGATTCGGTCAAAATCGGCCGATTCGGTAAAAATCGGCCGAATCGGGCAAATCGGTCATTTTAAAAATAATAATAATTTAGGCATTATACTTAATTTGGGGATCGTATATTTCACTTATAACGCACAATGGGCATCATAATCAGAATTGGAGCCTTTTATTGAGGTTTGGAAATATAGCGTGCTGGAATCGTTAAGATTTTTAGTTTGGTCTCCGAAATACCAAAACTGCAGGAAATGTCAATCCGTTAATCACCGACATCCCGACTTGACCGTTATGCAGGGTGGTCGACCGCCCGGCTACCGATTCACGATTTTTGCAACATTGCAACTATTACTAAAGTTTAGTAGCACAAGAACATGAAAAAAAAAAAAACACACATGTAACCTTGCCTTGAAGACATAATGTAGATGGTTCTTTTTGTCTATCCTCTGGAGCAGGCTTCGCAATGGGCCCCTTACATCAGCTGTTTGCCACGGGTCGAGGAGATGCATAGCACGGTATTTTACGTTTACCTCATTTTCTTCTGTTTTTAGTTATATCTGTCAATTGAAGCACTTTCTATTTCTGTAGATATTTTGGAGCGATGAGGAATTAGAGATGATCAAGACTAGCTCTTTATATAACGAAACGCTGGAAAGTAAGGCTCAAATTGAAGAGGAATTCTTATACATAAAACATGTATGTCTGTCACTAATTTTCAGTTTGTGCAAGCTCACTGATTAAATTTGAGATCTTTAGATGCTTAGGAACCAAACAGTTGATGTTCAGAAACTTATAATTCCTATGCAGGTTCTTGACCGCTTTCCTGAATATTTTGAAGATGTCACATTGCGCAAGTATATGCATGCAGTCAGTCTGGGTAAAACATCTTATCAGACTCCATTTTTTTACTTCACCTTGCAATTGATATTTATTGGTTTAATGTTATGTGAACTAGTCATCCCTTGATAGTCACCTTTTTTTGTTGATTTATAGTCATGTGTTTGTGTGTGTACGTGTACGGAATATAGGGTTACTGCATTTATTTGACTATTACTGTATGTGTTAAAGAAGCAAGAATTAATGAATTTAAACAGCAAACTCTTATTGATAATTTCTGCTAATTGTTTCAGTTATGTCTCGAGCTTGGTCTGGCAGAAGGGGTGGTTCAATGGTATGCATATTGATGATCTATTTGCAGTTTATAACTGTCTAGAATTTATGAAAAGGTTCCAGTACTTTCATATAAGTCATGTTTGGACACATTTTTTAATGGTAAACACTTTTCTAGATTCCTTTTGCAGATTTCTTTAACCATGATACAGATTCGCAAACAATGGTTTCGAATGATGAAGTTGCACAAGTCTCAAAGGTAACCTTTTTTTTTTATTTTAAATAAGTCTTCTTAGACTTAGACCATTGATTAATTTGTATTCTACAGGTTATTGCTGGCGAGAATTATGCTCCTGGAGATGAGGTCCTTATAAGTTATTCAGATATTCCAAATGCTCAACTTTTATTGAAATTTGGATTTTTAGTTCCTTTCAGCCAAAATGATATGGTTGAAGTTGAGATCATTGAACCTCAGCATGATCATCTACGTGCAATGAAGTTGGATCTTCTGGATAGACACACAATTCCAGCCCTGATGGGTGTTGATGGACCACACTCATATGGAAATTCCTTCATAGTCAGGTAGGTGGTATCTACCTTTTAATATTGAATGTTCGTATAGTCATATGGTTTCTTTGAAGGCTAACTGATCGTATAAATATTTAATATATTATTCAGAAACGTCAAGTCTTCCTGTGTCCAAGGGCGGGGAATCCCGACATTACTTCGTGCCTTTGCCCGTGTTGTATGTTGCACCTCTCCTCAAGGTCCATGACATTCTCTTTCAATATGAATATATTGAGGCCATGGAAAGTGGGTCTCTCTTCCCGCAAAAGATGCTGCAGTGGAGGGGCTTCCCGTTCGGGAAAAGCACTCTCCTCTTGCCTTTCCCAATAATTTGGTCCCCGTGCAGTGAGATCTTTCTGATCTTTCCGTGCATATTTGGGTGTGTGTGTTGTGTGTGACCCCACCCGGCCACCCCTTCCCGTGAATGCTATCCCATTACCACTCCCCGCCACCCTTCCTGTGAGTACCAATGTATGTGTTGTGTGAGTTGTGTATGCAGGAAATAAGACCCACTCTCCATGGCCTTCAAATATTAGATAGAACAACAGTCTCCAGAAATTTCTGTACACATATCCTTATCCACCACAAGTCGATGTGAATAATATCAACCTTGATAAGATCTATATGCTTGTGTGCTCTTCAGAGTTGCAGGAGTTAGCTATGGAAGCAACACAAAATGATGGCCGTCTGGCTAAAATTCCTCTGAAGAACAAAGCGAGAGAAATGGAAGCACATCGGTTTTTGCATTTGAGATTTGATGACATGATTGAGAATCATACTGCAGCTCTTGAGGTAATGTCTTATTCATTTAACTGTGGTATTTTCAGCGGAATTTTAATCCCATCACTTCCTTACTATACAGACCTTTGTTACTTTCACTGTCCTTAAAATAGAGGGAGCGCATCCTTTAGAAGTAAGTGGAGCATATTATGGTATAGATATATTGTGTACTTGTTGGTAATGCCTACAATTTATGGCACTCAACAAATGCCACAAGCAGGCTGAGTGAAATGGGTCAAACACGTATAAAATGTCCATTCATGATGGGTAATACCAAAATAGCTACGGAGTATTAGAAATTGGGTCAAATGAGGGGCTGAATGGGTCAAAACACTTTGAAAGTCACCTAACGTGTATTTAAATGCATAGAATCTTTTAAATCATCTTATCTGAGACAAAATTACATTTAAGTTAGGCGAAAAAGCATCCACGAGTCAACCCTACCCGGTCTGTTTTGACTCCTTATAAAAACCCACCAGTTTTGCCACCTAACATGTACCGTCATGCATATTGCAATCACTTGTATAAATGGTTTGCACTTGTTTGAAGGCAAATTCTCCTGCATTCAAATACTATGCTTTTATATTTCTTAATGAGTGATTATCGTTTCCTATGTCCTTCGAAAGATCATAAGATACAACACTTCATCTTCGTGTACTCGTGTGTATGGAATACTTGCAGCAAGTTAACATAAAGTTTAGTTGCACACTCTATCAGTTACAAATAACAAATTTCCTTTGCGTACATTTGCTTTACAGTCTTTGACTCGCGCCGCCTCTCCTACACTATCTGGAAAATGCACACGAAGAATGCAGCTGGCCCGAGATCTCCTTATTAGTGACCTTCAGACTCTTAAATCTGTTTCTGCATGGCTGAAAAACTACTGTGAAACCTTGAAGGTCTAGTGGAGAACATGATCCACTCAGACAAAGAGGTGAATGCTACATTTTTCCAAAACAATCTTTCAAACTTTAGGTTTATGAAGTATGTAAATGGCTCAACCTGAAACTTTCTTTGGCCTATTTGTGCAAGACTTGACCTGGTTGTAAATGGTTTGAGAGCAACTATCTTGGTGAAGGCTGTTAGTCTAATTTGCCTTGAGTTTTTGGACATGTACATAGCCTTCGTTCGATGATGTAGGTAGCTGTGAACTTGAGCTCAAACTGTGCAGTGCTTTTGAGCTCAAACTGTGCAGTTCTCCATCTACCTATTGCACATTTACTAGCTTTTGTGGTGAGCTTGGGTGCTTATGATTAGGGACCGACTAGTTCTTTGCTCGTGAGTTCATCACGAATTTTCTTGATTTTATTGATAAAATCAACTATCGAATGCAATGTTTATTGATGAGCTTTTCGAGCCGAGCTCGATCCTTAATTATTCGAATCTTACTCGAGCTGAGCAAGCCTGGATGATTAAAGTTCATCGAGCTATGGAGCCGAGCTCGATCCTACCTTTTAGATTTCAAGCAGAGCTCGAACTCGAATTGACTCGATTGCAGCCCTATTTGCTAAACAGGTTACCTACACTAAAGAGTCTAATTAGTTCATGCTAACCCACGTAAAATATGTTACCTACACTAGAGTCTTAGCTCATGCTAACCCACGTAAGGTGCTCTAAACTCATTAAAGAGAAGTACCTTCTTAAGACAAAAAGTTTAAGTGGTGTGTTCGTGAAACATGTAAAGTTGTAAATTACAAATTTATAACCCGAAAAGTTTCGCCGCCGCACAAACCAGCCTTAGGGTGTTTGTTAGAATAAGATTGGAGAAATGGAAATCTGGAGAAATCTACTGAAATGAGATGAATAATTTAAATCATCCATTAATTTTGTGGAGAAATTGGAGAAATGGATTAATTTTTTGAAAAAATGGTTTAAAAATTATTTTTTAAAAATTAGTTATATCTATGTGGGACTTGGGCTTTCTTTTCTTTTCCCATATAGAGCTTTATATACGTGGGTCCACGTCTTTTAATGGGTCTAGATGGGGAGGTGTAAGTTTTTTAAAGCCTTGAGTGATAAAAGATTGTAACATAAGAGATTGGGTGTAGCCCAACACAAAAAAAACACTAATATATTATTTAGGCTCACTCTTGTTACCGCCAAGACAATTTAACAAAAACAGAAACGCCCCCCTAATATGCATTTACCACGATTATGTAGAATGGTAATGATAATAATTGATTTCTTTTATTGATTCTCGGTTACAACAATACAATACGGGCTAACACTCCCCTGCAATCCGAGTGACGAAATCGCGAAAGCTCGGACTGAATATTAAAAGCTAATAAATAATAAATTAAAGCAAATAAATAATTGTTGATGAAGTCATTCGAAAGCAACCGGAATCACATCTTCAGCAGCAGGCAACAAAACGGATAAACCAAAGTATCCGTACCAAATGAGATAAATCAAAGTATCCTGACCAAATGGGATAAACCAATGTATCCCTTACCAAACAGGATAAACCAAAGTATCCTGAAAAAACGAGATAACCCAAAGTATCCCCTACAGCTAAAACGGGATAACCCAAAGTATCCCTTACAACTAAAACAAAGAAAATTACAACTAAAACTCTTGCACTAGTATCAAAAGAAAAGATAAGAAAACGAAAGTTGTTTCTAAAACTTCAACCCACAAAGAACATTTCAAATAAACGGGGCGTGTTTTTCCTTAGAAAAACATAAAGATCCACCTCACAAATACCATCAAAACCTGGGTGGGGCCCAATGTTGCCTCACGTCACCAAGACCACAAAAAAAAACCCATAATACTACAAACCGAGATCATATTGTTTAATGGCGGCAAAGGGTTTGATAGAGAGAATATGAGAGCCGAGAGGGGGAAAAGATAAGATATTAGAGAAAGTAGATATGTGCAGAAAAGAGTGATGAAGAGCACAAGCCGACGGTCGGAGAAGGAGTTGTTTTTGGTCTTAGGGTCGGAGGATCGGTAGGCTTACTGATACCATGTAGTATGGTAATGATAATGATTGATTTCCTTGATTGATTCTCGGTTACATTATACATATATAGTAGGGCAAATGTTTTTAAAATGTATCATACTTGCCAACATTTGCTTTTGTAAGTAGCGAACATTTTTTTTATGGGTATTTTTTTTCTTTTCAAATTCATCATTTTTTTGGGTATTTCGCAAAAATTTTGAACATTTTTTCCCCTCTTAGCTAATAGAACATTTTTTTCCAAAGGGCAAAAATGTCACATAAAACCCTAAAAAAGATGAATTTGAAAAAAACCCACAAAAACAAAAAAATTTATTCGCTATCAACAAAAGTAAATGCTGACAAGTATGATACCTTTTAAAAACACGTGCCCTATATAATAATATATAAAAAATTCTAGACTCAGGTTTGAGCCCACTACAACCATACAATATGTTAGTTATTTTGCATCACCGATATTATTTAAGTGCAATTGATTGATTTAGGTGACCAATGTGTAATCGTGATAAATGTTCAACAAGTCGGGGTTGTGCGGAGTGCACACTTGTATGACGTTATTATGATTATCATTCGGGGGCGAAGCCCCGAATGACGGGGGTCCGGGGGCAGCGCCCTTGGTATAAAGTGCTATGTTAAAAAAGCACTAGAAAATAAATTTTCCTGCATTTTTAACCCTTAAATTTAACTGATTTGGCGGTTAATATAACTGCTGTAGCAGTTATAACCGACCATCAGTTTTTGGTCATATAATCGAATTCTGGTTCTGTTCATAACATACAAAACATTTTCACGTTTCAAAATCTGAGTTTTATACGATTTAAAATTTCGGTAGAACCACCGAAATACTTCAATCTCAAAGTGTTTACACGACTCACAGATTACTGTGATCTATTTTTCTAACACAATACGGCCTAACAGATTACACATAAACTCCAACATTTTATCTTTGATTTGTCTAATTGTCCCTTGGCTTTACAAATGTTAACCTCAACTCGCTTGATCTATTATTCTAGATTGATCCATACAAACTTGTCAACAATTTACTCAAATTCATTTTGAACAACCTTGAGCCTCATCATCTCACACAAATGCCTTGCATTGGCCTTTCTCGTATAAAAGTCAGTCATCTCAAAAAGAAAAGCAAAATCAAACAACAACTGAACTACAGTACTATAAAACATTTCAAAGAACCACAACCTTTTACTCAACCTACACTCTTTTAAGATTATAATCCAAAACAGACACATTAACGTAACACCATTTGATGACGTATAGTCTAGATTCGGGTCACGAACCCGACTAAAGTCCAATACTCACAAGCCCAGCACGGACTGGGCTAAGGCCAATAAGTGTTTGGGCTCACGAAAGCCCAAGCCCAAAGCTATTTACGGAATAGATATCGGATATCTCCTAAGTATGGAGATAATCATTCCCCAACCGGTTTAGGCGGGATACGCCGAAGGTTGAGGAACACGGAACCAACAAGGATTCCGTGTGTATATAAAGGGAATCCCATCCCTTGTTAAAAGGTACGATCTACAAAACCCTAACTCTCTTTTAACCCTAAATCGATTACTTACTCTCACGCCGGAGGATAATCGTGGGAGACAATCTCACGGTAAGCCTAACGGTGTTTTCTGTCTTCTTAGTGCGCAGGTCTCAAGCAACAATCATCAATTGGTACGAGAGCCGGAGCCCAAATAAGGAACGCCCAACTTTTGTATCAACAAGTGGCGCCATCCGTGGGACCATTCACTAAGAACTAGGATGACGAAGCATGGAAATCAGCGATCGCAAACAGACCTTACGGGGAAGAAGCCGCATGCCGGTTCAGCATCCAAGCAAACTTCTGGGACAACCAGTGTGGCTAAAACCAGTGGATCGGCCAAGATTTGGTCTTCCCTTCGGTGGAACCGCGCCAGGGACAACCCAGGCCACGGTAACGCCGCTAGCAGAGATCCATCTGCGAACCCCTTTGCCACTCCATTCCAAACGGTGGTGGAAACAAATTTCACAAAAGCACCTGATGCACCTGATAAAAATAAGGGTATAGTAGTGGAAACTGATACTCCTACTCTAGAAGAGGTTGTGTAAGAACTAGCGCCAGATGAGTTAGTATCACAAAACTATGAAACCTTGGCTGCTCTTATGGAAAAGGAAGCAAAGAAGAGGGTCGCCTGAGTCGCATGCCCGACTCGATTTTGGCCTAGAGTTTGAAACATCCCCATCGCGCCGTCAAAAGGAAAAGCGCGGGAGGGATAGCCGCCACCCCCGTGTTTAACAGTGGGAGGAGAATTGAGGATGATGAGACATCCAACTCACATGGAAGAAAGTGAGGAGGATGACCGGTGTCCATGCCAGACTTGGTAGCCGGAGAATTCGGGACGGACCGAATATACTCCCCAGTGATAGCCCTTCAAGTCCGTGATTCGAGGAGTGAAGAAAGGAAAATTCATCCTCGACAATTCCTCGGACAACGAGGATAGCGATCGACATTGGAAGTCCGAAAGATACAATGACCAAGAGGAGGAAGATATATCTCTCCCATAGCGCCGTCAAAAGGTGGATGCGTTCACCTCGACGCAGATTTCTCGTGAGAACAAAAGGAGGCATGCACCAACGTGAAAACCTATGATGGAACAGTGATCCTGATGATCACCTAAAAATTTTGAATCACCGCTACAATTGAAAACTGGCCACAGCCCGTATGGTGCCATATGTTCAACTCCACGCTAGTAGGAAGTGCTGAATGGTTCAACAAGCTTCCACGCGAAGCATCAATGGTTTTGAAGAATTGAAAGGCGCCCGCTAAACTTTACTCAACGGAAAAAGTGTGCAAAAATCCCATCGACCGCCAGGTCAAACTGCCAAGGGGAATCCCAAGCGCTTTTATGGAGCTTCAAAGATGAATGCATGCAAGTTAAAAGCGTGCCCCGAGGTGCTGAAAATCTCGTGGTTCATGAATGGGATCAGCAACCCAGAACTTATCAAAAGGTTGAACGACAAGATTCCCCAATCCTTTGATGAGGTCATGAAACGCACACGGTCCTTCGTCCAAGGAGAGGCTGCTGCGGCGGATAGCAAGAAAAGTGTTAGCCTCGCTTTTTCTAAAGATAACGTCATTTACGTGAATTGGACTAGATGCGTTGTACACTTTGCCCTTAGGGACTAGTATCGTTTAAGTGGCAAAGATAGGGCCTATATATACCCCTCATGACTCTCCATGAGGGGTGAGGTGAAGCATTAGGTTATTTGTATTGTGTGTGTTTCTTAATAAAATCTTGTGTTTTCTCCTCCCTCTCTCTAGTTTCTCTCTCTAAAAGGATGAAGATCTTCATCTTCTTCCACCAACCCCGACCTCCAAACCACATAAATCTTATGCTTTTCGGTCCTAACAATTGGTATAACGAGCCAAGGTTATCTTGTGTTGATTTATGTTGGTTTTACACATGTTTTTGACTGTTTTTTTGTGATATTTCTGTGGGTCGGAAATTTTTTTCCGTATATTTTGGTAAAACAGTTTTAACATTATTGATGTATCCTTGGTCAAAAAGTCTTGTGCTTTATTGTGTACAATATCTGTATTGTGTCATCTTGTGGTTTCATCATTCTTTTGACTTCTTTTTGTACCAATATAGAAATAAAAGTGGTCAAATCGCATCCTTTCATTGTCAAAAGACAAAAAGAAGCGTTTCATATGAAGATGAACGGAAAAACATGGTCGGAAAATCTCAAAAATTCGTCAAAACCCTTTTCTACCGACGCTGTATGAAATGTTACGCATGCGTTTTAAGCGCTTACGCGCTAACTCGACTTACGCATAACTTGCATTACGCATAAGAATATGCTTACGCATAACGGGTTGAGAAAACGTTACGCGTAGGCTTACGCATAAGCTGAAAAGAAAAGTTACGCGTAGACCTTGACCACATCGACAACAAAATACCATATACCAAAAGACAGCCTCACGACCTACATCATCAATCCGAAAATTCCAATACCAAAAACTAAACCTACATCTAGACTCACTTCAAGAACCCTCACATCACTCCCCAACACTCATTCAAGACTCATATCGAAAATAACATTAGATCTCAGCTTCAATTTAATCTTTTGCAATCTTTTTTAAAGATTGTTTCAATCAAATCTTTATCATCATAGATCTTTTAAGAAGACCAAGCTTCAAGTAATATTCGAATCTTAAGAAATAATATAACAAGGATGTTATATCTCCTTTCTTAATTTCGTTAAAGACTCAAAAAAGATGATGAAACCTTACCCGAGACCCGTTTCTAAAGGATCTTGAAGTACCAAAACACTTTCTTGATTCCGTATGGTTATTGTTTTGATTGAAAGGAGTGTATTTTGTTGATAATGTAAATTGAGATGAGATAAAATGTTTGCTGCGTTAGGAGACAAAAGTGGAGGGGGGCAGACTTTTTGTGAGAAATATTAGGTTTAGGTATGTGACTTAGTGAAGTATATATCCGGTTATGTATTTATGGATTGATTTGGAGCGTGGTACTATCAATTGGATCGTGGGTTGGTAGTATCAATTGGACATTTGGGCCTTGTGCTTAAATTCAACTTGGGTTGTACATGTGTATATGAATTGCAATGGGCTGCTGGTATTAAACGCATGCATATCTCCATTTTTGTCATCCGAATGTGTTGACTTTGGATACAAAGTGTTGATATATATTTAAGAGTAGTATTTTGGTCTATAAAAAATTTTCACGGAGGGATACATAATTCACGGCTTGAGCGAAGATGTGAAAAATGACTACGGAGTTTTTGTACGGTATTATTGACGAGAAATTGACGTGACATTTCACGGGTGGACTTCTCTATCTTTGAGACGTTGGTTGGTTGGATGCATGTCTCAAGATAACTTGTTGGAGCACATTCTGAAATTTGAACATCTGGTTATAACTGGTAAGGAGTTACGTTGTAGTGCTCACAGTGTATAATCATCACTTTAAGGAGTTACGTTGTTGTGCTCAGTGTCACACAAAGTTGTGGATTGTTCAAAAAATTTAGAACAAGCAGCAAGTCACAAGTTGGGATGTTTGCTTCCTTTTCAAGTTAGTCGTATCGGGTTATCTCCATATGTGGTCATTACATTTAGCCGGTGAATTCTAAGGAGGTTCGTTTTAAAGGTTGGTTTGAGAAAATTATTGAGAGTATATTTTTGCGACATATTCTCACGGAAATTTGATCAAGCTATGATGTTTGAAAATTGCATCAAGAAGGTAATACGGCATGTACGCAACATTATGATGATTCCGATAGCTCGTAACCATCAGGAGGGAGAAGTTGGTATTTCATCTTCCGTGTTTGGATTACGAAGGGATTTTTGCTTAAGACTGAAGAAGGAGAAGTAGTGTGGTGTACATTGGGGTTTTTACCAACTTGGATGCAATACTAAGTGAGTTATGTTGTTACGATGTTCGACAACCATTGTGCTTCAAGAGTTTACTTTCTTCTGTCTGAAGATTAAAGACGTGTTGGAAGAGTGTTGTCGGTTCAGGAGGGAGCATAGAAAGAAAAAGGCTCACTAGTTAAGAGAGAGTAATAACCTAACTGGCTTGAAGTTCAGAGCTACAAGAAGATCATTTGCCGAGGTCATCGGAAGGGAGGACTTCAAGTTTGCCTCTCAAATGATCTAGACTACAGAGACTCTGCACTTCAAGAAAGTCAACATTGTTCATTACTATTTTAATTTACTTTGCTTTGTATTTATAGGTCTCATTGTAACCATTCACGTGTGACGCTATCTTGGAGGAGATTGTTAGCCTCGCTTTTTTTAAAGATAACGTCATTTACGTGAATTGGACTAGATGCGTTGTACACTTTGCCCTTAGGGACTAGTATCGTTTAAGTGGCAAAGATAGGGCCTATATATACCCCTCATGACTCTCCATGAGGGGTGAGGTGAAGCATTAGGTTATTTGTATTGTGTGTGTTTCTTAATAAAATCTTGTGTTTTCTCCTCCCTCTCTCTAGTTTCTCTCTCTAAAAGGATGAAGATCTTCATCTTCTTCCACCAACCCCGACCTCCAAACCACATAAATCTTATGTTTTTCGGTCCTAACAAAAAGCTACTCGAGCTACCGGTCACAGGAACAACCTGGGAGACAATCCACTGACCGGAGTAGTAACCGTAACAGGAATTACCGCAACCAAGGGAGTGGGCGCGACAATGAAAAATATATCCCACTGACAAAGACTCCAAAGGAGATACTCGCAACAGAAGGCGCGAACTTTCCAAGACCGCCACAGATGCGCACTCCAGAGGATCGGCGAGTGGGGAGTGGATACTGTGACTATCACGCACAGAAAGGCCACACTACCAATGAATGCGTCCAACTGCGCTACTCATTGATAAGATGGTAAAAGAAGGCAGATTGGACCATTTGGTCAAGAACATCAAGGATGGGAAGGATAGACGTAAGAATGGGAACAAGAAAGAGATATCCAAGGACAAGGCCGACACCATCTACATGATACAATCATGGCAAGGGTTACTAGGCGTAAGGTCAGCCAGGAGTTTTCTCGAGGAAGTGAAATCTCTTTCCCCACCTTAACTGCGGACAACGCAGTGATAGAGCCACTCACCATCGAGATTAGTGCGGGGGGTCACGACATCCACCACATGTACATTGATGGTGGAGCATCTGCAGATATCATGTATGAGCACTACTTCAAGCGACTGCGGCCGAAATACGCGCCGTTAAGCCCGGTCGACGGGCCGACCGGTTTTACGGGAGAAAAATATGGCCTATGGGGCAAATACGTCTACTAGTCGAGTAGGCAATAAAAAACACTCAAACACCTGGATGGATTTCATGGTAATCAAATCTCCTTCGCCATACAATGGCATTATCGGAAGACCGTGGATATCCGCTATGCGCGCATGCCATCTACAAAGCGACGGGATGCTTAAATTCCCAGTTGAAGGTGGTATTGTTACTCTTTACAATGCCACTGTGCCGCAAAGAGAATGTAACACGATTACATGCGAAACAACACCTATCCCAGAAAGCGCGCAAGAACCATCCGAAGGTTGCAATCCACCCTGACTACCCGAAGCAGAAATATCCATCGGAGGGTCACCGCGGACAACGGAAGCGTGTGTGCACTCTTACAAAAGAACACGGACATTTTGCATGGGAGCCAAAGCACATGACCGGGGTACCACGTTCAATCACGAACATACGCGAGAATCCGACAAGGATACTCACCAATACGCCAGAAGAAGCACGGCCAGGCTCCGGAGCGCGCGCAGGCAATTCTGGCAGAAGTACACAAGCTAGTAGAGGCAGGAATCATGCGAGAAGTCTACTACCATGACTGGATTTCTAACCCAGTAATGGTAAAGAAGAGCGACGGTAGCTGGCGAATGTGCGTGGACTTCACAGACCTCAATAAAGCATGTCCACAAGACTGCTACCCACTGCCAGAGATAGACTGGAAAATAGAGTCTTTGTGCGGATATCCACTAAAGTGCTTTTTAGATGCATACAAAGGTTATCATCAAATCCAGATGGCTAAGGAGGACGAGGAAAAAATGGCCTTTCACACAAGCCAAGGCGTTTCGTTACACAAAAATGCCCTTTGGCTTGAAGAATGCAGGCGCCACCTATCAGTGGTTAGTAGATAATGCTTTCGAAAAGCAGGTGGGCCGCAACCTAGAGGTCTATGTTGATGACCTGGTCATAAAGAGCCATACTGAAGATGAGTTAGTGCGCGATATTGAGGAAACGTTCAAAACTCTACGAGAGATCAACATAAAGCTGAATCCCAAAAAATGTACCTTCGGCGCTACTGAAGGCATGTTCCTTGGATACCTGATAGAACCTGACGGTATAAAACCGTTTCCAGAAAATACTAAGGCTGTCATCAAACTTCCTTCACCGCGCACGTTGAAGGAAGTCCAATCTCTCAACGAAAAGCTGGCCGGTCTAAACAGATTCCTATCCAAGTCAGCAGACAAGTCTCCACCTCTATTCAAAACACTCAAGAAGTGTATCAAAAAGGGAGATTTTCGTTGGACTACGGAGGCAGAAGAATCCTTCGCACAGCTTAAACAACACCTGGCAACACTCCCTACACTTGTAGCACCCCACTGGGGAAGAATTGATCATGTACTTATCTGCAACTCATGGAGCAGTCAGCGCAGTATTACTCACGGATAGGAACTCAGTACAAACTCCAGTGTACTTTGTAAGTAAAGCGCTCAAGAAAACAGAGATGAACTATAGCTCAATGGAAAAGTTGGTCCTAGCATTAGTATTCGCCGCCAAACGGCTGCGCATACTTCCAAGCGCACCCGATAGCAGTAGTCACAGACCAACCGATCAAGCAGATCATCTCCAAACCTGACGCATCAGGGCGACTGCAGAAGTGGAGTGTATTGCTAGGTGAGCACAACATCTCCTACAAACCACGTACTGCAATCAAAGGACAGATTCTGGCGCACTTCATCATCGAAAAGCCGCATACACCGATGAGGCACCCGCACCAAGTAAGAAGGAACTACACGATCCATGGATCTTGTTTACAGATGGATCCTCATGCGTTGATGGGTCAGGAGCAGGCCTCATTCTCATAAATCCAGAAGGAGTGGAATTCACTTACGCACTGCGTTTTGAATTTACAGCGACAAACAATGAGGCGAGTATGAAGCTCTAATCGCCGGACTACGATTGGCTCGAATGGGTGTAACGTAACCTGGAAGCAAATGTGGATTCCCGACTAGTAGCCAACCACGTGTTGGGCGAGTACGTGGCTAAAAAGGAAAATATGATTCAGTATCTCGACAAGATCAAGACATTAATCAAAGGCTTTGACAGGTTCACCATCAAGCAAGTTCCTAGAGGGGAAAATCGGAAGGCAGATGCACGAGCAAGATCGCTCGACAAGCTTTGCACACCTGTCAAAGCAAGTGCTGGTGGAAACACTGAAAAGCAAATCAATCTCAGAGATGGAAGTGTCCACAGTAATAGAGGAGGAAGGTCCTACATGCGTTACCCCAAGAGCAGAAGGAAGCTTGCAGGATACGGCGCACGGCACAGAGATTCGAACTTAGAGACAACATATTGTACCGACGCTCCTTCCTGCAACCATGGCTCCGCTGCGTTGGTCCCCTACAAGCAAATTACGTACTACGAGAAATCCACGAAGGTTCATGCAGCATGCACTCAGGACCACGGTCCGTGGTGGCACGCGCCTTGAGGTCAGGATACTACTGGCCAACCATGCACCGCGATGCACGGGACTTAATAAAGAAATGCAACGATTGCCAAGTTCATAGACCCGTCCCGCGCCAACCACAGCATGAGCTAACACCAATTACATCACCATGGCCATTCTACAAGTGGGGTATCGACATTGCAGGACCTTTTCCTGTTGCAGCGGGAGGATTAAAGTTCCTCATAGTCGCCATAGACTACTTCACCAAGTGGATCGAAGCAAAGGCATTGGTAACAATCACTGGCAACCAGGTGAAGCGCTTTGTATGGGAAAATATTGTATGCCGTTTCGGCCTACCGGGGGAAATCATCTCGGACAACGGAAACAATTTCGCGACAACCCCTTCAAGGACTGGTGCGAAAAGCTAAAATCACACAAAGACTTCGTCGCTTAAACACCCATAAACCAATGGCTTAGTTGAACGTGCGAATCGGCCGGGTGAAGGAATTAAGGCACGCTTAGACAAGCACAAAGGAATATGGGTGGAAGAACTATCGCATGTTCCGTAAGCACCGCACCTCAATCAAAACCAGCAGGGGACACCCCTTCTCTAGTCTATGGTACGAAGCCGTCATACCACCGAAATCGAATGCCCACTATCCGCACGGCTGAAATCAATGTAGCAACCAACGACGACGGCGCGTATTGACTTAGACCGCTAGAATAAAGCGCGACCGCGCAGCCTATATGCGTGAAGCCAAATCAAAGTCAAGGATGAAGGGGTACTATGATGCTAAAGTGCGAAGTGTTTCATTCGCACGGTGACTTCGTTTACGCGCCAATGATGTGAGCCACGCAGAAGACACAGGTAAGCTTGGACCAAAGTGGGAAGGACCCTATGAGGTTAATGAAGCATTGGGAACAGGCGCGTACAAGCTACGAGGCTTGGATGGTCGTGGAACGCCACGCACATGGAACATCTGAACCTTAAGAGGTGCTACCTATAGGAATGGCTACAGTTTCAACAAGACAGCGCCCAGCACTTTATTGAAGTGCCCAATCAATATCTATGTATTTCCTTTTGTTTCCTTAGTATAATGTCTCATTTATTTCTCATAAAACTTGCAAGTATCAATAAAACGCCATGTTTCTAGCTAACTCAGCGACATATTTTTCATTTGTTATTTTCATATACTGTATGCATTAACAATTTTTTATTTCTTGCCTACATGGCGTGCATGCACTAAATAAACCCACGATGGTAAAAGGATAAGTTAACCTACTAAACAACTTGTTGAGTAAGAGGGTTGCAAACCCATCAACATTGGATCACGTATCCTTGTTAAACACCTTGTTCTCAAGACGTTGGAATAAGTTTGTGCATCTCACGACGGGTGCGCAACAACGCATATGGTGCCCGTTTAACAACTTGGGAACCAAGACACTTGATTCCTTGATATGATATTTACAGTACGCTGCATATCACCACATACACGATTATGCTAAAAACAACATACTTAGAAATTATCTCTTAAGTATATTACGATTTTCATACATGACTATGGACTTCTTACATTATTCGCGCTTGCGTACACATCTGACTCTTAGACAACACATATACCTTTTAGGCAAAGACAAACAGACAAGTACGTACATTACAAGATGCAACAATATCCATACGAAATTAACAAAAGAAGATTTTATTGATAACTACGAGTTATTACAAAAGGATTGTTACTTTACAACGTACAAACCTACCAACTATTACACCGCTCCAGATATGAGCTACCCACGCGGTTGGCTACATCTTTAACCTCACTCAGCCTCTTCAGGAGGTCGGAATCTTGGCGCGACACGGTTGCAACACTAACTGGTATCCCATCAGATCTGGGGAGATGTGTCGCGCCCACGCCACACAGGACAGCCTTACCCTTAATCCCTTCCTTTTTGGCAAGTCTCGTAGCATGCGCTTCCAGAACTTGCTTCAAGGGCACTTCCTTCTCCAACGCAAACGGATTCAAGATATCCTTGGGGCGCGCAAATACAGGCACGTGAAGTTGAGATTCATCAGGCTTAAGAAAATGGTCTGGCTGCGCAACGGCCTCTCCACCACGATGCCGAGCTAAGGTCAATCCCTCCATAATGACCCCTATTGGGTAATCCTGATCGCGCCTCAACTCATAAATCATGGGCGCTCCATCGACTTCATTTTCTCCATGGCGCTACCACTCATCATACGATCGCGCATTATACCGGGTACTTTATCAATGGGCACCTTCAATAACTCTGCCCTATGAAGCTCCTCAATCGCTTCTGACTTACCCCGCGCTAAGGCGCATTGAACCACTGCCCCAAAGGCACCAACAACTTCCGGGGACTCCAGAGTACCAAGCGCGGCAAGTCGTAAACCATGCCCAATCAACCACCTGCGTTCTGCGATTGTTGAAAGAAGTTGAGGATATAACTCCTCGTCATATTCCAGGTTGAGCTTCCGAAGCTTCATCTCCTGCGCTTCCAAGGCACCTTTCACAGTGGCACCAAACGTCTCCAACTGCGAGGTCAGCTCATCCTTACTCTTCTCCAAATACTTCAGTGCCCAGAGACACGAAGACTTGTACCCAGAGGACTCAGCGCGCTCTTGACTTATTTGGCCCATCAGCGCCATCTTTTCGTCGGCCATCTTCTGGGCATACGCACTCAGGCTCTCCATTTCAGCTTTGGTACTAGCCAACTGCGCCTCCAGCAACGCAATTTTCTGATCCTTCAGCGCCTGGCGCCTTCATCGTAAATCTTTACCTTTAACTTCTCTACTAGGGAAGCTTGATGCGCAGCCGCCTGCTCCAATTCTTCGACAAGCTGCTCCATTGGTGCATCTCCACCACCAATGGCTCGGATCTTTGACTATGCTCGAAGAGGCAGTGCACAGGACTCTCCTTAGGTGGTGACTCCACAGCATGCTCAAACCTGTACACATACACGAGGATTAGCAATTATTTCGTAATATCAGAAGGACTGCGACAACATTTCTTGCATATAAAACTTACTGAGGCATAGAGGTATCAACGGGAGGGGGAGATGAAACGACATCACTTGATGACGATTCCAAGGTGAGAACGACGGGACGCTTCTTCCTGGACGAGCCCGCGCCGTCATCACCGCGCGTTCTCTTACGCTCCAGTTTTGGGCTCTCCTCTTCCTTCTCCTCAATATCTACGCGTGCCGGTTCCACCACTGGAGTAGGCACCCTAGGGCTCGGCCACACCTCATTTTCAACCACACTGCAATGCAACAGCAACACCTCATTTTCGGCAGGTAAATATAAAACCCGGGGTTAACAATACACCGGTTAATAAAATAACCAAGTTTTTTTAACTCGTCTAAAGTGAAACGAATAAGAAATTTCTAACAGAAAACATGTCTGTTACCATTGCTATTTATAGTTAAAACACGAAAATGAGTCACTGATTTACTTACTTATTTTAAAACTCATCCCAATTATAGAATTTATATACTCAATTATAAAAAGCATGTCCACCATATTGAATGCACTAAAACAAAACCTAATACGTATAGTATATACTAGTATGATTTTGTGAGCTAGGCATATATATATTCTGCAGTAAATTAAGGTAAATCTCTTTGTTATATTCTTTGTGAGTTGTTTACTGTTATGATCAGAAGTCATTAGGTCGTTAACTTCAGACAACTACCAGATTATTTGTTTGATGATAGCTAGTTTTGGACATAAAATTACGGTTTAAAAAACGAAACATGTCAGGAAAAATGATTTTGGTTCTTCAAAAAGGTCAAGTAATTGCATATGTGAAAAAGCACCTAAAATTGAGTTAATTATAGCTTTAGTATATGTATATGGTTCAGTTATGTACTTATGTGCTACATATCATCTCGAAATAAACGCAAAACTAAACATCAACCGTAATATACAACTTTTAAAAGAACCACAACCTTTGACTGATCTGACAATTTTTAAGATTATAATCCAAAGCAGGCACAATAAGAGAATAGTATTTTCAAACACGTACACTACAATGCTAAATATATATGCTCGAATTCAACGTCCAGTTTTTGCATCCTCACGGTGCTGCTTCCGCATCAGCTGTAACCTGAACACCTCATCTCACCCGCTTCAGGTTATACACTAACTAAGCTCAGTCAACTGAGGTATCTATTTTCTTCACTGCAAGCCCATGTTTGATTAAATTACTGATTCAGGCACCACAGCTGGTAGACAACGAGTGTAATGAATTCTTGCCCTGGTTAAGGCACAAGTCTGGGGCGGAAATTACGTCCCATTTGTCAATTGGGAAGTCAAGTTACGGCAGGTATTTACTAAAGATTTCTTTTTTAGCCATTTAACTATTACTAATTTAGTACAGTTTGGATATACCTTGACATATAACTTAAATAAACCTTTTTTCAAAGGTTCAACTGATAATATATAAAGTAGAATTTTCTATACATTTTTTACTCATCCATGTGTGGTGAATGCAGGTCATTGTTTGCTTATAAGCCGATACAAGCCGGTGATTGTATGTTGGAGGTTCCTTATAGTGTGGTATGCTTCGATGATAATTTTTGGCTCTTTGATGCTATCCATAGTTGTGAATCGCGAAAGCATGTTTTATTTGTGATTTTTGCAGCAACTGACACAGGATAATCTACCGCCTAAAGTTAGTTCTCTGTTAGGGAAGGATGTCAGTAATAAAGCTAAGCTTGCTTTGGTCATTCTTCTGCACCAAAAACTTGGTCAGGTAAAATTTTTACTTTAAACCGCATAACTCTTTTTGTGGACACATTATCAGTTGTTATTAGCTTGCGTCATATTCTCTCTTGCAGGCTTCTGAATGGGCTCCTTATATCAGCTGTTTGCCGCCGGTTGAGGAGATGCACAGCACAGTATTTTTATACTTATTCATGTTTCTTACACTTTTTAATAAGTCCTGTAATCCTGTTTATTCTTTATATGATGCATTTTTATTTGTGTAGATATTTTGGAGCGATGAGGAATTGGAAACCATCAAGATAAGTTATCTGTATAACGAAACGTTGAAACATAGGGATCACACTGAAAACGAGTTCTCGTCCATACAACATGTATGTCCAAAACCAATATTTAGTTTGCGCAAACTCACTGATTAATTATTTGGTGAGATCTTCAGTTGTTTAGGAAATAGGAAATTAATCAATGTAGCTCATGAGGTTATTATATCTACGCAGGTTCTTGATCACTTCCCTGAATATTTTGAACATGTCACGCTTCAAAAATTTAAGCATGCACGTGCTCTAGGTATAACATCTTATCAGTCCACTTTTCATCTTCACTTTGTTATAGTTACAAAGTCTTTTTGATACTTTCTCGTAAATGTTACAGTTGAATCTCGAGCTTGGGTCAGCAGATCGAGTGTATCAATGGTATCTAATTGTCCACGTTATTTTTTTACTTTGTCCCAAAAAAACTGCCAACCTTCTTAAAAAAAGTTGTAATTTTACTAATTTTTCTATTTTTCTCATCTCAATCAATCTTCTAATATAGCATATTGCTATCTTTAACACATTTAATCATGATGCATTTTCCGGAACTAAGATGAGATGGAGGGAGCATAAATCTATCTGGAAAATGTTTAAGATAATCATGTTTTTATAAACGCTTCAGCGAGTTAATATTTTTGTAGATTCCTTTTGCAGAATTCTTTAACCATGATGCATGTTCGGAATTAATGTCTGATAGCTTTGTGCAAGCCTCAAAGGTACTCTTTATAAATAAGTATTCTTGATATTCTCAGACTTATAGACCACTGATAATTTTGCATTCTACAGTTTATTGCTGGCAAAAATTATGCTCCAGGCGATGAGGTCCTTATAAAATATGAGGATATTCCAAATGCTGGACTTTTACTGTATTTTGGATTTACAATTCCTTTCAACAGACACAATACGGTTCAAGTTGAGATCAATTTACCTCAGCATGATCGGTTCCGTGAAATGAAGTTGGATCTTCTTAATAAACACAAAACACTATCCCTGGAAGATGCTAACAAGTTACACTCTCGTGGAATTCGTTACATGGTGAAGTAGGTATCGTTTTATTGATAAGTTGACTTTAAATCATACCTTCTGATGATGTATGTAGCTATCAGTCCCGTGATAGTTTAGTGTATATATGTTGCCTCTTGCTTATGATTATACATATTATACAGGGAAGTCAAGTCATCCAGTGGCAAAGGGAGGGGAATCCCGCAAGGACTGCGTACGTTTGCTCGTGTTGTATGTTGCACCTGTACAAAAGGTCAATTTTATCTCGTCATTTTATACACCAAGAGTATGCATAAATTATTGTATCTCGTTATTTTATCCACCACAGGCCAGCGTGAATGTGGCCAAAATATCTGATACCCGATTTTTTTTTTTGCTAATACCTTTTTGAACTAATTTGAATATTATATAAGGATGAAATTTGTTAAAACATTTCTTTTATATAATTACTGTATATAAATTATTATATACATTGCTGATCACACTATATGTTTTTTATTATCAAAAGAATTTTGTTAATCAACATGAATCACTTATTAAACTAAGTTAAATCCAAACTATTTATGAATCCATATCTCTGGATAAGATTGATAATTCAATATGCATGTGTGCTCTTCAGAGTTGCAGGACTTGGCTATGGAAGCTACACAAAATAATGGTCGTCTTACTCGAATTCCTTTAAAGAACAGGGCAAGAGAAATGGAAGCACATCAGTTTTTGAATCTGAGATTCAATCACATGATTGATGATTATAATGCAGCGATTGAGGTAAACTACCTGTTTTGACCCGTTATCCAATCCGCCCATGTTACCACCTAACATGCAGCGTACGCATATCACAATAGCTTCTATAAATGGCTTGTACTTGTTTAAAGATAATTCTTTTGTGTACAAATAATATGCTTGTGTATTGCTTATCCCTTTGATTTAATTGTAACTCTCAGGTCCTTAGAAAACTTACAATATTAAACATTTGCTGTAAGTTTGAAAATATAATGTTTAGTTACACACTTAATCAGTAACAATTTTCTTTGTTGACATTTGCTTTACAGTCTCTAACTCGCTACAGTTCTCCTCCATTGTCTGGAAACCACCCACGAAGGATGCAGCTGGCTCGAGATCTCCTCGCTGGGGATCTTCGGATCCTCAAATCTGGTTCAGCATGGCTGAAAAACTACTGTGAAACCTTGAAGGACTAATGAAAGAGAACATTGTTAATAGTTAAACAAAACAAATTACAATATTACGAAGAACATCTTTATATCTTTCATTAGAGAATTAAGATCTCGCGTGATATACTTTCAACGAACTTATTATTTCTTTTTCTTTTTTTCGGTGCTGAAAGTTGTTGGATATATCACATGTGATTAAACACTCACATTTATAGTAAAATGTTGGGTTAATGGTCTGGAAAATATACAAACTTTTCACTTTTTACTATTGTGACAATAAACTTTTTTTTTTCCTATTGTAACAAAATAACTTCTTAATGACTACTATTGTAACCAAATGGTAATTAACTGTGGTAATTAACTGCCAACTTAAGTGGTAATTAACTGTGCCATTTGGTTATAATAGTAGTCATTAAGAAGTTATTTTGTTACAATAGAAAAAAAAAAAAAAAATTTATTGTCACAATAGTAAAAAGTGGAAAGTTTGTATATTTTCTAGACCATTAACCCTAAAATGTTTTCAGAAGCTTTTTGTATTGGAAAGTATAAACATCCAAAGCATTCCAACCAAATATTACGCACAATATATGGACATCTAAATCGGTACATTTTATTTGTGTAAATTGGACAAAATACTACTCCGTATAAAAGAAAGTTGGTGTTATAATTCGCTTGATATATCATACATTATTTAACACTAGCCGGGTACCCGCGCACAGCGGCGGCGATAAGTATATTTATATGTGTTTGCTTACCCGTTTAGTGAATTCGTTTCACAACACTTCGAATGTATATGTGTTAGTTGTAAGTGTTTGTTTGGGTTACTCGTAACTTTCCGTAGCTTTCCCGCGACATCATTATTCCCGCATATAGAAATACCCTCGCAATCTCTTACGCGTCAAACACTACCCCAAAAGTATATGATTTTGACGAATCAAGATTATATTGACTGAAATAAACGAAATAAAGGTTAAAGTTGTAAAAATTTGAATTAAAATAAAATAAACCCATTAAAAATATAAAAACAAAAAACTCATAAAAATATATCAAAATGGATGTTGAATTAAAGAGCATAAAATTTTAGAAAATATGGTGAAATTAGATTATAAAAAAAATAAGTAGATAAAAAGATATTTTAATTTAAAAATAAAGATGAATTTTTAGTTGAGAAATAACACATGTCATTTTATAATTGGAGCTCTTTATCTTAATTTTTAGTGGTTAGGAGTTAGGTTTGGAGTTTGTTAGAAGTTAGGCTTGGAGTTTGTTAAAAAGTGACACATGTCATCTCATGATTGGAACTCCTTATCTTAATTTTTGGTTAGAAAAACTCTTTCCATAATAAGCAAGTAAAAAAGTCTGAATTTTTAAGCCTTCTAGGCCTAAATGCATTATAAAGTAGTATAGATTATATGTGAGTTAACTTGTAATAAACAACGAATCGGCTCGGCTCGGCGTGTGAACAATGTCGACTCGAGCCACGGTTCCACAATAAACCCGAGTCATCCTCCTCCCTGCAGCCGACTCTTACCCGACGGCTTCGCAGCAATACCGGCTCCCAAGCTCCACTTCAACATATGTTATTTAGTATAATTTGAGATCATTTTACCACAATTGTTCAATATTTAATTTTCAAAATGGCATTAAGAAAAGACGATTTATTTTAGAGCATTTTGTGTGGTGGCTCAAGCCATTTCGTCATCTCAGCGTCATCTCAACATTTCACATTTCACATTTTACATTTACACATAAAAAATATCCCCTCGCTATTGACCCAACCATTTATTTTTAGGGAGATTTACATACATCCCCATATCCCAACCAATATTTACATATTTTCTCAAACACAAGTTTTTAATACATGATGTACAATGCTCTTAACGCAAGGTTTGGGGAAATATGTAAATATTGGTTGAAATATGAGGATGTATGTAAATGCCCATATTTTTATTTTATTTTTTTAATTTTTCATACAAATTAAATTTTCATTCATTAAATCAAAACACAACTTACAATATTCAAATAAAAATACAAATTACATTAAATAAAATTTATTTCGTATTAATTTTAGATTAAATTTGCATTTCTTGTTATTAGGCCAATTAAATAAAATTTGGGCTTAGCACATTTGAGTCTAGACTCTAGAGTATAACCAATTAACAATTTGGGCTTAGCACATTTGGGTCTACAGTATAAACCAATTAAATAAACTTTGGGCCAAGAGCTTAGCAAAACAAATACACACAATTACAGTATCTTACTATCTTTATTCTTTGCATTTCATCTTCATCCTATACATCACACTCACACTACAAACGCACATACATACACAGAAAATAAACACACATAATTAAAACACAATAAAAACTAAAACTAAAGCAGAAACCCATTTAAAAAAAAAAAAATAATAATTGAAATAACGAGGTGTGAAAATGGGTTATTATTCAATACATAAAATGAGCGACTAAAAAATAATAAATAAATCTTTTATATAATAAAACAAAACCCCTACCCTAGTGGGAATTTTTCATTTTAAAAAAATCAATTCATACCTTATTTAGTAATAATTGATTTATTAATAAATTTATTTTTCAAAGATATTTAATACTAGAAAAGATTAAATATTTCCTAATTTGACCAAAAATTAGATGATTTTCGTTTTACAATTCAGATGTAGTTAAAAAATTAAAAACACACATGTACCTGAAGGCTTATTTTCAATACATTTGGACTAGATTGTAAATTAAAAAACAGAACGGAGCACATCTTCATTCATTTATTCTCATATAACAAAACCTCTACAACCCAAAACCTCTCAGCTCGATTAAAAAATACAGTAACACTTAAATCACTTCCGATTCGAAACCCTAAATCGTTTCTTTACCACAGCTCTAAAACAATTCATCAAAGTCCTATACGACTAATTGGAGTTTTAATCATCATGTCAAGCAGAAATCCTTCCAAGGTATCATGACTATTATTTGGTTAACTTAGTATTAATTTGAGAGTAATTATTAAATTGGGGTAATTTTATTGAAACACAAAAAAAAAAAAAAAAAAAAAAAAGTGCTCCCGGAATTGTCCAGTTGTAGTTATGCATTATATATGAATACAAAAGCTATATGTTTAGTGAATTAAAATATATGGGTTTATGGTAGGATGAAGTTAATATCATTTATATGTCGATGCATTACATCTAAGTAAAGGTGAAAAATACTTTTAGATGTTACTTATGGACATAAAAATATAGTAATTGCGTCTTAACTTTTAAGAGGTAGAAATTGCTCACGTAGTTTCCCCCATTGGAGAAACACCTAACAACAAAACATCCATCAGTTGTTGTAAGTTCTTAGTTTATATCATCTCATAAATTACAAAAAGGGTGCCATTAAACTATGTGAAGTGATTATGTGTATACTTGAGGACTGATATATTGTACCCTCTATATTGGTTGCACTACCATTGGCTTTATGGCCTGTTTGTGTTGTTGTGGGTAGTATAGCAGGTGGCTTAGCTTATGGGGTTTCTTTGTCCGGTTTTCGGCACTTTTAAAGCTGTTGGTGAAGGATATACCGATAAGTTTTGCTATTGTCTAATTGTAAGTATATTAGATAATGTTGTAGAGGAGGCAAAAAACAGGAGGGATAAGGTAACGGGTCATTTTTTAGTATGGGTGAAAATGTATTGAGTATTGAGTCTTATAATTATCACTTAATATGATTAAGTAACTTACTAGACAATGACATTTATTATTATTATTATATTGATGGTTTTAACTTTTTATGCTGTTTGAAACTTTGAATACACTTTGGGTAACTTATAACTTAACTGACCCGTTAAAGACAATTCAGAGCCCACATCGACCCTTTAGAAGAATGAAATTGCCACCACTAAAAAATGTTTTGAGCTGTGTTTTTTCTCTATTTGTTCAGGTTGGTTTATAAAAAAAATCTTATGAAATGTGGTTATCAGGATGGAACATGGGATACCATCAACTGGAGTTTAACTTTCCTTAGGGACTTAAGAGATGTATGTTTGTATTTGCACTTCTCAACGCTTGATAATCTCCGGAAACGATACCCCCCAGGTGTAGAATTGAGATAAAGTTAGACACATTTCCTTCTTAAAAGTTGAAAACACAGGTCACTTAAGCTTAATTTCATACTGTAAAGTTCATTGTTGTGTTGCTGTGCAGGGTGGTTTATGTTCCTATAGCCATTTTGGTGGGTTTGTTAGGGTTCGTGGTTGACTTTCCGGTGATCACAGTTCATGTTTGACTTATGGTATGACTATTATAAATTATGAATCTCAACTGATTATATTATTTCTTCAGGATTTATTTTATATGCTATCGACATTTTCTTTTTATTTTTTATTTTAAGTATAATATGATTATCGTGGATGATAATTGATCGTAAGGTTTTATTTTTAATGATGATCACGCGGCTTCTTACATTCTTGGTGTTTCATCTGCTGTGTAAAAATTTAATAAAGGTGAGTTCTCTATTTTTCGAACTTTTTAATACCCATTTTGATTATTTTTAAAATTTAAGTTTACACTATGTCTCTGATGCTATTCGAATGGTAGATTAAAAAAAATAGTTTGATTCTCTGTTACTTATTAGAGGTTTTTTGACTGGTAGAGAATGAGTACCGACCACTGCCTAAGGGGTGTTTGGCATAGCTTATTTTCCGACCTTAAGTTCTTATTAGATTTTCGAAAAGCTTATAAACCCTCTTTTTCCGGGTTATGAGCTTATTAAATTGAGTTTAAGGACTTTTTTTTTTTTTTTTTTTTTTGGGTAAAATATAACTTACAAGGATCGAACCCTGATCCTTTCAAAGAAAATATTGAAACAGCTTAACCATCGGATCATTTTAATATTTTATGAGTTTATGGACTTAAATATTCCATAAGCACAAGTTGAGAAGCTCATAAAGTCATAAGCAAAAAAAAAGCGAGCTTATGAGCTTTTCCAATTTCATATGAACCCATATGTCCAATAATAAGCTAATACAAACACCCATTTAGCTGTGTTATGAGCCTCATCAGTATTTACACGTTTAAATTGAGTGTACTTTTATTTCTTATTATACTTGATTCTTCAGGATAGATGTAATTTGTATCTTAGGAAATTCACAAGAGAACATAGAAGGTTGGCAAAGATCATTGAAATGATTTATATGGCAAGATTAATACATGATGACATTGAGATGAAAGGGAAATGGGAAGAGGTAAAAGCTTACGGAATATTTATATAGCGTTACCAGAATATTAGTCAACTTTGGGCCTGTAAATATCAATTTTTAGTCACATAAGTAAATTGAACTCTATACTTTCATACTTGAGTTTTCTATTCATGAGACATTGTTACTAAAATATTAGCTTATGTAAAAAAAAGTGGAAAAAGAAGCTTGCAAGGCTTAATAAGTCACAACAAAGGAGCTAATCCACATATTAAGATAATCTTATTTTTGCTATCTAAGATTAATAAGCCCAAATTTGCTAAGATAAAACATCCTTTAGTTTTAAAAGAATGTAATTTTATATAACACACTAATAAATTTTAGTTGAGGAGGTTGTTGGGCCAAAATTTTCACACTTCTTTGGGTAAAGGGGACATAGAATATTAGAATGTGGCCTAAGTTTTGATGTCATACATGTTATTTACACCTCAATTGGCTTTATGTTACCTCGCATAATATGCATAAACATCGCTTAAATTTTGATGTTATAGTTGTATCAAAACACAATATACATAGTAGTAGTGTTTGGATTATTTAGCTTATAGACTTATAGCGAGGGACGGAGCCACAATGGGCTTAGGATGGGCCATGGCCAACCCCATTCTTTATAGAAGTACCACTTGTCTATATGTTTTGTATACAAATTTTTCTATTAGCCCACCCAAAAATAAGAAAAGCTCACCTATTCAAATGTCTATCAGATAATTTTGACCTCCAATTTAATAACTGAAAACTAAAACTATGGTTTATAGGCACAAAAGTTCAATTGTCAATTTGTTTTTCTGGATTTTTTTATTAGTTTTTGTTTTGGCGTACCCGAGTGGACAATCCTGGCTCCGTCACTGCTTATAGTAGTATTAGCTTATAGACTTACAACAATATTAGCTTATAGACTTATAGAAGTGTTTTTATTATTGGCTTATTAGCTTACAGACTTGTATATGTGAAGTGTGATAAGTAAGAATTATGCTTATGTAAGTTGCGGCCTTTCTCAAGAAGCCACACCAAAAGAGCTTTTCTAACATTGGTTCTATAAGCCCATAAGCATTTAGTTGTGTCTGATAACCAAGTTGTCGTGTAATAAAAAGTAGCATATTTGACCAAAACTCTTTACGTCATATTAATTATTACCCAAGTTGTCATGTTCATCAATTTTTTCTACCTTCGGTTATATCAGGATGTTGTCAATAAAGGTTAGCTTGAAGTTTTGGCTGTTATAAATCATGCCACTTGTTAAACATATCAGTTTTGATTATTGAAATTGTGAAATGGTTTGAGCAACGAGTTAACATATTGAATTGAGTTAGTTTCAGTGGCAAACCGCAAAAGTGAGTTTAGAAGAGGTTGGTTCTTTACAAGCGGTAGGATGAGGTATAACTATGCGGTGTTTAATCTTAGATTTATCTTCATTTATCAGTTTGTGCACAAGCATAATCATCTTTACATTGACTAAGATAATATTTAATCATGGGACTCACATTAATATCTTGCTATATAGCACCTAAATACCGATTGCTTATTTAGAATTTATTAGTGACACAGTGATACATGTCATGAAGTAAATGATTTTATGTTTGTATTGACAAAATGAGTATGTAAGTGTAAATTGTAATTTTTTCCTTAGCTATGTTTGGAGTTGAATTACAGCTATGTTAGATGGGACAAAAGGAGTATGTAAGTAATGTAAAAGCAGCTTTATGAGTCAAAATCTTTTTGAGATGACTAAATATCACTGTTTCCTATCCTTCTGTCTTGATTTATTGTACTCTAAGTTGATAAAAAAATCTTTCATATTCAATGCTTTGGGGGTTTCATATGGAGGGGGCACCAGATGTCTAAATTGGGTTACAAATGCACCAAGTATGTATTGTTACGCATACACTATCACTTATTAAAACTATCACATTTAGATGTAACTAAACTTCCTAGGATGGATGGTTAGCATCTTTGGTTTATTGCTAATGAGCAAGAAGATGTTTCAGTGGGGAATCCTGCCCTTCCCCTCTACTGAATTTATTCTCTTCGATAAGGTCTGGCATGAAGTTAACAAGTAAGATTTTACACTTTAGCTTACTCTTATTTCAAATAGAATATCGAATGTTTTATCTTTTTAAAGTGTTTGTGGATGAAAATGGATATTTGGTCAGCTAATAAACCTGAATTTATCTCTTATAACGTTATTTGTAATAGCCAAGTAAAACAATAATATATTCCATTGATTTTTAATGTTTTTTGGGTAATGATTTATTTAGGATTAAAGTGCTAACTTTATAAAAACTAATGTTGTTCAAGGAAAACGTATCACCCTTTGTAAAGGGTGACTTTATACGAATACTTCAAGTAATGCGAGGAGGGGTCTGATTTTTGTCATTGTTAAATTTTATTATTATTTGAAATTGACTTAACTTCGATATAATTGTAAACCACCATTGAATATATGGAAGCATTGGTTGTATCCTTATTTTCATTAGCCTATGACTTTTTCGTTGGATAAATTAGATATTAAGTATCAAATCTTCGAATGAATCCTTTTGAAAATGTACAAGCTTGTGAACTTATGTGTATCCAAACATTCCATTACAAAGGTCTTAATGGGTAACTAAGATATTGCGTATATTTTAGAAGCGTATCAATATGAATACCAACACAAATTTTACTAAGTGGATACTTTGCAATTATATTATAAGTACAAGTTTATAATTTTACTAAGTGGATACCAACACAAATTTGTGTTTAATGAAGTTTTCAGCTAATAATATTATAAGTACAAGTTTATAAGAGTATAAGACCATGGATACTTTGCAATTATCTTTTTTTTATTTATTTAGATTGTTAGAGGTTATCGAGACTGAAAAAATTGAGTATAACTCTTATAAGAAGAAACTTCGACAAGAAAATCATATCATACTCTAGACTCGATCTTAGCCATTCTCAAACTGCTAATAAAATTAATGTCTCAAGTAAAGCTGGGATGATAGCTCAAGCATGCATTGTTTGGCTTATAAAGAAGATTGATTATAGTGTAAAAACAATAAACAAAGTACTTACTTTGTAGTTATCCTATTTAAATAATTTTGAGATGTGCAAATATCAGTTGTTGTGGGAATACATGCATGTAGAGTTTTAAATGTAATTTTTTTATATTTGTGTAGGTATTAGTAGGTGATAAAAGGTCTGCTTAAAAAATAACCTATGACAAAGTGTTTAGTGAGCAAAAATAAATAGGATTAATTTCATATATCACCCTACTTTCAACATAAATTTCATATATACCCAAAGTGCAAGTATTGAATGCATAATGTACAATGTTTTTTATGCATGTTTGAGTATATATGAAATTTTCAATAAAAAGGAGGGGATATATGAAATTGACCCAAATAAAAAATATCTCAAATTTTATTTCGACTTCACTTATATGACCGATTTATATTAATATAATATCATATTAAATAATATTATTTTATTACAATGTGGGTGAAGTCGGAACAAATTTTTTAAATACGTAGGAATACATGTTAATAAAAAATTAAGTGTTTCAAGTCGGTATATTTTAGAAAGTACGTTGGTATTTTATGGCTTTTACCCATAAAAATATATAGTAACAAAGGCATAAATGTATAAATGCATAGAACTTATACTACAAATAATAATGATTCTTTCAAACCATACAAACTATAACCTACACGGTTTGTAAAGACAAATTTGTAGCAATATTTACGTGATTTTGATACTCCGTGGCATCCTAATAATCGAAATATATGTTTTTATGACCATATACTATAGTCGTAATACCAAATGCAAGGATTTTCACACTCGATAAGTGCATGAGAGTTTCCCCTGCATAACAGGCAATTCCATTAGTTTCCCAATATGTGATTTCATATCAAGTTTTGAACTCAATAAGATAACAAATTCTACAATGTAAATTTACTCGCACGTAAAGCAAATCAAATCAGATTTAGACATCGATATACAATGTTTTCAATAAGAAAATGATATAAATAACTAAACTAAATTTGATTGAAGTTAAGAAAAAAACTTAAGTTAAAACCCCGTGCGTGCACGGGTATTATAACTAGTAAATAATAAGCGACTTTCACACGGTTATTAATTTTTCTAATGTGGGTTCATGTGACATAAAAATAACATGATTACATAGAGGTATATTTGTCACACAAGATTATGAGAAAATTATGTTTATTTTTTGAAAACATATGTTTTATTTAACAGACAAAAAGTTATTAGAGATTTTAAAAAATAATCCTCCTCATCTTTTAAAATTAATGTTACTTCATGTAGCTTATAGAAATAATCTAAAATTTTAATCTTTCACTCCATTTCCATCTACAACTACATTTTCGGTTCCAGTTACTTTTACCAAACATACCCATAAACTGCTTTTATGAAAGCTACATGTGTTAACATCTAGTTACATTCATCTATTACTGTAAATCGTCCGACAAAAACTTAGTCCCCATCAATCGATATGTGAAATTCGTTACGACAACCTCGAGGCTCATCTTACACAAATTTCTCGCATTGTTCATACTCGTAAAAGAGGAATGCTACATGTACTCACAAAATCCACACAAATCACCCACTGATTGGTGGATTTTATTATAGTTTTATTTCTATTCCACCAATCAGTGAGTGACACCTCAGCGTGTGGGTGATGTGTGTGGATTTTGTGAGTGCATGTAGCATTCTCCTGACAAAAACCCCGAAAAGTTACTTGTTTAGTATAAATGGTCAACGAAAAGGTCAAATAACGGTCACGGGATAAAAAAAAATAAAAAAAGCCCTCCTCGAGTAACCCGAACATACCTTGTCCGTTTATGAGTTCAATCATGTACATTGTATAGCATACCATCTAGTAATACGCAAAACTAAGGCCAATGTTAATGGATGGTCATCTCCCCAACCAACCGAATAGGCAACCATATTTCTACCACTAACTCAACCGAATTAGTGACCGGTCAAATGGGTGTAGTTTTGAAGAGAAAAACCTGATGTGGCAAATAGTAAACACAATATTTGTAGTTGCGATTAGGCCTAAACTGCTGTAAAACATTTTAAACAACCACTACCGTTGACTCAACTGACACTTTTTTAAGATTACAATTCTCAATAACAAACCACCATTTTTCGCACAGACTGCAATGCTAATCCTATGTGTTCGAATTCAACGACCACTTTTCGCTTCCTCTTTCCGCATCAGGTGCAACGTCAACACCTCATCATCTTACCCGCAACAGGTGAGAAACCAAACTCAGTGCATTTCAGTCTTTGTTTTTCAATGCACACCACCTGTTTGATTAAATTACTGACTCAGGTACTGCAGTCGGCAGACAACGAGTGTAATGACTTCTTGCCTTGGTTAAGGCGCAAGTCTGGGGCGGAAATATCGTCCCAGCTAACAGTTGGGAAGTCAAGTTACGGCTGGTAAATTTTTTATCTTGCTTTTGTTAAACCATTAAATATACTCTAGAATTTTCTGAATTTTGTACTCGTCGTGTGTTGTAAATGCAGGTCATTGTTTGCTTGTAAGCCGATACAAGCTGGTGATTGCATATTGAAGGTTCCTTACAGTGAGGTATGCTTTGATGGAAAATATAAATTTGTTATTGTTTATGTGTAATTGTGAATCGTGAAACTGTATCATTTTTGAATATTTTGTGCAGCAACTGGCACCGGATAATCTACATCCGAAAGTTAGTTCTTTGTTAGGGGAGGATGTCGGTAACGTTGCTAAGCTTGCTTTGGTCATCCTTCTGCACCAAAAACTTGGTCAGGTATAGATTTTACTTTGAACTAGGTGGTTATTCTTTGTTGGGGACATATTATTAGTGATTTTTTTTTTGTTAATCTTATACTCTCTAGTGCAGGCTTCTGAATGGGCTCCTTACATAAGCTGTTTGCCGCCGGTTGAGGAGATGCATAGCACGGTATATATAATAATTAGGGTAATAATTATTCCTTGTTTTCTTATGCTTTCTGCTGTGTTTATGAAGCACTTCTATATATTTGTAGATACTTTGGAGCGATGAGGAATTGGAGATGATCAAGATAAGTTCTCTATATGACGAAACACTGAAACATAAGGCTCAAATCGAAAAGGACTTCTCATCCATAAAAGATGTATGTTACTTATAATAGCTTGTGCAAGTTCACTGATTACTTGAGATCTTTAGATGCTTAGGAAATACTCCGTAGGAAATAAAAGATTTCACAAGCTTGTCATTTATATGCAGGTTATTGACCACTTCCCTGAATATTTTGAAGATGTCACGTTGCACAAGTTTAAACATGCATATAATCTAGGTAACCCACCTTATCAGACTCCACTTTTCATCTTCACTTTGTTAGAATTCGTTAATAACTGCAAACTCGTTTTTGATATTTTCTGGTAAATGCTATAGTTGAATCTCGAGCTTGGATCAGCACAAGGGGTGTATCAATGGTATCCTAGTTTGATAATTTATTACGATTTTATTACTGTCTGGAAATACTTCAGAGAGTTAATACTATTGTAGATTCCTTTTGCAGATTTCTTTAATCATGATGCATTTTCAGAAACAGATGTTTTGAGTGATGACTTTACACAAGTCTCAGAGGTAATCTCTTCAAACAAATGGTTTTAATATTCTTGGACCACTTATTTATTTGCGTTCCACAGGTTATTGCTGATGAGAATTATGCTCCTGGCGATGAGGTACTTATTAGATATGGAAAGTTCTCAAATGATAGACTTTTATTGGATTTTGGATTTATATTCCCTAGCAACAAATATGATAAAGTTCATGTTGAGGTTGATGTACCTCAGCATGATCACCTGCGTGCAATGAAGTTAGATCTTCTGGATAGACACACAACACCAGCCCTGAAAGATGTTAACGAATTACACTCTAGTCGAAATTGCTTCACGGTGATGTATGTATCTATCTTTTCAAGTTTTCATATAGTACAATAGAGTCAAGTGATAGTTTCTGGTATTTAGGCTCCTTAGATGACCACTTTGAAGGGGATATGACTGGATTTGCTTATTATGATAAATATTATACAGGGAAGTCAAGTCTTCCAGTGGCAAAGGGAGGGGAATCCCGCAAGCACTCCGTGCATTTGCTCGTGTTGTATGTTGCACCTCTTTTGAAGGTCCCTGCCATTCCCTTTAATTAATGCTATAAATAGATAAGTACAAAGTTCTGCATGAATGTCCGTACTCATATCCTTATCCGCTACAAACAGGTGTGACTTTGGCGTATCTGATATAAAAAACTTTTGCAATTATTTTTTGAAAATCATTTTAGTTTAACATAACTACCTAACTACCTAAGGAATGGATATTTGCTGAAAACTATGTTTCTGACAGTAAAATATAAATGTGTACATTACTGAAACAAAGGTTATGTTTCCCCTCAAATGCTATTATTTTTGGGCTTTTTTTGGATTTTTGAGTCACCTTCTTCAGCTCTTTGGTCATACTCTGACATTGTTAGTCAAATACTCCACAGATATTAAAATTTTGAGATTCCGTCTATATGTTTGTGTGCTCTGCAGAGTTGCAGGACCTGGCTATGGAAGCAACACAAAATGATGGACGGCTGGCTCGAATTCCTTTGAAGAACAGGGTGAGAGAAATGGAAGCACATCAATTTCTACATTTGAGATTCGATCACATGATTGAGAAGCGTAATGCAGCCCTACAGGTAGATTACCTGTTTTGCTATAAATCAAGACATTTGACCCGTTACCTGTTTGAAGAACAGTGCAAGAGCAACGGCATGTTTATATGTTTGCACTTGTGTACAGCAATTTCTCTTGCACTTAAATCTTATGCTCGTGTATTGCTCATCCAATCATCCCCTCAATTATGGTTTTCCATTTCTTTGAAAAAAATATGATATCAAACACTAAGATTGAATACATAAAGTCTAGTTACTCGCTCAATCAGTGACAACTTTTCTTTGCTGACATGTGTTTTACAGTCTCTAACTCGCCACAGTTCTCCTCCATTGACTGGAAAACACACACAAAGGATGCAGCTGGCTCGAGATTTTCTTACTGGGGAGCTTCAGATTCTTATTTCTGCATCTACATGGCTGAAAAACTACTGTAAAACCTTGAAGCACTAGTGAAGAAAACATGATCAACCCAGACAGAGAGGTGAAAACTACTCGTTTTCCCAAACAAGAGGTATGAACGTCACAAATTTACAAGCTGTAGGTTGATGAAGTATGTAATAGGGTTAATAGAAGTTTAGTTTGATAGAGGTGTGAATATAGACAGAAAGTGTAGCAAGTGGTTCAAGTTTGACTTGTTCCATAGACTATATATTGTGCTGGTTCTGCTTGATCTTCCATGTAAGATCACTGATTTGATTGCTGCATATGACATCTTACACTTGTTTAATGTTACAGTATAAGAAATCGACAGAGTAGTTCATTTGTTTGCAAATTGATACGCAAGTAGATGATAAAAAGTAGAGTAAATTGCATTTTTGGTCCCTGTGGTTTGGCCAAGTTACATGTTTGGTTCCTATCTTTTTGAAAGTGCGTCGAACGTTCCTACATTGAACTTTGGAATGCAAATACAGTCCCCCAATCGATGTGAAATGATCGATGTAAAATCACCAAATTACCCTGTCTTCTTTGATTTCTATTGGGGGTAATTTGGTCATTTCACATCGATCGGGGACTTTATTTGCAATCTAAAGTTCAAAATAGGGATGTTCGCTACATTTTCAAAAAGATAAGGACCAAACATGTAGTTTTTCCAGACCACAGGGACAAAAAATGCAATTTACTCTAAAAAGTGTGTTTGTAGGTGACTTTGGTTCTAAACCATTACTCGTATATCTGTAAAATATAAAAATTTAAATGAAATCTATATAAGAGAGTTGAACATTCGTAACCATATCCTCACCTGTTATGGCGCATTGTTCAATGCCCCCTCTCAGGCTCTCACCCCCTTCGCGACTCTACGAACTATCTTTATGTGTCACCAGTGTTACGCAATCGACTCTAATATCATACTTTAACTTGAAAAAAGTATCATAATATTTATTTATCAATTTCAACATGATATGTTGAAAGTATCGTGCATGAGATGAATAGAAGAATAGAATACTCTCTATAAAGTCAATTTTCATCCAATGTCTTTGGTCTAATGGTATGTGAGTTGCCCACCAACCTAGAAGTTGTGGGTTCAAGTCTCGCTGAAGTCATCTGTGAGATATACTGTGAGATAGGTGGTATAAGGTGTAAAAAATTGTCGTTTAAAAAATAAAGTCAATTTTTCTCTATCTCAATCGACTCACTTTTCACACTGTAGAAATCAGAGGGGATATTGAAAATGGTATAAGGTGTAAAAATTGTCGTTTAAAAAATAAAGTCAATTTTTCTCTATCTCAATCGACTCACTTTTCACACTGTAGAAATCAGAGGGGATATTGAAAATGTATTTATCATATTTAACTATAATGTTACAATACAAAGACATTAAGTAGAAAAGACAAGACCTAAACCCTAAAATCTAAACGGGCCTAAACAAGTGGGTCGAGCCAATAAGCCTTTATTATCTAACATTCCATCTCAAACTCACAATGCTACATTGAGAGTTGGACAAGAAAAATCCAAAATCAGACAGATAGGCGCATACAAACAAATGCAGATTCAACAGCAGAGAGATCCGAACATAGGTAAACGAAGAGCAGATCCAACAAATATAGATTCATCGGCAGAGAGATCCGAATAGAGGTAGACGAAAAGCAGATCCAGGCAGACAGATACAAATTCAGCGGAGAGAGGTTCGAACCGAGGTAGACGAAGAGCAGAAGATTCAGTAGCAAGCAGATAGATTCAAATAAAACCAAGCGGAACCAGATGCAGAACCACACGTGAAACCAAAAACAAGTTCTTGATGTCGAGATATTACACATAACTACTCAAGACATAGTCGGATTAGTTAAGACTGTACCATCACCAACACAAAACCAATTACCAATTCAGAATCCGATATCCATATCAATACTAATACGAAACACTAGCCATTAAACCAGTAAACGGATGACCAAAGCGTATCAAACCCAATTTATCAATAAACTAAACATTATCAAAGCCGAACATATTCACTTCCAAACATAATCCGGTTCCAATAAAAAATCAAATCAAACTATTAACCCTCGAATAATAGCCCTTCTAAATCAGTGAATGAATACGAGAGCGCATTAATAAAACCATCGAACAAACAAATTTACTTTTGATCGAAACTGATAATCTTTATAACTTAAACAATGTTAATATATAGCCCCATGTGAATACGATACGATCTTTAAGGCAAATTCCAATATGATCGTTTGGCATGTGTTCCGAATTTAATGCTCAGGCAGCTCAAAAGCCTAATTCTTTAACATGAGTATCGAATGGAAGTTAATCCATAGTTACCAACAAGCGATACAAATCATATTAGAAGTGCTAGAACCAAATGATAAATCAAGTTGAATACACCAGTTAAAGTGCATACGATCAGAACTCACCAGCAATCACAAATAAAACAATTATCCATATTAACTACTTGCAACATATTTATAGTAAACCTAACTATCCCATTACCTTAATGCACCAATCAATATTCACCATTGTTTATGTGTGTCTAATAAGATTCAAACAGTTGAAGGTAAACGTGCATGATCCAACCGCGAACCAAAGACTTTTTTTCTTTTTCTTTTTCATAGCTTTGATACCATGTAGAAATCAAATGGAATACTGAAAATATATTTATCTAATTCAAGTATAATGTTACAATACAAAGACATTAAATAAAAAAGATAAGACATAAACCTTAAAAGCTAAACGGGCCTAAACAAGTGGGTCGGGCCAATAGACCTTTATTATCTAACACACACGACCTAACAAGTTAGAAGACAAAAATACATTTTAATAGAAGAAAGTTATTTTAACAACATCAAAACTTGTATATCTATCAAACTTTATCGTTAATTATTGGAGCCAAAATACCCGACAATGGTCCTGGAAAAACTTTCCTCATGCTCAATTAATCATGTCAGAGTCATTTTGTAAGAGAGTTGCATGCAGTAATCAAATGTACATCATACACAAATCATTTGGGAACGTGTTTGTAGGAAGCCAGGCTCAACGTGATTTTTGTTAGGCAAATACCCAACCCGGGTAATATGGTAATGCCCCCGTGCGAGAATAAGCCACACCGGATTTCAGCATCCTTCCTATCTTATATTGTAGTATTTTTGTTAAAATGACCTAAAATAAACTTTTACTTTATCCAACTTCAAATAACTAGACATGTTTACTTAAAAAGTGTTGCTATTTGTAACCTTAAGGGTTTATGTTTAAAAGTTACAAGCATGCGATAAGGATGATACATTTAGTTGACGAGGGTGGTTAAATCTGAAAGGTGAGTGGTTATTTGAAAAGTGCAAATCATTTAAACATGTCAGAATTTCTTGAACATATCCGTAAAGGACATGATTATCATTTTCCTTTTTTAAATGGGACAATCATCAATAAAATGAAATGTTTTTTAGTTTGATTCTTACTCGGTGCAAATAATTTTGATGTGAACACGTTTAACTTTCTAAAAGGCAAAATATTTATTTGTTTTATACTGTGTGTGGTGATGAATACAAACTTCGAAGACTGAGCGTAATGGATGCATGCTCCAAGTGTGAAGACCACTTACGGATTACACCTCCCCACCCGCAACGCGTTGTCAACTAGTTTTGTGCATAACTCGGTCGTCCAAACAACCGATTATTTTGTTTTTGTTTTGTGTTTGTGAGTGGTATTGTGGGATTTTTTTTTGTGAATGGAGTAGTCTTATTACAACACTTTGATAATGAATTTGACATTAAAGAGAAAAGCTAATGTGACGGTAAATTAAAACTACATTTGTTTAATAATAAATGTTCACATTGCTATTTTATGTTGTCTTCAAATTAAATATTTACTTTGTATTTCAATTAGTGACAAGACACTTTAGTGGAAAAAATAATACTGGTATTTACTTTTTTGTGAAACTATAAGCATATTAAAAGTGAACACTTGTTATAAGACAAACACAATAAGGCTGGGCACAGTGGGCTGGAAAATATCGGTCAAGGTATAGGGTCGACCGACTTTGAAGTCGGTCACATTGACTGTGGGATAAAAATGAAAATCAGTCGAGTTGGTGTGTTTTGAGTCTATCGGTCTAAAACTCGACCGATTGTGGTGCACACAAAATTCTAAAAAACAAGTATTTGTTTGATATTAAAAATAAGGGGGAATTGCATATATATCTTTCCAAAAGTGAATAATTTCATATATATCTTTTTTACAAGTTTTTGATGCACATAGTACAATGATTTTTATGCATGCAAAAGATATATATGCAATATTGCATCTTTGGAGGGATATATATGCAAATGACCCTAAAAATAAAAATAAAAAATGATTAATCGACTGTGAAAAATTAGTCGTGTCGAGGAGGTGACGTATAGAGGATTGGTATAAAAGTAAAAGAGTCAAACCACATTCTCTTTCCAAAAACTATCAAATCTAGGGTTTGTACCAACAGGCAGACGCTCCTCCTCTTTCTTTTTCTTCAGGTATCCTCCTATCTTATCAATCCATTACTTTTATACTTTATTATCAATCTCTAACTTTTATATATAAATCGGATTTATATCTGGATCTGTAGCTTCTCTTTTTTTTTTTTTCAATTGAAATCGGATATTCTTTGTATTGGATTTTAATATTAATTGAAGATCTGATTGGTGGTTTATAAGTTGGATCTGGTAAGTATGTAGCTTATTAGAGTTTGTAATTTATATATATAGGAATAGGTTTTAATTTAAGTTGTTTGATTAATTTATATAAACATGCTTAATTGAAAAATTATAAAATTTGGGGAAAATTAACAAAGTGCTAGTTTTACGAATGGCTAATTGGTTCTTCTTGTTGATTTTGTCAAGTCTTAAAATCCTTTGTATTTTCTGCTCACTTTTGTCAACTTGTTTAAATATTTTTTTCAATTATTCTAAAAAAAAATGGAGCTTTCTTAGTCTTAATCAAGGTTGCAAAAATCGCTAGGCGGCAGCTGGGCGGCCAGGTACCGCCTTGCGATTAATCGGATATAAAATTATAAAATTTTGAAACTGTATGCCCGATCTATCCTAATTTGGCCTATTTCTATCCGTAACCGAGTTGGCCGATTTATCCGATTTTTATTTGATTAATTGGTATGTTGACCGATTTTTGACCAAACCGAATAATAAGGCCGATTAGTGAAAATCGGGGCGGTTAATCCACGTCTAGCGATTAATCGCCGATTAGTCGGTTGCCTAGGCTGATTTTTGCAACACTGGTCTTAATGATGGAAAAGAGCGTTTTCTGATTACCATCTCATATGATATAATTAAGAAAGGTTGAAAAATGAGTTGACCATGAGCCATTAGATGACTCCACAAGTAAATATTCATGAGTTCATGATGCACGCATATTCTTGGGTATATGGGTATGCTGCCTCATATGCTAATTGGTACACATGTAATTGCTAATAGCGATTTTGTATTGGTTATAAAATTGTACCTTTGTTGTATGTATGCAAAGTGGTTTTTTTTAATGTTATTGTTTTTCATTGGTTTATTTGTTTTTACAGGTAATATGCCTCGTTATGATGACCGCCATGGTGGTACCCGTCTTTACGTTGGTCACTTGGCTTCACGTACAAGGTCGCGTGATTTGGAAGACATCTTTAGCAGATATGGAAGGTTAACAGTTCAACCCTTAATTTTTTTGTATAGGCTGTTTATACATAAACTTCTTGAAGCTTATTTTCTAATAATTTGTGTGAGGAAGTTGAGTCGGGCTTTTATTTATAAAGATGTTTTTGATGTGTTGTCCTTATAAGTTAGCTGTCTGTAAGTCCATGACCATGTTTTTACACCGTTTTACCTTTATGTTGGTCTAGTCTAGGTCAGTAGGTTGAATTAAATTATGATGTGGTTTACCAAAAGCTGGCCGAGAAATCATTATACATCTCCTTTTATTAGGATGTTCTACTGGAAGGTGTCTAGAAAGATAAACCACTGTGTTTTTGGCTAAAATATGATATAAAACAACCCGCGGTTAAAAAAAAAGGTGCCCCCTTGCTAATGTCAAGGAAAATTAACTTGAATGATCTTTATGAAGGTCTATGGTGAGAAGTTCCCTTTGGTGGAAAGAGTCGCTATCCATGCAGATTGTGTAGTAGGAGACTTTGGCGATTCTTTCTATAATGTTTTGCGTCTTTTTTTGATGGAATTGGCTACAATCTGAAAGTGGTGTTTTTTCAACCATTCTTTGAGGGGCGAAGTATCAACCCTTTGGTGTACTAATGTAATGATGGCCTTACTGTTTCTGGCACCCGTTTAACGCAGAATTCGAGACGTGGATATGAAGCGTGACTTTGCCTTTGTGGTATGTACTTTCTTTCTTGGTCTATCCTATGTACTTGAGATTATTGGAGTTGTAGGGTATAATATTTGCCTTGTTATTGAATCCTTCTCTTTATAGATTTTACCGGTGCTTTTTGTGTCTTTTTTATTGGCATGTTTACAGGAATTTAGTGATCCAAGAGATGCTGATGATGCAAGATATAGCCTAAATGGTCGTGATGTTGATGGAAGTCGCATTGTTGTGGAATTTGCGAAAGGGGTAATGATCTTTGAATTCTCTGTTGTTATGATGCAAGATAATACTGAACTGATATGTTCTCTTTCTTCTGTTAAGATGAAAACAAAAATAAATAATACATTCTTTCTCATGTAACAGGCTCCAAGAGGGGGAGGTGGTGGTGACCGTGACTACCGCGGTGGTGGTGACCGTGACCGTGACTACCGCAGTGGTGGTGGCGGCTCTCGTGAATTTCTTGGCAGAGGTGCTCCTCCTCCAGGATCAGGTCGTTGCTTCAATTGTGGCCTTGATGGCCATTGGGCACGGGACTGCAAAGCCGGCGACTGGAAGAACAAGTGCTATCGTTGTGGAGAACGTGGCCATATAGAAAGGAACTGCCAAAACAGTCCCAAGAAAGTGACGTAAGCTCATCATGGCTTCTTTTGTTTTTTGTATGGCAATTCTAGCTAATGGCTCAAATAGTTAATCTTTTTCTCACCGAGTGCTGAATGCAGGCGCGGAAGGAGTTACTCTCGCACCCCATCTCCACCTCGACGTGGTAGGAGTCGAAGTCCTAGCAGGAGTCGCAGCTACAGGTTATTCTGTTTTCATTGTCTTTTTGTTGCTGCCAGTGTTTTGCTATACTGCAAACTAACCACTTATTCCTGCTTGAATTCTTCAGCCGATCAAGGTCACCTGCAAAGAGAGAGAGGAGCACTGAACGTGCAGAAAGAAGGTCAAGAAGCCCCAGGAGAAACCGGGCATCACCACCACCGTCCAAAGGAAGGAAACGCAGCCCATCACCTGAGGACGGAAGTTTGGCAGAGAAAGATACACCATCCCCAAGAGACAATTCCAGGAGGCCAAAGGCAACAAGTAGAAGCCCCATTGAAGATGATGCTCGTGAAGTCAGTCGCAGCCCTGACAATAGGAGCCCTGCTGCTGAAAATGGAAACAGTCGGAGCCCAAGCCCGGTGGCTAGAGACAATGGGACCCCCATTGAAGATGATGATGTAGCCAATGGCTCGCCAGATCCCAGCGAGTCTGGTTAAATGTGTTTGGCCCATTCAACAGTGTCTGTCACATGAAATCAATGGTATGGATTATGGATCTTAAAAACTGAATCTAGGAACTTGTCAAAGATAAAAAGGAAATATTTTGAACCATAACTTTCTTGACTTTGGAGTTTGATGTTAAAGATAATAATTGTAGCTGTATGATTTGTTCTGTTTTATGTTCATCTTGAATAGGTATGTTAAATGTATTCCGTTAATCTCATCTTATTGGGTTTTATGGCATCAGTTAGAATCACGGTCACGTGGTTAGTTTATGTGACTTGAGTGGCTGGCTGCTAAAGCTGTGTTGACCACTGTGCAAGAACCATCCTGGTTGCATGTCTTAAGACACTGATTTGAATGTCATTGGGGTCAGAACATTGATGTTGAAACTTGTCTATCGGCAGATCAATATCAACATGATCAATCCTCTAGCTAGCAAGCAGGACTGTGTATCTTCGTGAAACCAAACAATGGTTTTGGCTTTTTGATATTAGTTGTGTTTTCTTAAATCTTATGGGAGTATTGTTCTTACAAGATCTCAAACCTATTTTGGATCCATGAAATATTTCTTTACAAGAACCATTCTGTTACCCAAACTTTTTTCAGGAACCCGTCTAAAGTTTGTTGTTACAACTTTCTTAATTTAAAGTTTGTAGCTAGAATTAGGGCTGTGCAAAGGCTGAAAACCGGACCGGACCGGCCAGGACCGGACCGGACCGAAAACCGAGTTCGGCCAAAAGCTAAGACCGAGACCGGACCGGTCGGTCGGTCCGGTCGGTCCGGTCTTCGGTCGGTCCGTCCAAAACGCCCAATTCGTCGGTTTTCGTCGGTTTTGGTCCGGACGGACCGACCGGACCGACCGACCGAGGACCGATTTGCCCAAAAGCGAGACCGGACCGGACCGAATGTGGTCGGTCCGGTCTCGGTCCGTGTCGGTCCGGTCGGTCCTTCGGTCGGTCCGGTCCGGCCGGTCCGTTTGCTCACCCTTAGCTAGAATCGGTAAACGAACAACATATTGGTTTTTGTTTTGTGCAATTCGCCACATTAAACCAAGATTGTGGGCCAAAATTTAACGCAAAACTTTAGGTAAAAACTATGGTTTTTGTTTTGTTTGTTTCTATGCTATGGGATGTTGATCGGTTCGGTCATCGGGTTGTTCTGTTAGTTCGGTTCGGTTAATTCGGTAAAATATTTTTTTAGGTCAATCCGAGAACCGAACCGAATTCAAATTCGGTTTTCGGTTCGGTTCGGTTGAATTCTAATTCGGTTTGGTTTTCGGGTTGACCCGAATAACCCGAGTTACACTATTTAAAAAAAAAAAAATAGTAATTAGATAGATATTTAGCAAAAAAAATATATTTCAAGCATAAAAAGTATTTTATTATATTATGATAACCTTTTAATAGTATTTATTTATATATAAATATACTTAAAAATATATAAATGTATATATAAATATATAAAAAATATAAATATTTATAAGAATTCGGTTTTCGGTTCGGTTTTCGGTTCAAACTGCCAAACCCATACCCAAACCGAGAACCAAATTAGTAATTCGGTTTGGTTCGGTTTTAGCAAATTCGGTTCGGTTATTAGTTCAGTTTGGTTCGGTTTCGGTTTTCGGTTTATTCGGTCTTTTCGGTTTTTTCGCTCACCCCTATGCTCGAGTATAAAACGGAAAGAACAGAAATGAAGAGTGAAAAAAAGAGAGAAAAGAAGAAGATCGGAAATAAATTTTATTTTTTATGTTGTGTTCTCGAGTTGGAAAGAAAAGAAGAGGGTTGTAAGCAAAAAAGACTTTAAAATCACTTTCTCTCCAAATCGATTAGGAGAGAAGTTTTGACATAATTTCCTCCCCTCTTCTCTTCTCTTCTTTCAGAAAAAAAACTCGGGAATGCAACTTTTTTTTAATTTCCTCCTCACTTCTCTTCTTTTCTCTCAAAATTAAAACTCAGGAACAGAGTGTAAGTGCCTAACTAGTTGCTCTATATGACCCGATCAACGAAGTAATATCTTGGGCCGAGATAGCAGTCGTGGGGTGGTCACTTCACCAATGTCATCAAGCTACAAAACTTGTAGCAAAATTGTTCTGCCTTTGCATTTTTCTTTGTTTCTTCTTATTCCCATTCTCTTTCTCATTTTTGTTCATTCCCATTTTCCTTATCATTATCCACTGTATTGACAAAATAAGGCAGTTTTCATGGTTTTTTATTTCGTATTTTTTATTTTTTACTACTTTTAATTTGTTAAACTTTATATTTTATGTTTCGTATTTTTTTCCGTCAGTTTTACTCACTTTATTAATAAGACATGACAAATTTAAGGGAATTGATACTTACACCACACTTTTTGATTAATGCACCACAATCTGTGCATTACAGTTTGTACCGTACAATACTGTAATGCACAAATTGTGGTGCATTAATCAAAAGGTGTGGTGTGAGTATCACCTCCCCAAATTTAATGGTTTTTTGCTCTGTATTTTTTATGTCATACCACTTTTGATTTATCAAACTTTATATTTCATGTTCATGTTTTTATTTTTATTTTTTACTTTTTTATTTTTTTTATTTCAGTTTTATAATAGAAACAAGATTAAGAAAAAAGTATTACAATCATTTTAAGGAGTTTAAGGAGGGATCGGATAACTAAGAGCTCTAGGTGTGGATCTTGTTGGAGCTCGCCAAAATGACATAGCGTATTTGCCATAACTAGCCACCACACCGTGCAACTTAGCCATAGCTCCTCATTTCACTCTTCGTCGTGCAGACGGCGAGGATTTGGTTTGTACTTTTTTTTATTATTATTTATTTATAATGATTTGTGTATGTCAATAAATGTTTATGTGATACCCAAATGAGTAAGCTGATGTTAGTTGTGATAAGGGATTATAAAAGAGGGTTTGTAGTTAAAGTGATGTGCCACCCCATGAGTCCCAAATGAGTAACAAAAATTACTCGCCAAACCTAGAGCTCTAATCCCTTTTAAAAGTGCAACACATGTTTAGTTTTTAATTTTATATTAGTTATAATACCCGCGCACGCACGTGTTCTTATATAGATTTGTAAATTGTTAATATAGAAACCTTATAATGATTTTAATTATATTAATCAGGTGTTTTTTTTTTTTTTTTTTTTTGATGTAGGGCAATAGGTGGGAGCAGCCTTTTAATCTTAAATTTACACATAGATTGGAAGGTGAATTTATGTGCGTTTTGTTTTTTTTGTTTTTTTTTCCCTTTACATTAAACACAAATATTTTTAAAATCACTCCCCTTTTTACTAAGTTTTTTTCTTTATATTTTTGACACTTAAACTTTTATGTTTATTTTTCTTTTCTTGACTATATATCAGAACGGTTTTTTAACTATTGTTAAATCCGAAATATTTAAGTTTTTTAGTAAATATTTTAAAACAAAAATAATAATAAATAAATAACATATTACCAAATAAGGTATCAATTGATTTATTGAAAATATAGGAGTTTTGTTTTATTATATAAACTAGCAGGGTACCCGCGCGATGCGGCGGCGGATTCCCTGAAATAAAAAATTTCAATAAACCATGCTTTATAATCTGAAACGTTTTGCATTTTAAAATCATATTCATTTATATGTTCATTTTTGCATTAAAACTAAACTAATTCAAAAAGAAATAATAAATGAAGCATTAAAATGTTGTGAAAGATAAATTAGTAAAATATATTTATTGTGTACATTATGCATTCAAATTTGTAATGCTTAAAAAACACATTAATGACATCTTTAAAAAATTTAGGGGAGAGGGTCATCCCTCCATTATAAGTAGTATAGATATGTGCAATATGTATAAAATCAAATAAATTATCACTTGTGAATTTACATCTTTACATCATTTGTCTTAAAAAAATTGTCCCGACTTTAAAAAAAACCGTTTTTTACTTTTGTGGTTAATTTTATTTAAAATAATTCAAATTTATTTAGATTGGTTCTCGAAACACTCTTACGATATAATAATAGTTTTGGAACTTTGTAGTTTTGCATGCATTTTAAAATCATATTCATTTACATGTGCATTTTTGCATTAAAACTAAACTAATTCGAAAAGAAATAATAAATGAATCATTAAAATGTTGTGGAAGATAAATTAGTAAAATCTATTTATTGTGTACATTATGCATTCAAATTTGTAATGCTTAAAAAACACATTAATGACATCTTAAAAAATTTAGGAGAGAGGTTCATCCCTCCTTTATAAGTAGTATAGATATGTGTAATATGTATAAAATCAAATAAATTATCACTTGTGAATTTACATCTTTGTATCATTTGTCTTAAAAAAATTGTTCCGACTTTTATAAAAAACCGTTTTTTACCTTTGTGGTTAATTTTATTTAAAATAATTCAAAATTGATTTAGATTTGTTCTCGAAACACTCTTACGATATAATAATAGTTTTGGAACTTTGTAGTTTTGCATGCATTTTAAAATCATATTCATTTATATGTGCACTTTTGCATTAAAACTAAACTAATTCAAAAAAAAATAATAAATGAAGCATTAAAATGTTGTGGAAGATAAATTAATAAAATCTATTTATTGTGTACATTATGCATTCAAATTTGTAATGCTTAAAAAACACATTAATGACGTCTTAAAAAAATTTAGGAGAGAGGGTCATCCCTCCATTATAAGTAGTATAGATATAGATAAAAAATAAGTTTTATAAATAATAAATAAAAGTTGTTACAATGAAAAACAATAATAAGTCGGTTATCGTATAAAATTATTAATGCATGTCCAATTCATCATCCTATTCGATCAACGAATTGCAACATAAACCCTAACAAGGATTTCATAGGAAACAATAGTCTGCGATAAAAGGTATGCCATATCGTAAATTCAAATCATTTATTACGTGATTAACTTGTGTTTTAGAAGTTTTTAATGGTGTTCTAGACTGTAAGCAGAGGCCATCAATTATATATCCATGCACTTTAGTCGAATATTAGAGATATACATATTTAAGTTGCCAATAGTAGTATATTAGAAGTTAGAATCTATACGCCATTTGGGTGTTAAAAGACTTGTGACTATCGTCACTAAAATGCATTTTAAGTTTAATTGTTACTTGGTGCAAATAGCCCTGAAGTGGCCGTACCAACTTTCCCTAAAAAGGAGAGCTTTACATGTACCAAAGGGCTTGTGTCCCAACCAAAGGGCTTTATTGTCCTTAGGATGTGTGAGATAGATTTATCGTATATATTGTGAGATAGTTAGGTCGTTCAAAGAAAAAACAAGGAGGGCCTTACATGTTTTGGGTTTGTGTGGCGGTTGACTCAAACCCAGTGGATTAATTGTCCAAAAGGTCGGAAACCACGGTTACCCAAAAAAAGATAGAAAACCCCATACATTGACAATTTATTGTTATTAGCTGTTCGGATTAGGTGGTGTTTGTGATTGTTTATTAAAACTATTTGTTAGGGATATTACAATAATAAACCAATGAGTAAATTGCAAAAATCGTCCTTATAATTTGGTCAAATTGCACATTTTGTCCCTGTGGTTTATTAAGTGCAAAAATCGTCCTTAGTTTGCACTGTTTGGAATCATTTTGGTCCTTCGGCACTAACTTTGTAGAAACCACACGGACGATTTTTGCACTGCCAAAGGACTAAAATGATTCCAAACAGTGCAAAATAAGGACGGTTTTTGCACTTAATGAACTACAAGGACGAAACATGCAATTTGACCAAACGACAAGGACGGTTTTTGCAATTTACTCTAAACCAATAATATTGAGAAACGGCAAATAAAGATGACACAAAATAATCAACTAGTTAAGGAAATTTTAAAATAAATTCACAACTATAGTTGATGTAATATAGACAAAACAGAAGAGTATATAAGTAACAAAGCTGTTTCGGATAAGCCATTTAATCGAGTTGTAGTTTTTAGCAAAAAGTAATAAGCAGATAAGCAATCCCAAACATTCCGTTAGTGTGGAGTAAGATTTATGCAAACTGTATTTAGGTTACCCTTTGTTACGTTATGAATACTGGGCCGTTCTAGTAACAGGGGTGCTGATTTTAGATGGAGAAACAAAGCTGCTTGAAAAGAAATAGGAGCACCGAGAAGTGTGTTAAATCTGATAAAAGGCAGAGGACTAAGACTGAGACAGGAGGAGTATATATCCCGCCATTTAAGCTGGATCAAACGATGAGCAACGTTCAGGACAAAAGCAGCGTTAAGTATCAAAGGATGGCATGGGATGTGTTAAAGAAGAGTATAAATCGTTTAGTGAACAAAGTTAACGTGGAAAATATTAGAAACATCACTACAAAGTTGTTTTCTGAAAATCTGATTCGGGGTAAGGGACTAATTTGTCGATCCTACGTCAAGTCCCAAATGGCTTTACCTTGTTTCACGGATGTTATAGCAGCTATGGTCGCAGTTGTCAATAGTAGGTACCCTGACGTGGGTCACCTTTTTCTGAGAAGAGTTGTTTTCCTGTTTGATTTGGCATATAAGCGCAACGACAAGGTACTTTATTGTATTATTTATTTACTTATTTATGTCTATTTGTTAGATTGATTGTTTCTATCTGTTATATTATGATCTGATATACTTTGACAAGGTACTTCGTTGTATTACTAAAAATCTTATTTATGTTTTTTGCAGCATCAATTGCTTGCTACTGCTAAATTTATAGCCCATCTGTTGAACCAGCAAGTAGTTCACGAGCTTCTTGCTCTTGAACTACTTGTGATGCTATTGGAAAATCCAACCGATGACAATGTAGAGGTTGCCGTTAGCTTTGTTACTGAATGTGGGTCCATGCTTCAAGATGTATGTTCTCGTGGTTTGGATGGTGAGTTATATCATTGTAGTTTCTTTCTTAGTAATTTCTTCCAACTGAACCATTTTGAACAGCCTTTTCTGAAAATATCAAACTGATCACGTATATTTCCAGGTATATTTGATCGTTTCCGCGATATTCTTTACAAAGGCGAGATAGACAAAAGGGTGGAGTTTATGATCGAAAGCCTCTTTGCACTAAGAAAGGCCAATTTCAAGGGTCACCCAGCTATACGTGCAGAGCTGGATCTTGTTGAACCGGAAGATCAGACAACCCATGAAATATCTTTTTGTGATCCGATTGATCCAGAGTTTGATAAAGATATTTTCAAGGTGAATCCTAAGTTCATTGAAGAGGAAAATAATTATGAGGATATAAAGAAAACCATTCTTGGTGATGAATCGGACGATGGTGTTGAATCTATTGATGAATCTTTATCAGAAGAAGATGATGAGGAGCAGATGTCGATAAGAGATGACACAGGGACAGATAGTGTTAATCTTCGGAAAACGATTTATGAAACAATCATGAGTAGTCTTGATTATGAGGAAGCGGGTCATAAGCTCCTGAAACTTAAACTAAATCCAGAACAAGTGGTACGATTAATTTTCCGAACAAGATAACAAATATTGTTATTTTGGGAAAATTACAAATATGACTCATTTGGTATGGAACCTATTACAATGTATCCTTGTTTTCAAGTTCCTACTGAAGTAAATCCTATTTTTCTCAGCTTAAAAAAAAAGGTACATAGTTAATGAAAATTGTACATATGTTCTTAAAATTACACATTTGAGTATTAGTTCGGGACTTTGAGAAATATAATCAAGTTTGTTGACGGTTTTGGGTGGTTGCAAAATATAGGATCATTTTGGGACAAACTTAAAAAAGGTTAAAAAGAGTCATATTTGCAATTTTTCCTATTTTTCACATATTCTGTGTATTTACATATTTTTTATCTGGATATTGCAGATGGACTTGTGCTGCATGATTATAGAGTGCACTATCCACGAGAAAAGCTACCGCCGTTTTTACGGGCTTCTAGCCCAACACTTCTGCACTATCAGCAACTCGTACAAACAAAACTTTGAAAAATGTTTCCTTGAACAATACTTGTTGATACACAGGCTCGAGACAAATAAGCTGCGAAACATAGCCAGTTTGTTTGCACATCTATTGGCAACTGATGGTCTCCCTTGGCATGTTTTATCTTACATTCGGCTCACTGAAGATGACACAACATCCTCTTCACGTATTTTCCTTAAGTATCTCTTTCAGGAGTTGTCGTACCACCTTGGAATACGTCTGTTGAAGGAACGTTTGAGTGAGCCTACAATGCAGAGTTACTTTGAGTCTATTTTCCCAAGAGACAATCTGAACAACACCCGGTTTTCTATTAACTTTTTCACCAGTATCGGGCTTGGTGGGATTACTGATGGTTTGAGAGAGTATTTGAAGAATATGCAAAGATAATCATTTGATGATCCACGTTCACATTCCGAATCCTCAAGTTCTTCTAAAGAAAGTGACACTGATAGTCATTAGAGCATGAGGTATCATAACCTCCCCACTTCTCTTCACTTGGGCCCCACGTGTGCCACATCACCTTCACATCACTCCAACACACTAACAAAAAAATACCCCCCAATCACAACATACTCACTTCTCTTCACTTGGGCCCCACCCACTATCATTTTATTTATTTTCCATATTTTCCAAACACAACTAAATTCATTTCATTCATTTAAAATAAAAATACAACATAAAAAAAATACACTGTGAAATAAAAAAACGTCTGAAATTTAAAATACATTCTTGAAAAAAACATCGACAAATTTAAAAACATACTAAAAATAAAACAAAAACATGGGAAAATAAAAACCATACGAAACTTAAATAATACAACTTCATTTGTGGTATTTAGCTACCAACTCGTCTTGTTTCTTCTTGAGGATCGATCTTTTCGGCTCCGGCAAATTTTCAATATCGTGCATCAGAAACTCCAATTCTCGACACTCTTGCTCCGACTTTTCTCTCGCAATCCTCGCCTCGTACACTTGTCGCGCTCCGTCAACTTTACGTTTATACTCTTGAGCTAAAGCTTCCGCAATAGCATCGGATTGACTCCCCCCGGTGCTCGTTGGCGACTCCATCGATCTAGATTTTTTTTGACGAGGCTTGCCGGACGAGCTCTAGGATCGAGGGCGAATAATTCGCCATAGTATCTTCATTGATACCCTCCGTGGCGTCCCATTTGGGATATTGTCGCAAAACCTTCCATGCCGAAACCATAGTAAACTGTTTTCCCGTCCCATTTTTGAAAGCAAGTCTTGCATTCTCAATGTGATCGCATCATTTTCCGGATTTTGCAAATGCTTGTAAAACCCATTAAACTTTTGGCAATCACCGTTTATCCGAGTCCATTTTCCCGTGCACATACTTTTTTATGCGATACGGCTCTGGACTACGAGCCCGAAGTAGATCGCCCCAAATCGAGTCCAAAGCGCATCGTTTTGTCGGTCATTACCGATAGCGGCGTTTTGGGATACCTCGACCCAACACTCGGCTAATATTTTTTCCTCTTGGCTTGACCAACGAATAGTGGTTCGACTCTCTTCATCGTCCTCATCCTCCTCGTCCGCGTCCAAGTTCACAACGGCCTTCTTTTTCTTCTTTGTCGTTTTAGCGGTTTCTTTCCTTGTCGACGTTCTTCACGTGTTTCGGTTGGTGGTGGTTGAGGTACTTTGAATTGTGATTCAAAGTAATGTTGTTGTGACGGATGGAATTGCGTTGGTGGTTGTTGTGACGAATAAAATTGCGATTGTGATGGTTGTGAAGGAAAAAATTGCGGTGGTGATGGATAAAATTGCGGTGGTGATGCTCTTGGATATTGAAAAGCTTGAAATCCGACGTGCGCAGAATTTTGTGAGCTTTGAGACGATGGGGTGGGCGGGTTTGAGGAAGGCGAGTTAAGTAGATTAAAGCACATCTCGTTGGGATCTTGAGACATTTTTTGTTGTGGATTAAGATGATGAAGATAATATTTTTTTGGTTATGAATGTGAAGTGTGAATGTTTTTATAAAATATGTGTATTATTTATAGAGTTAAGGGGGTAAAATATTTAGTTTGAAAAAAAAAAAAAAAAAAAAGAGAACCGTTGCATATTAAACGGTAACAAATTAACGGGTAGAATTTGAAATCGTTTTGTCGTATTCATTTAGTTACGGCGAGTTTACTTGTGGCGAGGGCCATGGTATGCGTGGCGAGCCACGAATTGAATGTGAGGAGCCATGTAAACCTTGAAAGCGAAAACTACCATACCCCATGCTCTTATAGATGACATCAATGACAAAGGAAACATTTAGCCATTTGTTGATTGTTTTTTGTGGTGTTGATTCCATCCTTCTGAATTTTAAACCATGTTATATTTGGTCAAATTATTATTTTTTCACGGAGTGATGATCGAACACTCGCCTCTGTCTTCAATGGAGAGTTTTTCCAACTTATCCACCCTTGTTTTTTTGTGGTATCCAATTATTGTCTTATTACTCCCTCTATTATCGTCCATCTTTCTTTTTTGTTGTGCCCTAAAAAGATTGTTCACTACTAAAAATAAAAGTTGAAATTGTTTAAGTTTACCATATTACCAATAATCAAAATTCTTATTTTACAAAAGGGAATATATTAGCTGCAATTATGTAGCCAACTTCTTACAAATTTTGTGTTATAAAATATGTATGTGAGAGAAATGAAAGAAGGTCCTACAAATTTTATATAAAATGGGGTGATCGGGTAGGATTTTTAAAAAACCTATAAGTGAGGGTTTGAGCTACTATTTGAAAATCCATGGATACTAACCAAATGTAATTTTTTTTTACTTTAAGTCCATTACTTCTACCAAACGAACCCTACGTGAAAGGATTAATTGAGTGATGATATTTAGGCCTAACAATGAGACCTAACAATAGATCTACTCTATTCATCTTTTGACATGTGTAATACACTTTTTCTCTTTCATCATTTCCCGCCAATCAATTTTTTAAATGCACCAATCACATCTTTAGGTCTAATATTAGGTGTAGGCTTTAGGCACCCAAATCATTTTTCTTTTTCTTAAACTGTGTATTTTTTGTTGATGAACAATAATTTTAAAACGGATGATTATATGCTAATCAAATATTTGACCAAAACTTATCGTGACTAATTGATTGTTAAAAGCTGTATTAGTGCTAATTAATGTGGTTAGTAGTTACCATACTAGAGTGATTTGCTAACGTGTGGTAATTGACCACCTAAATTTATTTTATTATTTTACTTTTTAAAACAACAACTATTTATCTAACATAATATCATAGGGATCCTTTCACGTTCTGCTTCTTACGATTGTACACTATCATTATTGCAACATATTTATTTAATTTAATTTAAAAAGTATTTTAACTGAGAATTAATTTATCACGTTTGTAGCTACAGCTTGCCGTTCATAAAAGAAAAATGAATTAAAAGAAATAAATTAATTCAGGGTTAAAAAAAATATAATCGAAGGAGTAATGATAAGAAAATCATTACTATAAGAAATTAACTAAAGTCGGTTATCTCCTAAGCTTAGGGACGAGACTCTATAAATACTATGCAAACCTAAGCAAAACTCGACAAAGTAAGACTTAGGTTATCGTATGTGACAAGATTGTTGGATTTAACATGGCACAACAAATGTACTATAGCAACATAGATATGACCATGGCCGATAAGTATGTTATGTATGATAAATTAGGACTACAAAGGTTCAGTTACAACTCTGATTCATCTCAAGAACAAGACTATGATACAAGAGCAAGTCGGATTAGTCTGCGAAGAGTAATATACGAGACGATCATGTCAAGTCATGATTTCGAAGAAACGGGTCATAAGCTTATGGAACTCCAACTACAACCATCACAAGAGGTATGTACGTTATATTTAGGTTTGTGGTATTCTTATTTATTTGGTACCATATCGCACCCGTATAACAAATAAGAATTGCTAAATAAAAGTAGACACTATAATTTTCAAATGTTCTAAAGATCTACAAAGTGTGACATGGTTATTGCAGTTGGATCTATGCATAATGATTATAGAGTGTTGCAGCATGGAGATAAGCTATCGTGGTTATTATGGGCTTCTTGCTCAGCGGTTATGCATCATCGACAATGTTTACAAAGAAATTTTCGAGAAGTTATTTGTGCAACAATACATGTCAACCCACTGCCTTGAAAAGAATAAGCTGCGAAACATTGCCAAGTTTTTTGCACATTTGCTGGCAACCAATGGTCTATCTTGGCATGTTTTAGGTTATATTCGACTCACTGAGAATGACACAACAGCTACTTCTCGTTCTTATATCAAGATTCTGTTCCAAGAGTTGCGTGAACAGATTGGCGTTCGTGCTCTGAAGTCAAGATTGAGTGATCCAAGAATGCAGGCTGATTTTCAATCAATTTTTCCACGCGATAATCCAAGGAACACAAGGTTTTCCATCAACTTTTTCACATCAATTGGGCTCGGTGATATTACTGACGACTTAGAAGATTATTTAAAGACTACGCCTCGTCTTATGATGCTACAAAGTGAGAGTGATCGTGAGTTCAGACGCAACAAGCGACGAAGGGCATATTAAGCATTTGGCTATTATTATCATCATGCAACGTCGTTTGGTTAGTACTTAGTACATTGTTTATCGAATTATTAACAATACGTTTGATACGTTATGCACTTGTTTGTAGTTTTTGAATTGATATGAAAATATGTAAATTTTATGTCCAATGAATTTTGATTTTAATGAATGCAGACTTTAATTTTGCTTGCAAGATTTGGTTTTGCTGTTGGAACAATTGGTTTGAGTTTGAGCTCTTTTGTGAAACAGGGTTACTAATTTTATGCTGCTATGGGCTTAAATTCTAATGAGATTTTCATTTGACAAATTTTGGGCTTAAAACCATTTGGGATCGTTTGATATGTTATGCACGTCCAGGTTGAGTTTGGGCTCAGGGGTGGACCTAGGGGGTTCACGGTAACTCGAAGGATGTTTGTTGCCTGCTGTAAAATTTAATTAAAAATCCCGAAATTTCATAAATAAACATGGTCCCGAAATTATTTGTTACATAAACACATGTCTTGTTTAGTTACTCAATTAATATTTCAAAAGAAAAACATGTCTTCTTAATTTGTTTACTAAAAATGATACATTTTAGTTAATTTTTATTTCTTTTATACTCGTTAAAAACAATTGTGCACCTGATGACTTACTGTCCTGAGTCCACCCCTGTTTGAGCTTATAGGATTTATATAGACTATCGAGGTTGTCATAACCAAGCTCGTACTTGCAAACTTTTTTTTTTAAACGGAAACTTTTATATTTTCTATCTCACCCATCTCACACATAATATCTAACAATGTTTTCAACGAGACTTTAACCCATAACCAGGGACGGAGTTAGGGGGGTTTCCGTGGGTGCTCAGGAACCCCGTAGATTTTTTCGATGTAGTCTTAATTTTTGAAAAAACACTAAGTTATCTTAAATGTACTCAGTCATTCAAAATGTGTTCCCAGTATTACAGTTCAAAAGATTTTATGCAACCGATCATATTTGGTCCTGGCTCCGTCTCCGCCTATAATTAACCTCTACGTTGTCAGTCTTAGCTGAAACTCAATGCCCATATTTACTTTTCAATATACTAGCATCATACCTACAACAAATTGATCATTTTTTAGGATGTCTTCACATTATCACCGAAAACAGCAATTTTGCTATTGTCTTATTAAATTGTAACCATCATAAAAACATCGCTATCGGTATAATCATATCAATATCAAAAATTGATCATAAGAAATTTTCAAACTTTTGAGTACGTAAATTTCATGTGAATTTTTCAAACGTAAAAGCATCATTCCACACATCAACATCACATTCTTTGACAAATACTACTATCATATATTCATATATGCATGGACACATCACTTAGATTTATATGAATTTGGACATGAACATGTACATGCCAAATGGCTAAATATGAAGAAACTATAAGTAGCCATCTAAACCTAATTAACAAATGTTTTGTCATAAGTTCATACTTAAAGGACTTGAGTTGTAATTATATAAAGCATATACCTTTTAAGTCTTTAATCCATGATTAGTGGGATATCACAAGCATTTTAATAAGGACTTCATGTCTAAGGTATGGTGTAAAGGTGGAATGAAACTCATGCATGGACCCCCATATAGGATTAATGGATTATAGATGATGAAATCATGCAATGGAAAATCATAATGTATGACCAAAGATAAACATATACATGCTTTTGGGGGTGTATGTATGTTTAAATATACATGCATAAGCCGCTCTTATTTCATATGATGATGATGATTAACACGACATCATGATATACCATAGCCATTGAAAAATGCATATATAAAGCCATAAAGGTAATGCATATTTTGTATAGTTACTTGAGATAAAGAAAAAATATTTCCAAGCTTAGAGTAACTGAGTGTAATGCAAAAGCTTTTCTTAGCTTTTTACTATTCCATTAAGTTATTTGAAAAGCTTTTTGTGAAAAAATTGATGATTATCAAGCTATTCAAGCTTTTGCATTCTCATCATATCATTTAATTACAATTGTTTATATACACAAAAGCTTTTGTAATTTGTAAAGCTTGTTAGCATTGAAGTCAACATTTGTAAATGACTTTCTAGCATTCAAATATTAATGAAACAAATGATTCAATAAATGCAAAAAGTTTTTAAGAGTTTGAGCATTGCAATGCTTTTACGATTTTGCTTATGGAATGTGTATTAGGAATACATATGAGAGAAGTTATTTCGAGACATAATATATAATTCAAAATTTGAAATTAACCTGTAGCACAAAATTGCATGCCAAAATCCGGCACAAGCACAATTTTGATTTGACATTCAGTGTACAAACAGTTAAAGCGGTTTATATTTACAGTACAAATGTTTAATGTTTTTTGAAATGTCCTAATTAAATATCGTATTAAGCTGTCATTTTCAAGTCTTTCTTTTAACTTTGAATATTTTTATTTGTGTTATATAATACTTGATGCAAAATATATGAATAGAATGGGGGTTTAAATGTATTTTCATTGATATAATTTTCATCAAGTATTATATACAAATATTTAAGTATAAAACTTAAAAAGTCAAACATAATATAAAGTATGCAAATCACATACTTTTATGTAATGACATAGACGTGATACTAAAATAATTATTGAAAGTTAAAAAATCAGAATCATAATTAAAATTAGACAATCTTGCTTTTCAAGTTACCATAATCAACTATGCAATACGTTCAAACACTCCTTTCAAAATTTGTCTGCTTTATAATTTAACGAAATATATTATATAGTAATAAATTTACATTTACCATAAATATAGCTTTTGTTGCAACAAATACACATTCATCACAATCTGGATCAAATTTATTCAAAGTTACAATCTTTGCTAATTCAAAATCACTATAACCATAGTTGACAACCAAAAAGTTACAATCTTTGTCATATATTTCTCTATTGTTGTTTTCGCAAATTAGGTTACTTTAAACATGACATTTTTTAACTGTCTATATATTCAATTCAAACGTTCGCAATGGAAGACTAATATGAAATGCGACATAGGTCGGATTCTAACTCCACGGATTTGCAGAAAACATATAAACGTAATGCGATACATAACCACCAGTGAATGATTTTTCCTTTTGAATGAAATTTTTTGAAAAACACAAATGTTATCTCGTGAAAAATAGTAACAGAATAACATTTTATCGTAACTAAAAAAAGTTCTTTCAAGCCTTGACCACAGTTATAAGAGTTGTCGTTAACAAAACACTAAAAAAACAGTAATCTTAAAAAAGTAAAAGGAGCCAAGATTAAATAAGAAGAAAACATAAAATAAGAACTATAAGAAATAACAATAACTCGAAAATGTAACGACTTTAATTAAATGTATCTATATTCATTTAAATTGTAATCTAAGATTTTTATGACTACAAAATAAAAATATTTTTATTGAAAAGTGTGTCGAGTTTTAAATTATTTTTTTTTTGTTCTTAAAATTTAGTATTAATCCTTCATTTAAATATATTCTAATATATTTTTAGCTCAAAATTAGGTTAATTCTCTGTATTTTTTATCATCGACATGTCAAATGTGTTGCTAATATTACTTTGTATCATTTTCACTTCAAATTTTACTTTATAACTAAATGAGATACATCTAAATGAAGAAAGATATATTTAACCTATTTGTATCAATTTCATTTTAACTTTTTAAAAAATAAAAAATACAAATGAAGGTACACCATATAACTCCTACACCCACCCACACCGAATCACCCAACCCAAAACAAAAGCACGCTCCTCTTCTCCGCCGTCTCCGCGGCATCTCAACTTTCAAATATTTCCACTTATTGTCAAAACCACCCCCTCATCTTTCCCACTTCTCCCATTTCACCCCCTCAACCATTTCAAATACATAACACCACAAAAGCAGACTCCCCATTTTCTCACTTCATCACTTTCTCTCTCTACACAACACTCTATATCCGTTAACTCCGTTAAAAGATAACTAACTACATTGCAGATTTTTGTAAGTCTAAATTTTTGCATAAAAAATGTTTTTTGAAATATGGGTTTTGTTCAGATTTAGTTTTTAAACAATACCCATATTTTGAAATTTGAAAAAAGGTTGTTAATTTATTATCTTGATTGCTCATTAATTGTTAATTATGGTGATTTTATGTAAGGAAATCAATGTCTTTAATTGTGGGTATTAATATTTTTGCTCTATTTGAATTCTTGGTCATTCTTTTTTAACGGTTAGTTATGTTACTCATTTCAACTTTGTTACAGAGTACTAATACAATTTTGTAAGTTATTTTTAATTAGCCCTAATTATTGTTTATATGGACTCTGTAACAGAGTACTGAAAATTTGTAAGTTAATTTTTTTTAGGCCTAATTATTGTTTGTATGGATTTAAATTTGAGATACTAACATGGGTTTTGTGTAATATGTGTGAATTGATTTTTTAGGGTTTTGTTTTGATGGAAATTAGGGTTTTAGAATAAAAACAGGGGAGATGAAGAAGATGAGGGTAATTTGGTGATTTTATTCATGTGAATAATGGAGTAATAATTTGATGATCATTTATAAAAGATTAAAAGCTACTGACATATGATATTCTGTTATGAATTGTGTACACGTTGATTGATTCTTTTTTCAGGTTTTTTATTGGTTTTCTGAAGTCAATGTCTGCATGTAAATTTTTTATATTTTTTTGGGGTAAAAAAATTGTAGTTACTGTTTCATTTGGGGTTTTTAGGGTTTAAAGAATTGAAATTTTACAGCTTTTTTAATGTTTTTCATCTGGTAATGTCAGAATGGTATTAAATTATATTGTTTTTATGTTATTTAAAGTTCTTCTGGTGTTTCTTTATTTTAATTCGTTTCATGCATTACTTGTCGAATCCGATGATCATATACTAATATGAGTACTTTGTATTTCAGCTAGTTGTGTGAATAGTTTTTCGTCTGCGAGTTCATAAGGGGAAGAAAGATGAAAAAACTATTCTTTTTCAAGTCGTCGACGTCTAGTAATGGGACTAGTAATGTGGCAGTTGCGTCGCCTCAGTCAAACGAAAGTTTATCAGGGGATGGAGTTCATGGGACTCGTAAGTCAAGATCTAAAAAGGCTGCATATGAGGACCATATTCAAAATCAAAGTCAAACGGGTCCATTTCTTAGAAAGAGCCGGTCATATTCTTCTGGTACTGTGCATGATAGTGGGCTGCTAAGAACTCGAAGTGACTCTCCTTGTAGTAGCAGTAGTAATGTCTCTCACAAGCATTCTGCTCCTCGTTCTTCACGGTGAGCATTTTTTAAGCTTTTGTTAATTGTAGTTGACTTTTAAGGTCAAACATGCAGCCTTTCAGATTAAATTTGATTTGAGTATGATTTTGTTATACTTCAACTGTTCTAAATTTAATCTGTTTCTTTTAGTATGCATATTTTTGCTTTGAAATTATAAAGAATACAAAACCATTTCAGAGTGTAAAATTAAAGTTTAACTAGTCCGGTTGTACCTTCTTTTAGTTTGAGACATTTGAAGTAACATATGGTAATAGCCGATAAAATCTGCACTTGTTCTTTCCTGTATAACCGAAAATACAATTTAGGCATTTGGACTTTGGAGTAACACACACAAATTATATGCTGGTTACTAATCAGTTCTTGAACATATTTTGTCTACTTAGTCCATTCTTAGGTAACTAAATACATATTTTTTTGACCAATTTTGCCTTGCTGATAATAAGAACATGGTCTTAATGTAGTCCGGAGGCATGAGCCTTTAATAAAGGTGAAAAATGTAGATACATGTAATTACTGAAGATCATAGTGCAGTAGCTAAACAATACTATTCCTCTAGCTAAAGCATATTGCTATTAAACGTTTTACAAGATGATTATCCAAATTGGTTTAGTTTGCCCTGTATTTTGACCATTTTAATTTTGATATTTGGTGCAGCCGAGCTCTTACTCCAGAGAGGCCTTCAAGGGAAAAATGGTTTCAAGATACTACAGTAGACGCTGCACAGAGAATAGAAAAACTAAAATTTTCTGGACTTGATAATCTTTCTTCTGAAGGCTCGTCTTATTGCTCAACTCATGCATCAAATAAAGTTGTTGATCGATACATTGATGGTGAACAACACCAAGAAAGAAGCTCTAGGCAAATCAATTCAAACTCAAGAAATCACGTTTCTCAACCAAACGGTGGCATCAAAAGGCCACCACGGTTTCATCATGCAGCACCAGGATCCCCAACTAATGCTCATTTGACTCAGAAACCAAGGTCACATTCCTTTCGTGACCCTAATAGAGAATCTAAACTCTATATGTCTACACGTGACTGGGTCGAAAATGCAGCTGCACATGAATCCCCAAGAAAACTAGCGAAACATGTCATTGAAAGACTTTCACAGTCTCGTCTTATGCCTAGGGTTGACTCGAAAGAATTTGACCATGATATTCCCATCACATTGGAAGATATCTATGGTGGGTCCCAAAATTGTTTGCATCAAGATGGTTTTGTTAAAGAATCTCTAAGTTTTGAGGAGAAAAACTATGGATATGAAAATAAATGTAGTCGGGTTTTGGATTATGGTGAATCAGAAGAGGCTGATGAGACTACGTTACTGAGGGCGGAGTTGGATTCCCGTACACGGAAACTGGAAAAAGAGAAAAACGAGTTGCAGCTTACACTGGAAAAGGAGTTGGACAGACGGTCAACTGAATGGTCAATGAAGCTCGAAAAGTACCAAATGGAGGAGCATAGGCTTCGGGAAAGAGTAAGGGAGCTTGCAGAACAAAATGTGTCGCTTCAAAGGGAAGTTGCTATGTTTGGGGAACGGGAATTGGATGGTCAAAGCCGGGTCCTTCATTCTGGTCAAGAAGTCAAGGACTTGACTGTAAAGATGGAGGAGGTAACCAAAGAGAATCAAGATCTACAACAGAATCTTTCCGAATTACAAGATAAATGCCGAGCAGCTGAAGAAGATCGAGATTTATTCAAAAAAAATTATGCTGAAAAAGATAAAGAATGCAAAGAGTTGCATCGAGCTGTCACAAGATTCCTTAGAACTTGCAATGAACAAGAAAAAACTATTGATGGGCTGCGTGAAGGGCTTAAAAAAGAAGTTAGGAAGTCAGGTTCTTTGGAAAGTAACTTTGATCAAAACCAGCAGTCAAAATTGCAAAACGAGCAATTAAGGTTAACTGGTGTTGAGCAAGCTTTGAGGAAGGAAGTGGAATCATATAGGCTTGAGGTTGATTCTCTTAGACACGAGAATATAAACCTCTTGCACCGTTTGAAAGGAAGTTCAAAAGACACTGGCTTTTCAACATTTAAGCTTGATCAAGAACTGTGGAGCCGTGTCCATTGCTTGCAAAATCAAGGAACTTGCTTGATTAGTGATTGCGTCCACCTGTGTGGAAATTTGCTTGAAAATATTAAAGAGAAAACATTACAAAATGGGTTAGATAGCCAATTTACAGTTGAATCAGATATGAAGATCCAAGGTTTTAATAGACGAGCTGAAAGCCTAATGAGGAGTTTGGAAACTGTATCTGATGTGCTACATGAGAAGAAGTCCTCCACTGGTTCGGCAGATAAAGAGTGTTCTCAGGTAAAGTTGACTTTATGCTTCTTGAGGTCAAACTTATTGAACTTGTTACAAATCTTTTGTTCGACTTGTGCAGGACAATGTACGATCTGATTTGAAAGCCGAAGCATTGATGACACGTTTACTGAGGGAAAAGTTGTATTCAAAAGAGGTGGATGTAGAACAACTCGAGGCTGAGTTGGCAACAGCTGTTAGAGGAAACGACATTTTGAGATGTGAAGTGCAAAATGCAATGGATAATCTTACTTGCATTACTCATAAGATGAAAGAACTTGAGATGCAGGTAATGCTATAAGTATTTTCAGAATTATCTCTTTATAGGTAATTCATCTGAAAAGCAACATAATATATTCTCTTTTCCAACAGGTTCTTAAGAAAGAAGAGAGCATTTATTGGCTTCAAACGAATCTTCAAGATTGCAAAAAAGAGCTAACGGTAGTTCATGGAATCCTGCCTAAAGTCACAGAAGAACGAGACATGATGTGGGATGAGGTGAAACAATATAGTGAGAATAACATGCTCTTGAGTTCTGAAGTTGGAATGCTGAAGAAGAAGGTGGAGGCTCTCGAGGAAGATGTGTTAATGAAAGAAGGGCAAATCACAATCCTCAAGGACGCCCTTGGGAAGCCGTTTGATCTTCTCTCAAGCCCGCTTACTAATGAAGGATTCTTGCTGCGATAGTTGGTCAATCGGTGTTCATACACCTTATATTTGTGTGAATTTTTTCTTTTTGTTTGTGGGTCGTAAAGAGTTTGGGATGATTTTGGTTCCTTTTGTAAATGGTGATAGTTTTTGAACAGATCTTTACATATACTCTAAAACTTGATGCATCTGATACTTGGTTCAAACATTGTTCACGGTTATAAAGAAAGTTCGAAACCTGATAGTTTTAGTTTGTTTTATTTGTCTTGTGGAAATCTGCTTCAGAGTCAAACAATGTAAAAGCAGTTAAATAAAATTCAAACCAACAACTTGTAATCATAATTGACTGTATTTTTGAGCTCTTGTATACTTGCTGAAAGCGGAAAAAACATTAGTGCTATGATGGTTCATTCACAAACAATGATTGTTTTCAAGGTTTTATGCACATATATTTATAGGTACTTGAACTAATCTCGACGGGCATTTACGTTAAGTATAAACGAGCAAACATGGTAGCCAATTAGAAACTACATATACAAACAGTCACTCATTCCAATAACTAAATGTTAACTTGCGCACACTATATTGCACAAACAACCACTTTAGTACGTTGTGCTACAATAATCCTAGTGCAACCACAGCAAGTTCCTGCATCCTTTGGCAGTATGGCGTGACCAAGTTGCAAAATCTTATGATGGAGACTGCATTATCAAAACCACACATTAGTCCTAGAGTTCGCATTCAAAGAACAAAAGCAATTTTCTCATTATTTTTTCAGACGAAAATCAAATCTGTGATACAACACGGAAGTGTTAATAAGAGACTGTGTTAGTACCAAATAACGTTTTTTGTAGCTCTCTACAAGTTCCTTTGGATCACGTCTAGTTTGGTTGAAATCATCATTTTTGTTCATTTCCTGCAGAAGAAACAAGTACCACAAGAATGTGTGAACAAAAAAAGTTTCATTAGATACAAATTATGAAACCAATAACATTAAACTTGAATGCAGAACAAATCCTGCATACAGTATAGAACTATAGATGGTTTAAGCAAGAGTAGCACCTCAACCCATGCTGTAAGTTTTGGCCTGCCCACTTTAATATCATATTTCTTCACATCTAGCAAGTATGGCTGAAATCTTTCGATAAATGGAGCATAAGCTATATCTACCTGCAAACAAATAACCACGCATACAGCGTAAATATTTAAGATCTCAAGAAGAGTTCCATGAACAAATATCAGAAGTTTAATATAGCTGCAAATAAATGCAATGTGTTTAGTCATTTATCTTGCTTACCAGGCTAAATTGACCTAGAAAGAACGGTCCATCGTCAAACTTGGAAAGAGCCTGCTCAATATAATCGAAAGCAGCAGCTGTTGCAATTATAAACACCTAGTTATGTATATGTTGTTTCCGATTTTCATGATTGAAATATAACATAAAAAGAAAATAAAGGGAACAGCATTCAGGATACCAGCATCATCAACCCCGTCTCCCTTGAATGAGGTGGTTGCAGATTTATAGAACGTATTAGTGTATGATAACAACTCTTCTCCAAATTCTTTCTTGACAGGGTCCTATATTATGGTTTTGTGTTAATAACTGATTATGTAAAAGTATTTTTAACGACTAAAACCATGGTTTTTGTTTATAAAAGATAATTATGAAATCTTACATCAGGATAAAGTGAGGGTCCCTCAAAGTTAGCGTCAATATACTTGATGAGATCAAGACTTTCTCCCTTGACTTCATTGTTGTGTTCTAAAGCCGGCACCTATGACATGAATACACACCACATGAGCACTACTAGCAAGTATACATGATAATTGTATAGCAAGTAGCATCTGTCGAATCATTGTATGGGTTTGTACTCGCATTTTTGGTTGAGCCTAAATCAAAAGAAAAAGTATTCTTTGAAATGTATAAACCGGGACAGCTTATGGACTTGTGATCATAAAGAAAGACTTAAAAAGCACCAAACTTTCGCAAGAGAATCACCTTGTTTGGTGGGTAAACTTTCTCCTTGTACCAATCTGGTCTGTTCTTTAGATCAATCGGAACTAGTTTAATCTTTTCATACAATCCCTGTTGACAATTTAAACCTTAATCAATTTAATATGTTTCACTTATCTTAGGGAGCTGATCCATAAGAGGTTGGACGATAGTCAAGATTTTCATCCACCAAAAACGAAATAATCAGTCATTACATTTAGAAAGAAAATTGCAATTAAGTAGGTTCATATAGGTCGGTCCAAAATCCGTCTTTTTTCATCCAATCATGCTTATGGATCAGCTCACATTATAATACTACAATAGTCCCAATAGTAGATTTTGAAGTACTCATTATCGTCTAAAGAGAAAGTGAGTGCCTTGCAATTGCGAGCAATCCACGCACGCTGTGCATATGGGCAAGTGTACGATATATACAGCCTAGCCAACAAAATACAATAAAACCATGTTTAGAAAACAAAACAAACTACAGAATTTTCCAAATTTGAAAATTAGTTTTTCCGTGAGCAAAATGAAGTCTAATTCCGACATCAAACCGTGAAATCTGTTTTAGCTTATACTACTATTCACTAAGCAGCTTATGGCTTATAATTAATAACCTCTTATTGGGAGTTTAGATAAACTTATACTAAGTTGGTACACAAAATTTCTTCCAATCTTAATTAATATGCTTAAGCCTTAGTTCCCTCCCTCCAATATAAGCTAAATAAAAAGAGCTTATCAAAAGAGAGCTGATGTTGTACCTAGTGGTTCCATCGAAAACCGGAGGCGGGTGAGAAGTAGAATCAAGAGCTGGTGGAAGAACCTCCTCATGAACACTTTCATAAAACAAAACATTAGTATTAGCTACATAACATATAATCCTACTCATTCAGCTTAAAAAATATAAAAACATAAAAGGTTGTTACCTACTAGTTGGCATTGTTGTTGCTTGAACTAATAATAACAAATTACTATTGTGATGAGGAAATGTTGTTGTTAATGCAGGGGAGAATGAAATCTTCTTGTTATTATTATTATGATTAGTTAAACGGATGGGAACATTTTTACATGGTGGTGTGGTGTGACTGTAATAGTAGCAGTTTATAATATTCAATGAAGCAGCAGAAGCCATTTTTTGTGATCCGATTATCAGTTCACCAGTATATGTTTTCTTCCTTGGTTTTGGTGGACTTCATCTCACCACGTGCAAACTTTCTCCTGATCAAACATGCTTCTGTTTTTTCGGTTAAGGGGTATTTTTGTCATCAACATATTGATAGCATTTACATGTTTAAGACTGGGCATAACAAGGCCCTCAAGACCGCGACTTCAGACAAAAGTCCCCCTTCGACACGTCTAACATGGGAAAAATGCAAGATTCGGTCTTGAGAGATCAAGTCGTGGAGTGTGTGTTTTGGTGAGTCCGAGTGTTTTTGTGGGTATATTTGAATTTAAGTTGTGTATGTTTTGATGGTGAGGGTGTTTATTTTTATCCTATTCTCTCATAATTGAGATAAATGTGGGCTCAAAACACATATTCTATCTTAATTGGAAGAGAGATTTTTTAATTGGAAGACACTCAAAATTCTCTCTCTCTTCCAGTTAAGAGGCTAACTTAATTTAGTAAACTAGCAGCCAGCGGCAGCGGTATCTAGTTTCGACAAAATTTTAGTGGTGATTAAGTTTGTTTCATGAATCAGGATTTTAAGTGTTAATAAATCCATTTTGAATGATTATATTGTTTTTCTGATAGCGTTGTTTTGTATTTGAGATTGTCTTTTTGATAGCATTTTTGTAAGTTGCATTAATCAATTACAGTAATATTAAATAATAATAACGCTATTTTTTGTTGAAAGGAGCAATTAACAACATTTTTTTTGGTATCCCTAAAGACCGTGAGTACATAAATAGTTAGTGTACATAAACAAAAAAATGCGAATACAAACATTTATCTTTCGTTTTTATGTCTCAACCTTTCACGGGTTCCACAACTAATTCATCATTTCTCATATAATTTTGTCAAATTTGAATCCTGGTTCGACCCGGGTAGTTCAACCGGTTGAACCGTTCCGGTCAAAAAAAGAAGTCGATTTAAACCGAGTCAACCCGACAGGTTGGGTCGAAAACAAGTCAAATTAAATCGGGTTGGCGGGTTTGAAGCGTCCCGGGTCAACCCGGTTTTTGATATGTATTAATAGTTTCCATTTGAAATATATGTCTTCAACATTTGTATCGGTTTCATAGAGTCCTCTCTGGTTCGTTTGGACGCTTTAATTGGTTAGCGAACCGGTGGCGACAGGTTCCCGGTTGAACACGTTGGTTCGGTCCGGTCCGATTTTCAAAACTATATGTAACATCAACTTGTTAGCTTGTATGAAGTTTTGTGTGTTTTTATTAATTTGTATAATGTGTATAATAACATGTACTTTTCATTTTAGGATGTTTTAAAAATATCATTAATTAGTGTGTTTAATTATTTTATATTTTGGATTATGTTGTAGCTTCTTTATATTGTACATTATGAAAATTTTATTGTACTTTTTAGTAAGGGGTGTTTTAATTTGTTGTTTTTAATTTGGTAGATGTGCTTTTAATTGGTTGTACAATGTGAATAAATTATTGTATTTTTAAGTAGTGGGGTGTTTTAATAATAGTATTAACTACACTATGCATTTATCTCTCATTTGACTTTCAATATTCAATATTCAAGTTTTCACTTTTCCACTTTGACCGTTTTTCCATTTTAGATAGTAAAGATAACTCCTAAGTTGATGGTTGAGTTGGTTGTAAAGAGAGAAAATTGATGTGACGCTAAGATGACGGTGTTAAATACGATTTTAAGGTGTCTTTATTACATATAGCCTAAACCAAATGTATAAAATAGTCACTGAATTATCACTGTCGTATCAACACTTACTCCGTTCATTAAATCAATATTCAAACATCTATAGTAGTGATCATCAAACTAATCACACAAACATACCCCGCATAAACATAACTCACAATAACTCACTCGCATATGAAAAAATGTTTGCTTGGTGGTCATGATAAAATGAAAAGCTACCACATTTCTCTAGAAAAAGTGTAAGAATCACTTTTTTTTTTTTTTACCTCTTTTACATATCCAATTTTCTCAATCTTCTACACCACCACAAAAACTAGTTGACAATCACCAAAAAAAGTTCATTCATCAGTACAAAATCTCAAGAAAGTAAAAAACCATAACTATTTGGTTATTGTCACTTTGTGCGAGTGATATGTTATATTAACTTAAGTCTAAAAATGATAATTTAAAGATGAACAAATTATTTAATGCTTGAAAACATAAATATTTACTATTCAGACCATACATGCGTTGTGGGGGTACAAGTCTAAAAATGATTTAAAGATGAACAAATTATTTAATGCTTAAAACTAGGGGTGAGCAAAAGCGACCGAAACCGACTCGTCCCAAAAAACCGATTGAAACCGAACCGACCATACTCGGTTCGGTTCTCGGTTTAGGGTTTTCTCGAAATTCGATTTCGGGATGGGTCGGTTCGGGCCAAAAACCGAGAAAACCGACTGAAACCAACTCGTCCCGAACCGACCCGAGTAATTTCGGGTCGGTATTCCGTTTAGGTTTTCCCGAAACTCGTTTTTGGGTCAGGTTGGGTCGGTATTGGTCGGATGCTCACCCCTACTTAAAACATAACTATTTACTCGTTAGACCATACATGCGTTGCGGGGTACCCGTCTAAAATTTAAAAAGTATATACCCGTCACGTGTTACGGCCGGGTACCCATCTATTTATTAAAAAGTATATAGAAATGTATTCCGTTTAGGTTTTCCCGAAACTCGTTTTTGGGTCAGGTTGGGTCGGTATTGGTCGGATGCTCACCCCTACTTAAAACATAACTATTTACTCGTCAGACCATACATGCGTTGCGGGGTACCCGTCTAAATTTTAAAAAGTATATACCCGTCACGTGTTACGGCCGGGTACCCATCTATTTATTAAAAAGTATATAGAAATGTATCTAAATACCTTAGACATTTACCACTCGGAAGTTCATTTCAATGGTTGAGTCAAGGAACCAAACTGCATTACAAACACAATGTTTAAAACATGCATACTCGTGTATATATAACCACTTCTGTTTACAACTTCTGCCGATGTGGGATACCTAGAAAACTAAATTTACTAAATAAGTATATAAATAAGCAAGGGGAACCACCTTACCTTTCTCCCATCTACGCCACTATTTACACATAATATAATATTTATTGTCTAATAATTTTGTAATCTAAATTTACTGAAAAATTACATCACTAAGGGGTGGCAGTCATGCCACCATATCTAATTCATACCTAATCACCCACCAATAATATCCTTTCATCTCATCTCATTCCAATCTCATACATATCCATAGATTTTTAGTAACAACAATGCCTAACTTATACCTCACAATACTTTAATAAAAACAATTTAATAACACCAATTATTCTTGTCCCTCTCCCACACCAATTCGGTGAACATTATCGATTTGACATACACCTAATTCATACCGATTTGGTGGCATTGGTGTTACCGATCGGTATGACCCAAACCGAATGCCACCCTGAACCCACTGCCACCCCCCCCCCCCTAATAGTTGATTGACATAAATAAAGCATTTGTATAGACTTACTTTTTTTTTGAACATTATTTATATAGACTTACTAACAATAGCATTTTTAATGTTCAATGTTATTTAAATAGAGTTACTAACAATAACATTTTTAATGTCCAATGCTCTATAAATAGAGTTACTAACAATAACATTTTTCATCCCATAAAAAAAAATGAATCGTGCTTTGCTCAAAGCAGTTCTAGCGTTGTTGCTCTTGACTGTATGCATGGGTACAATATACATATTCTTAACTTCGTTGAATATTTTGATTTCATAATTTTGCTATTTCAATCACTAACCATAGAATAATTTGTGAAAAAATGGCAGGAGAAAATACGATACACCCTAATAAATTATGTAAAGCTCTCGCGAAATACACGGTACCAATTTGCAATGCAAATCGATGTTCTTACACTTGCCAAAAAGATGGCTATGTTGACGGCATTTGCCAACTCGTTCCCGGGGTTATTCCTTTGTCGATTTGTATTTGTAGAAAGGAATGTGGTTCTTCGAAAGTAAATGGTACATAGTTGATATGTGGAACTATGTAAATAAAGGACTAAAGCTAATAATAAGCCAGTTTTGTTTGACTATTTTGTTGGGCCAAATGCAATGAACAGGTTAGAAACGAATAATCTAAACACAGATTTAACATGGACACGTTAACACTATGATCGACCCAAGAGCCACATTCATCGGTAGAAAGTTGAAATGAACATGATATATCATGTTTATTAATCACAAAATAGATAAATAAATAAAATTTTATTTCTAACGAAAAAAATAGGACTCATAGTCACGTGTATGCTTCCACTCATACTCGAGTAAAATTGAACAACATAACTCATCATATTATATATATATATTAACGTAAGGATACAAAACGGCACCAAAACCTGTCGTTTGGGGCTCCCCATATTTCCCTCAGCCCAAATGCAAGATCCATGTTTCTTCTTCAGCCCTGTTGCCGCCTTCATTCATATACGTGTCTTCGCAATTTATACGTGGCGCCATTCCCTCTGTCTCCACTCTCAAGAATCGGCGATTCATATCTCTTCTATTTCGTCAGTCTCGGCATTCGTCTGGTGTTTCTCGGTTGTGTGCTGCTTTCACGTTAGGTAATCATTCCTTCAATCTTAGGTGTTTGTTTGCGATTGCAATTAATCAAAACACAACAAGCTGGGACTGGTGGTTCAAGTATCAACACATATGTAAGTTTATTTTTGTGGGTAAGGTTTACTTTTATTTAATTAATATTTTTGTGGGATGTGGCTAATAGTTTGGTGGACTATGTGATTGTCAGTTTTGATTTTGTTACTTTACATGCATACCAACTGTTTGTTTTTATGTCACAGCGAAGGTTTGGTTGTAACTTTTACACTAGAACCTGCTTTCAGCTGAATTAGATGACTTTTTATGTTTTTTAGTTATACAACTGTTTTACGTGTTTTATTTATGTTCCTTATGTTGCGGTTGTTATTGATGATAGGTTGTACGTTGTTGCTGGAAGTCGTAACGGGTGTCACTTATTTGATGTTCAGGTATCATTACTGGTAACCCAATATATATGCTTATCACTACTGATTGTACAGTTTATTTGGCCAAATGTTAAAGCAATAACTACTTCAATTCTGATAGTTCAACCACAATATTTAGCAGATATGTTTTATTTTGCAGTACAAGTGCTACACTACTCTGCTACAATTTGAAGTAGAAAGACATAAGGAACTTGCAGTCATGGCGGTACCGTTTGGTTCTAAGCTATATTACTGAAATTGTTAAAAGTGTGTGACGGTCTGTGGTTGTAGCTGTGGTGTGTATCGATTAAAGTTGTGATCGTCCGTGTGTTGGCGGGGCAATTATTATATTTGCAGCCACAACGGGTGTATCTGCTTTCTTCTATTGTCAACTGTCTCACCTCATAGATGCATTTATTTCAGCTATGATGAATATGAACAAGTTAAATGCGGACGGTTATTCGTCAAATGTACAAAGTTGAGATTTCCGCATCTTGGCGCGGCAAGTTATCGACTTTGACCATGGCGGCTTAATCCACTTTTTTTGTTTATAAATCCAGCCTTCAACCGAGTATGATAAATGTGTATATAGTTGATATTTGTGTGTCGATAGGTGTAATGATAGAATTTGCAGCCGTGGCAGGGTAAAGTGGTAAATTTGCAGCCATTGCGTGGTAAATTCGTTTACAATAATATTGATACTAATTGGGTTCCATATTTGGCCTTGGTGGCTCCTATTAATTACAGGTACATGGTTTCTAATGTTTAATTTTAACTGTCCTGTTTATGGATCTATTCTCAGTTTATTAATGATGCTTTCATAGATTACCGGACCTTGGTGTTAAGATGATTGGGGCGTTATGGAAGGATGAGGTGCAGAGTGACGGAGCTTTTTGTCGAGGATGGGTTTGATGGTGCTGCCTCGCTTCAAATTTGTAAATTTTTGGGTTTTTTTTTTTCTTTTTAATTTTTATTTATTTATTTATTATTTTTTTTGTCAATTATCTTATGGGGTTGGTTTGTTGAGCTTATGGCTTATATATAAGAGATGAGTCAAGACAGGATTCAATTGAGAAGCCAACGATGCGTATGCTTTATTGTACGAAATACATGCGGCTGCCCAGAATTGTGTCGAAACTATTCAGCGAGGTAATATGGGAACATTCTTTCATTGTCTCAATATAGCTTTCAATCAGGTCTTTCCCAGTCCTTAAAGTGAATTGTTAGTGGAGGCAGTAACATGGGTCAAGACAACTAATTTGATTTGTGGGTTAAAACGGGGCATTAACGGAAAAAAATGCAAATCAACATATAGGTATATTTAGTACACGTTAGTAATAATATACAATTTTGTAGCCAAATAGTTTACGATCCATTTTAAGGTTTACTAAGTTTTTGCAAACTGTCGTCACACGTATGGTGAAAGCGCGATTTGTTGTCATAGATTTAGGATCCTGTGAATCAAGGTATACGATCTTTTTTGTGCTTATGCTATTTTGCTTTTTGCACGTACTGTGTAAGTCGTTGTTTAAGTTATACTGATAAACGACGATTTGTTGTTGTGGTGCCTGTTATGCAAACCCGTGAAAAGGTGCTTTCTGTGTCGCATAAGAACAGTCACCAACGACATTTGGCTTACTAACTTACGTTAGGCTATGGAAGGTACTTAAATGTATTGCACGGTATCTTTGGTTGTGGATATTTGGATTTGGGTGTCTTTGGAATTGCGCTGAGCTACAGCAGAAGGTGAAACAGGAGGAGAACTTTCGGCAATGGAAGGCCAATTACCAAAAGCAATTGATGCAGGTGATACGGTTCATGTGGTTACAGTCATGTACTGCACTTTCGTTTCATAATTTAGTGCTACTAGCCTACTATGTGTATGTTCTTAAAGGATATTATTGGCTACTAATAATATGTTGTTTCCTCAATTTTGTTAAGGAGTACGGGATGGACACCTCCATGTGCAGCGATAGTTCCCAATGTCTACCTACTGATGCGCATGTATGAAGTTAAGAGCAGGTATTCTTTTGCACCTTTAACTATGTCTCCCATAAACTGAACGAGCCACTGCCGCATACAGATATAAATTAATAACCTACGTATTGCAATGTAATCGAGCATTGCATATAATAATCTGAATTTTGGGAAATCCTCACTTTCACAAAAAGTTTCCTCTTGCTCAAAATTAGGACCCCTATATATAAGATTATCTATTTATTTTATTGTTTCTCTATCAGGACTTTTATTAAAACTCCATACTTACCTGATGAACCGGAGCTAGAAGGAGTGGAAGGACGAATCAAAGTTGTCGTTGCTAAATTTTTTCACAACGTTCATCTTCTGAAGCATTGCAGGTATTAAACGGATAATGATATTTGTTAATTTATATTCATCTTTTATTGTGTCACAGCATATGGGATGGAAACACGACATATTTCTTTTTGTCTCTATGTTTGGAACAGTTATATAAATCTCCTACCCTTCTCGAAGATATTGAAAAAATATGAAAAGGTTAGGGAACTACTGAAATACTCAAGCCTAATATTTTCTTACTTTTTCAGTAAAAAATGCCTCATTTTTAAGCCATTTAATGCAGATGATCATGCGGGTCGGTCAAAGAGATATGGGTTTGTTAAATTCGCAGGCGAGATGGAGAGAAACCATGCTACGAGTTAGGTGAATGCAGTGTATTGCTTTACTAGACTTATCGAATTGGTCTGCAACACCTAACAAGCTACTGACTTTTCCAGTATAATATGTTGCGCCAAAAGGTGCACACATCTATTGACAGGTACTTGGTTCTTTTTATTTCGTTTACTGCCTTTTTACGGTCATGAAAATTCAGTATCTTAATATGAAAATTAGAAGCTACATGATGGGACGGGTTTTGAGATTAGTTAGATATATGTATGAAGAGAACGACGCCTATTAGTGATCACATGCGTAGATTACAGTATCCATCTACCATGATTAAGGGCATGATTTGTGATCTAATGAAGTTCACCAACAGACACCTACCTAGAGTTTAGTATTAATTTCAGATACAAAATAATTGTCAATATATACAAATGGTTATTGAAATTGCACGTACTTTTTTTCCGTGGCAGGATAAATATTGGTAAACACATATGCACTTAAGGTCAAACGTGCTACTGAATTGAGTTGGCTCGAAGTTTTTGGAGGCGCGAGCAGGTTGCGATTCAGTTCCGTTCGTTGTCGAAACCATTACTGCATATAGGTGTGCTGCAGGTAGTCACTCTAACCTACGCCTGGATTTACTTTGATCCTCCGCATAAACCAACGATTGTAATATATTTGCAGAATTTACAGCTGATAGTATCTGTTCATGTTCATCTCCCGTTTTGTACCCGGCTTTTCCCGCCAATTTTTTTGGGCTATTTGGCCTGGTCTTTGTGGTCCCCCGGCGGTAACCCAACCCAAAAGATAAGCTAACCTCTATTATTTCATGCCTCCCTATCTTCTCAAATCTTCCAGAAATATCTCTCTCTCTCACACACACATATACATGCACTAGAATCAGATTATCAACAAGCAAGAGGTACGGCTCCAATTCGGGATTTTCTTTTTGCTGGAATATTAAACGCCCGCTGCAATTACACAGGGGTTCTTTTCTATGATTTTATGAGTTTTGTGTAGGTTACATGATTTGATTATGTGGTATTTGATTGAGTTCTCATTTTTTGTTTTTAGGTCGTATGTGGTGCCCCTACGGCGAAAAAAATTGTTTAAGATGAAAGGTATTTATATTTTCTTCAAGCTGAGTTTTGATTTTTAGGATTTTTTTATTTGAAGTACAGGTATGATGTGAAGCTGTTGTTGGGTGCGTCTTATGTGGGGCAACGTTTATGATTCGTTTTATCACACGTAGAACATCTCAATAATTTCATTACTGATTCTTTATAACAAATAATAATCAAATAGACTAGGATTGCTTAGTTGAAAAAATTATAATTAGACCATGTGAGTGTTTTTAAGAGGTTGTTTGGGATTGCGTTTTGGGATGGATTATCTGATTATGCCGTTTGTAGAATGTAGATAATGAGAATAGACAGTCTGCTTAAGATTCTGTAAGTGTTTTCAGTCATGGTTTACGCAAAAGTTGTAGAGGTTCTTAATTGATTATGGCTGATATTTTCAGCTTCGTTTCAGGAAAATGTGAAAGATGGCCCGAGGTACGGCATGTGGCAGGCAGCCGACAAGCCGAAAGAGGGAAGAAGGGTCATTAGAATGGGCTAAAGATAAGGGGAGAAAAAGGTACGAAACGACTAAGGCAAAGCAACAAGAAGTCAAGCCACATTCTAAACGCTGCGGTTTCCATGGATATATTTTGACAAACTATGGGTTGATCGTAGTTTGTTCCTATAACAGGTAACATTTGACTTTATGTTTTGGTCATGAATTGGGCATATATCAAATGTATATGCATATACCAGCTGGATGTTCTTATCATATCAACTGCAGATCGAAATTCTGAAATTCTTGGGCAGATAATATTATGGGAGGCAAGGAATAAAGGCTGTCATCTCTAATAGAAAGCTTGGGATGGTATACCACTGAGCTCCCTATTGCATTGTAGGCTTATTTGTTAAAAACAGCATTTTTATAATTAGTTGCTCTTCTATGAAAAAGTGCAGGGTCCTATGAAGTTATCGAGATTAGCGAAACCTATAGCTACGGAAGTAAATATGAAGTGCAGAGCAAAAGGACCACTTCCTGTTTCAGGTGAGTTGTCTGAGGTTCTTACGAGCTTCTATATACATGCATATACTTGGTTACATATATAAAAAAAACATTATTTTGTTTCTGCTGTAATGAAAGTACGAAAAAGTGTTCAACATCTTTCCCAGTTTGAACGGCAAACCGTTAATTGTTTCTGAGTTTCGCCATTTGCCCATGTGCAACTTACCGAATTAATGAAACTTCCTTAAATTACCAAAATGCAGGTTACCTATTGAGAATAAACATTTAACTCAACATTTAAACAAAACTTATTTACCATGTTTCAGTAATTTGACGACACATACAACGTATTTATATGTATGTCATCAAGTATTTATCAGTATGCAATTTATGACATTTGTAAAAGTACTTTTTGCAGAAAAAAAAATGTATGTTCTAACATTTTCTTTTTGCAGGCCCGTGAAATTAGCTGCGGCTACCGATCTCGAGAGAAAGGGGCCAAGCTTCTTCACAGTTTAACGCAAAGCAGATATACCCATAAATATAAAATGTCCCGCCGCAACGCGGCGGCTTCGTAGCAATCCTTGTTGGGATAAAATGAGAGTATCATAACCCATTTATATCATACTCGTGTACAAATTGGGCCGCACACTAAACTAACGAAGTAAAATCTTAACACCTAAACTCTATCCGGGATCGATTTTAAAGGATTGCAAGCGGTGTCATTGCACAAGGTCACCTATTAATGAGTGTCAAAAAAATTTATGTACTTCTAATATATATACACACAATATGAGGCTTAAATTATGCATTATTGATACATGTGTATTATGTTCCAAAAAAAAAAATATATATATATATATATATATATATATATATATATATATATATATATATATATATATATATATATATTGTTTGTATGTTTAAAGGTCTCTTTGTGGTGATGGCACGAGGCCATCGAAATCCATGAGACGAGACCGACTACTTATCTAGTTAATACGACGATCGTATATAAAATCTTCATATTTCTAAAAAATTGCATCAAAACAAAAGGCGAATAAATGTAAGTTTAAGTTACTGAACAAAGGAAGCCATAAAAGAATTCATTATGTTTAGACATTTATGAGTTTTGCTAGACCCAGATAAAAGTATTCACAAAAACAATTCAATTGCTGAGGTGTCAGCGAGTGATTGATTTTTTGTGGGATCCACATCTCACAACAACCAATCACCCGCTGACACCTCAGCAAGTAGATTGTTTTTGTGGATACTTTTATGTGGATGTATCATTACCCTTACTTGCAGGGTACTCGCGCGTTGCAGCGGCGGGTATCCTGAAATAAATTTTTTCGGTGAATCATGTATTTTAGTTTATTATGTTTTTTTGGCAATAAATTTTTGGATATCAAGAATTTCATTTAGCCCGTGCCTGTTCGGGCTCGAGCCCGTGCCCGTTCAGGCTCGAGCCCGTTCGGGCTCGAGCCGGTTTGGCCCGTGCCTGTTCAGGCTCAAGCACATTTTGCCCGTTGCCCGTTCGGGCTTTAATATTTGTATAATGTGCTTTATTATTTGTATTAGTGTCATTTAATGCAGGGTACCCGCACGTTGCGGCGGCAGATACCATAAAATAAAATTTTCAAGTGAATCATGTATTTTAATTTATTATGTTTTTTTTGACAATAAATTTACGGATTTCAATAATTTCGTTTAGCCCGTGCCCGTTCGACCTTGAGCCCGTTTGGCCTGCGCCTGTTCGGGATCAAGCCCATTTGGCCTGTTGCCCGTTCGAGCTTGAATATTATTTGTATTAGTTACATTTAATATAGGAATTATGTTTAACTTTGTGTACAATATGCTTGATAATTTGTATTTATTATGTTAGGGGTGTTTTAATAACTGTATTAATTGTATTACAGTTAATTAATTGAATATATTAAATAGCATTAATATGATGTCTTTTTTTTTATATATGCATTAAAGTGGTGTATGTTATGTTTTTTGTCTTGTACGTCTGAAAATTATATGCATTAAAGTGTTGTACATTATGTTTTTTTTTTCTTATTATATGAATTACTAATTATAGTAATATGTGTAGACTTATATTTTTAAGACTTCCTTTTATAGGAAGTCCTAAATACATTATTATGTAGTATAGATATAGATACAGGTGAAATTTAAATATAACTGTGAAGGTATAATCTAAACACAACAAATTAAAATGTTTCATCATTTTATGAATGGGAGATGATTTGTACACTCAAAGAAATGATTGGTACACTCAAAATTATTATGTTTGGACATTTATACCCTCACAGTGATCTTTTTACTTTCATTTATGTGATGGTATAAATGTCCAAACATAAAAATTTAAAGTGTACCGATCATTTCTTTGAATGTACAAATCACCTCCCTTTATGAATCGTGCAAATCACCTTATATAATGGGTTGAGTTATTGATACGGTGGCTATGTTTTTATTCATACGGTGGCTACATTTTTTTATTTTTTTTTATTTTTTTTTTATTTTTATAATTTTGTTTATATCAAAAAGCTATAAACCTGAAAATGCGGAACTGTAAATATAAAGTTTAATAAGCCAAACGCTAAAAACTGTCAAAAATACGAACACAAAAACGTGTTTATCTAAAAAGCGGGGACAAAGGGGGGACAAAAGGTGCAGGCCTACGGGTTAGACCCCGTAGGAATAGTGTATCCCTATATAATTTATTACCCTCTTGCTAAAAGCCAAGCAATTAATTATTTCATATATGACAAAAAAAAACACTAATTGCATTATGAGCATTCACACTTCTAGTTGACCTCTACTATATATATATATATATATATATATATATATATATATATATATATATATATATATATATATATATATATATATATATATATATATATATATATATATATATATATATATATATATATATATATATATATATATATATATATATATATATATATATATATATATATGGGGATAACTTGGCTACAATTTTTGTAGCCAATTATTCTAATCCTTCATAAAAATACACTAGAAATGATTCAGGGACCCACAGAAAAGAATCAGGACCCACAAAATTAATCAGGGACCCACATTTTTTGCACAAAATTGTAGCCAATTGGCTACAATTAATTGTAGCTAATATATTCCCATATATATATATATATATATATATATATATATATATATATATATATATATATATATATATATATATATATATATATATATCTATATATATATATAATCTAGATCAAATAAGATCAAACTTAAAGTTGTTAAAATGAGATCCAACTAAAATTTGACAAGTGACACTCTCCTTACAACAAAAATAAATATTTTATTAACTACAACTAAAATTGTTAAAGTTTTGATAGATTTTTTTTTAAAATTATGAAACCTAGGTGATACACTTTGATTAGAAGTGTAATGTGTATCAGGTTTTTGTATGTGTATCAGGTTTTGGAATATTTATTAGGGTAATGTGTATCATGTGTATCACTAATTCAAACTCATGTATCATTTGGTTATCAGTTGCTAAAATGTAAATTTATATTAAAATATTATTTTTATGTGTATTATTGCTAAAATTGTTATTTACAAATGTTTTAGTGGTTTTTTAGACATGATCTTATTTTTACAACTTTAAGTTTGATCTCACGTTAACTCTCCACTATATATATATATATATATAATAGTATAATGCACTTGATTTTGTGCAATCATTAAAGTATTTAAAGATATATACATTCTGATTTTAGAAAATCAAATTCTTTAAAACTGCAGAAAATGAAATTTTTATTCGCGATTTTGAGCCTCTTGATCATTACTACATGTATATCTTATTAATGTGCTAAATACCATTTAAATCAAGCATTTTAGTAGTCTTATTTTTGTATCTTGATGATACTAACAGTTGCACAAGAAGTGACCAGAACGTGCATAGATTTGAAGTGGACAGGGCCATGCAATGATATGGAATGTTTTAAAGATTGCCAACAAGATGGTTACATCAGTGGGGTTTGTAGATTCTGGAGTTTCCAGGATCCTGAATGTTATTGTTTCAAAGAATGTCATGATGTGAAGTTTCTCCACAAATAAATGTTGAATTGCAACAAAACAAATGATAATTAAGTTTACTTTTATTACTAGTACTATTCTTCGTTAAAGTGTTACAATTATCGCAAGTCATTGACCTTATACACCAATCGTAACAAGATTATGTGGTCTCGTAACAATCGAATAAAAAAGAAATGAAAAGTTATATATCTTAGAGTAAATTACACGGATGGTCTCTAAGGTTTGTCCAAAGTTTCACTCACAGTCCCTGAAAGTTTAAAGTTGCATGGATAGTCCCTATCTCTGAAAAGAATAACACCCGTGGTCCCTTATTTAACTGGCGTTAAGTAAGCTCCGTTATAATTTACATTTTTAGCCCTTTTGGTAGAAGGTCGTTACCTTGTCGATCCATTATCATAACAGTCGTTTATAAGTTAAAGTTTTTCGACATTAGGTACGTTTTTATACATTTTCTTACGTTTTCGATGCATTTTTTAACGTTTTTGTTTTTATACGTTTTCATCCGTTTTTATACGTTTTCGTTTGCTTACATTTTTACATTTTGGTCCGTTTTATACGTTTTGTCCGTTTTACGTTTTCTTCGTTTTTAACGTTTTCGTCATAAAATTTTTTGACATAAAATTTCAAAAAAAAAATTTTGAAAAATTTTTCGACATAAAAATTTTGAAAAATTTTTACTCCAATTTTTTTCCGAAATTCTTTTTCAAAATTTTTTTTCCAATTTTTTTTTAGGATTTTTTTCCAATTTTTTTTTTTCGAAATTCTTTTTCATCCGTTTTTTTCAAATTTTGAAAAAGAATTTGGAAAATAAAATTTTGAAAAAAACTTTCGAAAAAAATAACTGGAAAAAAATTTGAAAAAATTAAAAAAAAATTCGAAAAGGAATTTCGAAAAAAATTGGAAAAAAAATTTTTGAAAAAGAATTTCAAAAAAAAATTGGGAAAAAAATTCTGAACAAGAATTTTGAAAAGAATTTCGAAAAAAATTGGAAAAAAATAGAAAAAAAAATGGAAAAAAATTTATGTCGAAATTTTTTTTTCCAAAATTTTTTATTTTTGAAATTTTATGTCAAAAATTTTTTATGACGAAAACGTTAAAAGAGAGAAGAAAACATATAAAAACGAACCAAAATGTAAAAAATGTAAGCAAACGGGCGAAAATTATAAAAATGGGATGAAAACATAAAAAGCCGATGAAAACGTAAAAGCGGGGACGAAAACGTATAAAAACGGACCAAAATGTAAAAAAATGTAAGCAAACGTATAAAAAATAGATGAAAACTTAAAAAATGGACGAAAACGTATAAAAAACGGACGAAATTTTTCGGAAAAAAATTGGAGTATGTCGAAAAATTTTTCAGATTTTTTTTTTTTTGAATTTTTATGTCAAAAAAAATTTATGACAACGTTAAAAACGAAGAAAACGTAGAAAACGGATCTAAAACGATAAAACGGACCAAAATGTAAAAATGTAAGCAAACGTCGCGAAAACGATAAAAACGGATGAAAACGATATAAAAAGCGGACGGCGTTAAAAACGACGAAAACGTAAAAACGTAAGAAAATGTATAAAAACGTACCTAATGTCGAAATACTTTAACTTATAAACGATCGTTATGATAATGGACTGACAAGGTAACGACCTTCAACCAAAAGGGCTAAAAATGTAAATTATAACGGAGCTTACTTAACGCCGATTAAATAAAGGACCACAGTGTTATTCTTTTCGAGATAGGGACTATCCATGCAACTTTAAACTTTCAGGGACTGTGAGTGAAACTTTGGACAAACCTTAGGGACCATCCGTGTAATTTACTCTATATCTTAATAGCAGCTTGACATGCCATTGGTATGTTCGTCTAGTGATTTGATAACAGCGGACAGTAATGAAACAACTAAAAGATAGTCATCAGATATTTTGTGTGTAAAGCAAAAACATTGAACTAGCAATTGGAGGGGTGCGCCAGGCCTTGGCAGTAGTGTAAGACCAAGACGACGCGCAAAAAACCCCAGCAGCAAGCTACTGTGGTGGGTTCTTCCCCAATAAAAAATTAGATTAATATCGAGTGAGCCGATGGCTCACATATCAGATATTAAACTGATAAGAACAGATACTACACTTGATCTTAGCCAAAAGGCCGAGAAAGGTATGCTTAATAAATACACAGACCTTTTGTTTTATAGTGAAGTTCCTCTTGTTTGTTTATCTCATCCAGCCGATGTGGGATACAAAGGGGTTTTTAGAAATCATAACTTTGCTGCACTTTTTTGCTCTATTTGGACAAAGGATTTTAACTAATGTTTATAGGTTAATTCTTTTAACAAAATTGTGAAAATCAAAAACCATATGATCCGTTTGCTACTCTTCAAAACTGGTCCCGTGTCTTAAAACGAGTCGTGAAAAAGAACATTAATGCTGATTATGTATCAGTTACAAGAAAGCATTTATTGTCCAATGCTCTTCAAATAGACACTAACAAGAACATTTTTCATCCGATAAGAAAAAATGAATCATTCTTTTCTCAAAGCAGTTTTAGCGTTGTTGCTCTTTACCGTATGCATGGGTACAAAATATATATATTCTTTACTTCAATGAATATTTTGATTTCATAATCTTTACTTTTTCAATGACTAACCATCGACTATATTGTGAAAAAAAATGACAGGATAAAATAAGATGAACTCAAAGGAGTTGTGTAAAGCACTCGCTAAATACAAAACACCAGTGTGTTATGCATATTATTGTTCGAAGAATTGCCAAGACGATGGCTATGTCGACGGCATGTGCACAACTCTTTCCTGGCATTCTTCCAAAATCAACCTGTTTTTGTTTAAAGGAATGTGGTTCTTCGAAAGTAAATGGTCTTGTAACTCCACATATTTGATATTTGGAATCATGTACAAAAAGAACTAGATAATAGATCAATTTCTGTAACTCTTTTGTTTGGCTAAATGCAATAAGAAAATGAGAAACAAATAATCACACATAAACACAAGGATTAACGTGATCGGGATCGACCTACGGGCCACGTCCATTGTCTAAAAGGGACTCTTATATGTTTTATGGTATTAACGAAAGTTTCATAGACTTGGAATCAAAGCTACAATATTCATACTAAAAAATTCTGCGAGTTTATATCAATATACTCGTATACTAACTGGGTCGGGCACTAAACAAAGTAAAATCTTCTACTTATCTCGTTATTACCACAATCGATTGTAAAAAAGAAAAAGAAAAAAATTACTTTTTCTATAGAATATAACAACATTAAAGGCAAATGACCTAAAAATGCATTATAATTTAGTCAGATTAAGTGGCGGAGCCAGAAAATATGATCAAGGGGGCATCAAGCAAAAAAAAATATGGTTCATTTTTTGTGACAACAACTATGTCGTATCTTTAGCCTAATTTGTAATAAATCGGGTAGGGTTTAATATAAAGCAACAAAAAATCTCTACTACGATGCAATTAATGCTAATTACTTTAAGGGTTTATATAATAACATTTGATTAGTGATTTCTAACTAATTTATCTTGAAAAAGGTGTATAATACATTTATAAACAAATATAAGTACGTAACAAGATATTTTATATGTAAAGAGTCGTAAGCGTTATAAAAAAAGCGTTTGTAGTTTGATGAATAATTAAAGTAAAGGGTAAATGATTATCAGTGATTATCACATTAATTAGTACTATCTATATCTATACTACTTTATAATGCATTTAGGCATTCTAAAATTAGAAGACTTAAAAATTCAGACTTTTTTAAACTTACTTAGAATATATAAAGCATTTAAGTTGTGGGCTCCACAAAAAATTAAGATAAGGAGCTTCAATCATTGAGTGACATGTGTCACTTCTCTAACTAAAAAATAACAAAAAGGGATGAGCTCTAACAAACTAAAATAAGGAGCTCCAATAATAAGGTGACACGTGTCACTTCTTAACTAATTAATCACTTTTATTTTTAAATTTAAATATCTTTTTATTCGTTTAATTTTTTTATGATCTAATTTCACCATATTTTCTAAAATTTTGTGCTCTTTAATTCAACATCCATTTTTATATATTTTTATGACTTTTTAGTTTTTACATTTTTAGTATGTTTATTTTATTTTGATTCAAATTTTTATAATTTTAACCTTTTTTTAATCAATACAAACTTGATGTATCAAAAAATCATTTACTTTTGGAAGAGTGTTTGAAGGGTAAGAGATTGTGAAAGTATTTTTATATGCGGGAATAATAATGATGTCACGGGAAAGATACGAAAAACCCAAACAAACACATACAACTAACAAATATACATTTGGAGTATTGTGAAATGAATTCACTAAGCGCGTAGGGAATTGCGGGGAGAATTGGGTTAGCAATTCATTTAATATATTTATTATGTAATTATATTTATCGCTGCTGCTGTGCGCGGGTATCCAACTAGTAAATAAAAAACTATTTGAGAAAGCATTAAAATACCTACGTCTATTAACAAAATCATGCTGTAATTCTTAGAGCAGGAGGTACGGTGGTGCCAAACTTGGTGCCAACGAGTTTGGCGCGACGCCAAGTTTGGCGCACCGTTACCACGCTCGCGCCAAGAGGCCTTGCGCCAAACCTAACAGCCCACGTTTTTTTTTTTCTTTTTTTTTTTTTTTTTTTTTAAAAAAAATGTGGCCGTTGCATTCAAAAATATAGCCGTTGCAAACGGCTAGTTTTGGGTTTTTTTGATTTTTGACCTCTTTTTTACCACTTTTACCCACTTTCAAATCCTATATAAACCTTATCACTTATACCACTTCACACACACTTCAAATACATCCCAACTTCAATATTTTTCAAGAAAATGAATCCCAACAACACCCCTTGGATCAATCGAATGCTTAACGATCCATCGAACCAAATGATTGGTTCGTCTTCGAATCGAATCCAACACCCAACAACAATACTTTCCTTCGTTTTCTCAACAAAACTCATGCGTCAATCCCGACGAATACGCTTTGTTTTCTCAATGGAAAATGCAACAACAACAACAACAAAACGAATCACAACCAAGATCGTCCCACCAATCGTTCCACCTTGTTGACGAATCCGAATCCGAAGAGTAAGCGGTCATCCCGACCCACGTCCAAAAACAAAATGAAGGAACCGGCGAAGGCAAAGAAAACGAAAAAACAGCAACCAACAACCGAAGAGGAAGCCGAGACCCAGAACGATCAGCGTAGCGCATGGACCGACCAAGAAGAACTACTTTTGGCGCAAACTTACATTGAAGTATCCGAGGATCCAAAAGTCGGTGCGGATCAAGGTAATGAAACGTTTTGGTATAAAGTTTTGGAAGCTTACAACAAGGAAGCAAAAAAACAAAAGTTTGTAACTCGTACCAAGAACATGCTTACCGGAAAGTGGACTCCGATGAATCGTTGTGTCGGGAAGTTTAATTCAATTGTGAATGAAACGGTACGTTATGAGTGGGGAGAACGATATGGATTTCATGGAACGTTGCCACACTTTGTACAAACGATATCATGGCGATTTTAAACATTCGTCGGCTGGAAGTTTTGAAGGACAAGCATAAGTGGAAAAATCCGGACTCAACAAATGCAAGACGTAATCGTCTTGGGTTACTGGAAGAGGATCCGAGCATTTTGGACCCGACGCATTGCCAAGGCCGGACGGGGTGTACCGGATCGCAAAGAGCCAACGTTCGTCTAACTCGACCGCAAGTTTCGGTTCAAACCCGGAAATGTTTTCACAAATGATGGAAAAACAATACGAGTTGGAGCGAAAAATGAAGCAAGATATTCTTGAGCGGGAGTCTCGGCGAGGTCGATTTAATCGAAACTCAAAGGATAGCCGAAGATATGCGGGTGCTATCTATGGACACAAGCACGCTCGATCCGATGAACGCGTCAATCGTGAGGGCCCAACAAGCACGGATCCGGGCAAAATATTCACAAGAATAATTATGTTATGTTTTTTTAAGTTTATTGTTTTTTTTATTTCTTGTAATGTTTTTTTTTTTATGAATAAAGTAATTTTAGGATATATTGTTTTTAAATTTTATAAAAAAAAATAAAAATAAAAAAATTGAGTTTGGCACCAGTAAATTCGGTGCCAACGGATCAGAAATGTAGTGCAAGCGGTTTGGTGCCACTCAAAAACTGCTGACGTGGCAGTTTAGCACGAGCTTGGCACCACACTTTGGCACCACTGTACCCAGTGCTCTTATTGTATCAAAAGACATATGACTTTATCAAACCATCTGAACAAAAAAAGTAAAAAAACAAAAGAAAACAAAAATCGATGCGCACGTGTATAAAGATAAACGAATATTACATGATAGTAGTAAATATACGCCAACCAACCAACCAACCAACCCAAGCACACTTTCCCACTTCCCCATTAAAACCCTTCTTCCTCATTAAACATCCCTACTCCATTTTTTCCGATAAAAAAGAACTGCAAAAACTACCGGAGAATAGATTCTTGCATTAGAGGACACTTAAATCCTTGGAAAGGTGAGAGTGACGAGGGCAATCTGATTTTGTGAGTGAGGGCACTGGACTTTTTTCCTTCCAAATTGACTCTTTTTCCTATATATTTTGTGTATCCGCAAGAACGATGCCCCCCGCTACTATCAAGGTGGCTCCGCCCCTGGTCAGATTTAAGTTTAAGGTACTAAACAAAGGGAGCCATAAAGAATTAATGTGTGTAATCTTATTACTCTTGACAAAAACAAAAAACACTAATTGCATTGTGAGCATTCACACTTCTAGCAATTGCTTTCCTGCAGAAAATCAAATATTCATTGTGATTCAAAAATCCAATCCTTTAAACAACACAAAATGAAACTTTCATTTGCAATTTTGATGTTGCACCTCTTGATCATTGCTAGTTTGCTACAGGTAGAATTTCTTTTTTTTTTTTTTTTACTAAAAACCATTAAAGTCATTCTTTTTTGCATAGTCTAATTTGCATTATACTTAAAATGGCAGTTGCGGAAGAAGAAACTATGACAATTGCATATGCAGAAGATAAAACTACGCCGTGTAGCAAAACATGCAGTTTTTGGAAGTGGCAAGGGCCATGCATTCATGAAGAATGTGTAAAGGATTGCTTAGCAGATGGTTTTGATGACGGGGTTTGTGATGATGAATCTGTATGTTATTGTGAGAAACCATGTGCATGAACATTCTTGACAAGTAAATGTAACCCGGGATCAAATTGCAATGAAAACAAATGAAAATTATGTTTGCTTTTATTACTATTCTTCGTTACAGTATTACTACAGTTATCACAAGTTATGGACGTTACTCGACTATATAATTGTAACAAGATTACTTGGGAACTTTGGGGCGTGAAAAAAACTAAGTGTAGTGTAAGACTAAAGCATTTGAACCAGTAATTGGAAGGGTGCGCCAGGCCTTGGCAATAGTGTAAGACCAAGGCGACGCGCGAAGAACCCCAGCAGCAAGCTACTGTGGTGGGCTCTTCCCCCATAAAAAATTAGATTAATATCGTGTGAACCGATGGCTCACATATCAGATATTAAACTGATAAGAACAGATACTACACTTGATCTTAGCCAAAAGGCCGAGAAAGGTATGCTTAATAAATTCACAGGCCTTTGCTTTTATACTGAACGTTCTCTTGTCTGTTTAGCTCATCCAGCCGATGTGGGATACAAAGTGCTTTTTAAAATAAAAAAATATTGCTGCACTTTTTTGCTCTATTTTGACACTGGATTTTTACCCAATATTTAAAAGATAATTTAAATATAAGCTGCTGGAAAAATTATTGTTGGTATAAATAAACATCGACTTATTTTTCGTCCAACTGTATCAAGCATACATATATGAGTGACGCAAAAGAAAAGAACAAGTGAAAAAGCAGATAGGATTTCGATGATTGTTACGTCTGACAGTTACTTTAGTTATGATGTGAAGTTGAGAATGCTAAAGGTGAAAAACATAAGATCCGTTTTACTCTTCAAAACTGATTCGGTGTATTAAATTTAGCTGTGAAATAGAACGTTAATACTAATCATGTATCAGTTAGGACCAATTTAGTCTCAAGCTTTACAAGAGGCGACCCAAAACTAAAAATATACTGGAGTAACAAAAACGTGAACATATATAACAAAAACTTTGAACTATCGATTCAAACTTCTTCTTTTTGCATAAACTACGTCGTTACATATACACCAAAAGTTAATAAAAAACAGTTTTAGGCCATCGCTTATTTTTTGTTATAATACATGTTTCAAGGTTCCAACTGGTGCAATGAGGACCCTAGTGTTAAATTAGGATTGATGCGATAATTCAAGTACAAGAAAAAGGATATACTTCCATTTTAATTAGTTGGTAGAAACGCTGCAACACAAAAACGCAAGCTGCACTTTGTATAACAGGTAGAACTGGACAAGTTCGAGTCAAGACTCGAACTACAGGATGAAGTTCCAGAAGTTACTTTCGGATACATTGAAGACGAGTAAAATGTGTTGTTTAACCCAAACTTCATAACTAATGGCCACAACTATAATAATGGTAAAAATGTCCCAAACTTCACAAGACTGAAATCAGAAGTGTATCATTCAAACAGAATTCTGATAAAATCTCTTTTCTGATTACACTCATTCAAAAGCTAACATACATAAAATGGTGTTTAGCAATCATTGTAATTACCAAACCGATTTCACAGAACAAGTTACAGAAAAGTAGAAGCGTATAATTTAAACATATAACTAGTAACCATCTGAAACTCTTACTAACATAGTGGCAACAAAAATTCATCAAGTTAAGGGCAAAGTATGAGCTACAACATCATAAAGTATGGTAAATCTAGAATTACTTGAAAATAACTTCTACGAAAATGCTAATAATATCCATATTATATTTAAAAATTTGATAATTAGGCTACACAAAAAGAGGGTAGCCTTTCCTCTTGGACATCATTTAACATCAGAAGGTTAAGTTCAACCAAAAACATAAAAAATAAAAACTAAAAAACGGGGTTTGTTTTTGAAAATCATGTTAAAAGTATTTTCAAAAACAAACCTGAGATAGTTTATGTATGTTAAATCTATATTAGTTCTCAAAACTAATGATAGTACTAACATAAATACTTAACCAAAACTAAAACTTAATATTCCGCATACTCTTAGGAGGCAAGTGAGTCGCTGATGGCTTTTTCACCTCTTCGTCAGTCTTTCTAAAAAACTGATCAGTTTTTTCATTTAAAACTCCTTCATCAGCATATAAGTAATTTGTATCATCTGAATAAAAACCATCATTTGAAAATGTTAGGTTTCGCGCTAAAAACTAAAACAAGATAATCAGTAACACAAGCAATATACTACATTATATATACAAAAAGAACACAAATTAAGGGTCGAAATGATAACTAAAAGCTAAAACATTTGTGAGAGTGAAATCTCTAGTTGGTCACTAGTATTTTGTCGATAATTAATTTGCAGTTCAAAAAGATTAAGAACAAGAAATACGTACCAAAAGAAAATCCTTCACTTTTGGTCCTCTTATGGAGTGATAGCCTGCCACGACGGCAGCCACCGCCACTGCTGCATAGCTGAAGTAGCTCGCTCACAGCCACATCAATCTCCTCATTTTTCTTTTTTCTTAAACTATCTCTCAAACTCTTTGCTTTTTCCTTCACAGCTTGCCCTTGCTCGCCCACCACCACTTGCTGAACAACTGTAGCCACATTCTTCCGTGTGAGATGCCCGTTTACCCTCTCCACCTCCAACCCAACACCAACCTCCACCACTAACCGAGCGTTGATTGGCTGATCAAGATGCATGGGCATGGCTATTATTGGTACTCCAAATTTCATAGCTTCTAATACTGAACTCCAACCACAATGACTCACAAATCCACCTATGTTTTTGTGTCCTAAAATTTTAGATTGTGGAGCCCACCCTTTAACGACCAAACCCCTATCTCTGACCCTTTCAAGAAATCCTAATGGCAAAGCTTCTGAAAGATCTATATCTCTTTCACCTTTTGGAAACCTTAGCACCCAAATAAAGTTCACATTACTCATCTCTAACCCATATGCGATTTCTTCCAAATCAGCACTAGAAAGAAAATACTCACTTCCAAAAGAAACAAAAACAGTTGATCCAATCGTTTTTGTATCAAGCCAATGCATCACAGTATTTTGTTTCAAATCAGGAATATACGGGTCCGCAACAAGTGGACCAACTGGCACAATCTTTTTATCGGTCAAAAGAGAAAGGTGATCAGCATACTTACCTTCAATGTCCTTAAAAGTTTTAATAATAACAATATTTGATGAACTGGCAACACATTGTGTGACACGATCTTCTTCTTTCTCCTTGGCATTAGTTACTACCTTCACATTCTCATGTGGACGATAGTAAATAATGTGGCCGTATGGAAAAGGAACATCATCTTTGGGGGCATTCAACTCAAAATGATACATGGAGGCTGCAGCGCTAGTGGTGATGAACACCACAGAAGGAATTCCAAGGCCAGCGGCCGCAGCAGGAGCCCACGGCTGAAGTATGTCATAAATGAGCAAATCGGGACTTAAATTTTCCAAAACTTCCAAAAACCTAGGGCTTGACAAATCAAAAGCCTGCTTTAGAATAGGCATGAGATGGACAGGAAGGCCATTGGTGGAGTGAAGTTCAGACGGAAGGTCAGGTAACTCGGGGAGAAGAAGTTCAATGACTTTGATCGAGAGTGAAAGACGCTCGTTTCTCAAGGTTTTCTTGACGGAAACAAGGTTAGCAGGAGTGGAACAAATGTATACACTGAAACGGTCCGAGTCGTTGAGCATTTTGGCTAGTTCAAGGAAAGGTGAGATGTGTCCATGGCCTAACCATGGGAACAGCAAAACAGTTGGCTTCGACATCATTTGCAAAACAAAATATCGATTGTAAACTTAACAGACGAATTTTAGGTTTTTTACGTTTTTGTGAGATGGTGTTGTAGGGGATGTCATTATATAGATAAAGAGGTGATTAATATATGGAAGAAATTACATGCAATCTTTATTTATTTTACGTGCATGATCACTTGGGATTTTGTACACTTTCTTATCATTACCTTTTTAATTGTCTGATTCCATTTTTGTGCGTTTATTTTTCTAAATTTCTGTATCTACATGATATCCTTTCATTAACAACTCCATGAGAATATCTCTCCCTATATCTCGTCTTTTCTATACTACTATATAAAACATTTAAGTTATGGGCTCCACAAAAAATTAAAATAAGAAGCTCTAATCATTGAGTGACATATGTCACTTCTCTAATTAAAAAATAACAAAAAGGGAAGAGCTCTAACAAACTAAAATAAGGAGCTCTAATAATGGGGTGACACATGTCAATTCTTAACTAATTAATCACCATTATTTTTAAATTTAAATATCTTTTATTTCGTTTAATTTTTTTATGATCTAATTTCATCATATTTTTTAAAATTTTGTGTTCTTTAATTCAACATCCATTTTGATATATTTTAATGAGTTTTTAGTTTTTACATTTTTAGTAGGTTTATTTTATTTTGATTCAAATTTTTATAACATTAACCTTTATTTCAATCAATTGAAACTTTATTTATCGAAATCATTTACTTTTGGGAAAATGTTTGACGGGTAAGAGATTGTGAAGGTCTTTTTATATGCGGGAATAATGATGTCACGGGAAAGATACGGAAAACCCAAACAAACACATACAACTAACACATATACATTTGGAGTGTTGTGAAATGAATTCACTAAGAGGGTAGGGAATTGCGAGGAGAATTGGGTTAACAATTCATTTACGATATTTATTACTATATTTATCGCCGCCGTTGTGCGTGAGTATCCAACTAGTTTAATTAATGACGGTCCAAATAAACTCCAAAACAGGATTCACTAATATTCATTGAAGATAACATGAATCTGTGAATAAATTTAGATTATTGTGTATGCTAAATTAAAGTTTCCTAACATTATTATTACTGATGAGTACAAAAAATATATGGTCTTTGATTACTGTCTATCCTACCTAAGAATAGAATTTCTTACGTTATTCTTGATTATTGTGTGTATACTATGTTAAAATTTCTTAATAATCAATGAAAATAATTTGCTCACAAAGATTGGGTATTAATGTTGTCATCAAAATATCAATAAGAGAGTAAATGGGAGCATAAACTTTGAACTGGTAATTGGAGAGGTGCGCGGGGCATTGGCAGTAGTGTTCATCCCGTCGATGTGGGATACAAAGGGCTTTTCGGAAAGCAGGACATATGATCCGTTTTGTTGCTCTTCAAAACTCGGTGTCTTAAATCAAGCCGTAAAATATACCATTAGTACTGGTTATGTGTCACTTAGGACCTATTCAGTCCCAAACCAGTTTGATAATCACAAGCACCGAACTAAAAGTAAAATATACAAGAACTCTGAACTGATGATTCAAACTTCTATTTTACCTAAATCATGTCACTGCACCAAAAGAAAAAGAAAAACAATTGCAGACCATGGGCGTTATGCCCTTGCCCATAGTGTTGCAAATTCTCACCGGCCACCGCATACTTGGGTTCTAGTTCCAAATGGTGCAAACGGGGTCCTATGGCTATAGTTAGCTTAGGAATGATGCGATAATGAGAGAACTTGAAATTGCAACTTCAAACATTGCCAGATCGACTACAAGAAAAAGTTAACTATTATCGCATCATCGGAAGAAAAAGCATAGTTCAATTACAAGAAAAGGATATACTCCTATTTCAGTTTTTCAAAGTCGTCGTTTTGCTTTATCAGATGTTCATCGTTTTAACTGCAGTTCATAAGATAAATCATGACTGATGTTGTGGGACGAGAAACTTGATATTTAATACAGAAGGCAATATCATCAGAAGGATCTTCATTGGCAAATGAAATGAATATTTGTATTATATATACATTTTCCGCATAATCAACTTTAGCTCATTTAAACATCCGTGTTTCCAGATTTAACATCAACTAATTTCTACAAGGAGGTTGTAATACAAATTGTGTTGGTTTTCATATGAAGTATCTTGATCTTCTCGCTCCTACCTTTATATAAATATGTTTTCTCATACAACGTTACAGCAATCTTACCTAGAGAGCGAACACAATCCCAGTTCAAACTAGAGAATAAGTCAGCTAGCCATCTACATCTACTTCATATGGTATCTTAAATTAAAATGAAAACATATTGAAGCATCAAGTGTCATGCCCATTTTACTTAAAATCTCCTGTAAATGATATTCACCATTTACTATGGAACAATACTGGGGCGAAAAACATATAAATTTGGAGTAATGGTATAAATGCAATAGGTAAAGAACCAAAATAACGTACAAGGCAATGAAGCCAGTAATTTTAATTCCAATTTACAATGTGTGTCTATAAGTACTCTCGCATAAATATACCTCAAGTCAACAAAATATTACAATCATAACCCATCGAAAATATATGCTAAGAACCACAAAATTGTAACTTATGTATCAAGTTTTTTTCCACCGTGAAACAACTCAAGATGAGAATTGATAAGTAAAACAAACCAAGAATATATAACAAGATCTAATTGCTGATGAAACCTGGGTGAGAGATCAGTTTTATACTGTGAATGGCTTCAGGAATAGCATGGTCAGTCAGCAGTGAGTTCTCTAATAAATAAAGTGTTGATGGTCTTGAAGTTACTACATCAGCATTACTTTCCATATTTTCTTCATATACACAACTAATGACCATACGGCTAGTCCAGCTGATATGTATAAGGAACCAACACCTGTTGCCCCCAGTAACCCTACTTCTGTGAAACTGCATGATTTCAGGTACAAAGGAACATACAAAGATTAGAAGATGAGCCAATATTCATCAACATTACTATAAGACAGACATGGTCCAAAGTTGTTTACAAACGTTCCTGGTTTGTAAATTGTAAGGTTGAATATACTTTTATTGTAATACTATCCATTTAGTTTTGATATAATCATCATTCTTTCTTTCTTTTCCGGAGAGTAAAATTTGGCTTTTCTTAGAGGATGGTATGATAGATGCGAATATGGGATTAGTACAATCCCTAGACAGTTAATAATGAAGCTAAGATCTAAAATAAGAGATCCAATAGATATACCTGCTGTCTCTAATCACAAGAAGAATGGTTAATGCAGTCATTTGTGTTGCTGTTTTCCACTTCCCCAAATTATTTACAGCAACAGCCTGGAAATCATGCATTTTTTAGTGTATGATTTCTTTATCTTAATATGTACCGCTACGAATTAAAAGTCTAAGTAGAATTGAACCTCTGAAAGTTTACTCCCTTGAGAAGCAGCCCATTCTCTAACTGCAGACATTGTTATCTGTAATACAAAAAAAACATTATTCGTCGTTTCATCGTGCTTTTTAATAGAATCTACGCGTTATCACCTTGACTATACTTGCACAGTAAACCATTAAAGTTGGATGCTAATTAAAACTAAACATGAAGTTACAAAAGCTTGCAGAAGCACAAGAAAAGATCTTAACGAGTTTCAAAATTTCAAATTAGGCACCATTCGAAAGCAAATAATTCTTAAGCTAGGGTTGTAGAAACTATATCTGTTAGACAGAAATGATCATAAGTTCATAACTCATAACAGAAACTATATCAGTTGGACAGGAATGATAATAAGCTCATAACTCATAATAAATTTCTAAAGCATATTATAACCTAAAAGATGGTTCACAAGCAATCTATTTCAAACTATCAATCGACGATCACTGACATTGATTCTAAGCATGGACGTTAAAAGTGTAATCAATATCATGATTACTTTGATTGATGGCATAGTCAGCGCCAAGTGAATAAATTTTTATACAGTGATATAACTAATAACTAAACAGTATGTTGCACTAGGAATCCGGCCAACCCCTCTAAAAGGATTAAAACATAAGAAAACAGAGTAACAACATGCTACGCCTTAAAGCATCCCCCAGTTGACATATACAAAAATATGTAAAACAAGTATCAGTATCTTGCATCTACACTAACAAAGTGCTAAGGTCATGAATTTACCTCTCTGCCGATTATTGCAATTGATGGTACAGTCAATAACCACGGTAGTTGCCCAAACATAGCAGCTTCTGGAGGTCTCGTACATAATAAGACCAATGTAGCAGCAACCATAAGCTGCACCCACAAACACTCATACCATTTTAGAAAGCTACACAAACAACATCAGCATATGACTAAAAGTTGCAACCAATAACCAAATAATGCAGCCATGTTTCAAGTCGATGTCATTTTACACAAAAAAGAAGTAGAAGAAAATTTCAATGTTTCAACTCAAAAAACGCAACCAAATTTCACATTATTTGCATACACTGGTATCAAGTTAAAACATGTTTGCAATAATTAGTAACAAGTCCATTTAGCTGCATTCATCTAAAAATAGGTAAATTATTATTATAGCTAATTGTCATGTCCAAAGGCGCACCTTATCAGCAACCGGATCCAAAAATGCACCAAAAGCAGTTCCTAAATTCATCTACAACAAAAGAAAGTTACTCCAAAAACAACATTTCTCGAGAAGTATATAAAAAACATACTTACTCGTCTAGCTAAATATCCATCAAGCCAATCAGTAACGGCAGCAGCAATGAATATACCCGTGGTAGCTGTCGTCCCTAACCGACTATCCATATAAAAAGCTAACCAAACAACAAACACAATACATTAGCTCCTATACAATTCAATAAACCTATAAAATTTATAAATATACGAAATGAATCACATACTGCTGATTAAAACAGGAACAGCAGCAACACGAGCAATCGTCAAAACGGTGGGCAACGTCAGCAATTTAGCCGAAGGCGGTTTAATATGGCGGCGGTGATCATTTTCCGGCAATGTAGGACGGTCAATCTCAGCCGTCCGTTTATCATCTCTATCCCTATCCATACTCATTGAGCAAAACCTCGTACCACGAAACCCTAATTTGTAAAATCCGTTAATTTTGTAGTTAATGGAATGAGATTGGGGCGGTGATTTGCACGCGCCGGGGGACATGGGTTTAGGTTTTGCGGTGGTGGTGACGATGGTGTGACGGAGCCATTGGTGGTTGAATTTGAAAAGGTGGTTTAAGGGCATTATTATGATTGATTAATAGGAGGATGGGTTTGGGTGAGTGCGTAGTGTACGGGTTAGGTCCAGATATTAATATTGCGGACTTTTAGTTTCTTCTTCGTTTTTTGTTTTTTTCTTTGGAGATGAAAATATCATCCACTAAACTTCATGGATCAAAATATAAAGGGTGAAATAGTAATCGAGTTTTAGATTGTTCCAATTTGGTACCTCAAACTTCATATCAACCATAAAAACTAAGGGTGAGCATCGGTTCGGGACCGGGCCGGACCGACAAGACCGAAGACCGAATTAAGGTAAAAACCGGGACCGAGACCGAGACCGAATGTGGTCGGTCCGGTCCTGTCCGGTCCGTCTGTCGGATCGGACCGTTTGGAGTCTACTAAGGCCAAAATAGTCGGTTTATGGTCCGGACCGCACCGGACCGAAGACCGAATTAGCCCAAATGCATAGACCGAGGACCGGACCGAATGTGGTCGGTCCGATCCGGTCCGGTCCGTCGGTCGGTCCGGTCCGTTCAGGTCGTTTGCTCACCCCTAATAAAAACCATCAAAGTTTCAAAAATGTTTCATTCTTATGTAATTTTTATGTTAGAGTGACCTGAATGGAACACTTCTCAAACTTGGTTATTATTTTGTAGTTATTGTTTATGTTTAGTCATGCATTAATGGGTTGTACATAAAGTTGGTTGAAATTAGTTGAATTCAGGGGGTGGGTGTTTAAAATTAATGTACAACATGTTAATGCGTAAATTACTACTTTAAGCACAATAACTTTAGAAAATTACGTAAGAATGAAACACTTTTGAAACTTTGATGGTTTTTGTGATCAGTAGAAAGTTTAAGGTATCAAATTAGAACACTCATGAAACTTGATTACTATTGGGTGACATATTCCCAAATATAAAATTGTACCAGTTTGAGTACAGTTGAACCGATCCAAAAACCTGGACCGACCAAGATTGAATCGGACTGAAAACCGATTTGGTCCAGAAGTTCGGACCTAAATATTCGATACATGTCTGGGTCGGTTCGATCTAGTCCTTTTCATCGGCCAGTCCGGTCCAATAAAGCATAATAGTCAGTTTAGCGTAAAATCGGACCGGACCGAACCGAAGACCAAAAATAAGGAAAATGGTGGACTGAGAACTGGATTCGGTCTAGTCCGATCCACGGTCTATAATGCTTAGCCCTAGTTGAACCAGCCCGGTTTTCAAATATACTAAAACAACATAATTTTTACGAAACAAAATCTACAAAATAATGTTTTTCTTTTTTAAAAACGGCAATTTTTATAACCTACACCACCTATTACATGACAACTCATTTTGTTTTCTGAAAGTTACTTATGTGATTTTAGCATATATTGTAGGTGGGTTTAAAATTAAGATTTGGATTTGGATTTAGATTTGGATTTTGGTTTAAGATTTAGATTTGATTTAGGAGAGAAAACAAATATTTAAAATATATAATATATTAAAGAGTAAATTACATGCCTCGTATTGTTATTTTTCGCCCTGGCGAAATTTTGTACGACGACAGTAAAGCACGGTAATTTCGTCGCCGCAGGAGGCAATTTATACCGCCCTGTGGTTGTGTCGCCGATAAAACAATATTGTTGCGCCGCAGAGTCGGAATGGAATGGCGCGGTGCCGGTCGCGGGTATTTTTAACAAGTACCATTATCGACAGTTATTACTGAGTGTTTTCACTTTACTGGTACCACTACGGTGTGGTTCTTTGTCTGTCACGGTATGGGACCGAAGGCGAATATAGTTTGAGCCGTTCGCGTCAGAGCTCGTGCACGTTAAAACCTCAAATGCTAAACATCCTTTTCCAGGTTCAAGGAAGTTCCAGTAATTCCCCGGAAGATACCATTGAAAGAGCACGAAATATTGGGAATTTTTCACTTCCTTTTCAACCTTTGGTATTTACGCTTTTCTTATTTTTGAGGTTCTAACGGTTTCCAAAAATTCCTTCGGCGTGAGCCTTAATGGCCGACCAGTAAAATCAAAATGCGAAAACGCCGGTGGGGAAACATCCTTCCTCGAGGTTCAAAGGAAGTCGAAAAATTCTCCGAAGATACCATTGGAAAGAGCACGAAAAACGAAGTCCGAATCAAAAGTGTCGGGAATTTTTCACTTTGAACCTCAAAAGGACGTTTATTTTTCGAGGAGCCGAAGTCGAAAAATCGAGCATACCGTCGGACGTTTTCGTTTCTTCCAATGGTATGCTCGGAATTTTTCACTTCCTTTGAACCTCGAAAGGACGCTGCGATTTTTCACGATCGCTTCAGATTTTTGAGGTTTTAACGGTCGAAAAATTCTCCGAGCATACCATTGAAAAGAGCATCGAAAAACGAGTCCGACGGTATATTATTTATTTTTTACAAATTCATATAACCCCTAAATTGATAGGCCAAAACTAAATTGAACCTTTTCTTATTATTGAACAATGCCAAATAAATCCGTAGTGGGTTGGTATTAGATTTTAAAGTATTCATGAAGCTATGCTTTAGCCCGCTTGGGCAAAGCCTTGCTTCCAACACAAACATCCTGTGTTCAATCCCGGTGGCAAAATTTGTGGTAGATTTTTTACAAAATGCCACGGCGACCACCTCATTGGTTCACGCCAGTAAACCCCGACCTACCCGCTTCACTTTATCCCATTCGGACCGATGACAATATGGTACCACGTAATTTGACACGGGCGACTCTCGCTGACCTACCTAACCACAAGGGACGACTTATTATGTAAATAAATTTAAGGATATAACGATGCAACGATCTTTAACCAAAGGGCTAACGGTAAATTATAACTAACTTACTTAATCAAGTAAACTAAAGGATCAAGTGGTGTTATTTGTTTACCAACTTAGGGACCAAGGCAACCTTTAAACTTTCGTGGACTAAAGTCAAGTACTTTTACAAAACCAATACGGCGACCATCCATGTAATTTACTCTATATTAAAATACAAATTAAAATTAAAATATATTATTTAAAAATAAAAAATTAAATAAAGATAGAGAGAAAATTGTTGATGGCCCACAAAAATAAAAGTAGAAAGAGAGAAAAGTTGGGTGATATGTCCGGATTAATATTTGGTAGGGCCACAAGGTTTGATTTTGTAAATCCAAGTTTTGAACCAATCAAGTTATTTGGTCCTTTTAACTCTAAACCCAAAGCAAAAAAAACATACCAAATGCACTTAATTTTTACTTGTCTGTTCTTCAGCGAATTAGTTATAGATTAGAGTCATTGGATTTGATCCAACGGCTCAAATAAAAGTTTTGATTGTCTATTGATAAAAATCTAATTACCACAACTATTAACTTGACTCAAGTCATACAACTTGAGATGATCATTGCCCTAATTTTACTTACACCAAGAATACTCCTACATGGACGGACGCGACCTTGTTGGTGCCTTTCCTCACATAAATCCTTCTCAACGGAGATAATTTCTTGAGTGTTCATTCTCTATTTGTGTGCATGTATGATAGTGTGTATATGACTTAGTATCAATTGAGAAGGATGAGAAGAAATCACAACTACATATCTCAGGTGCATTTACAAAAATAGATGCATCTTCTTATAAAATTCTCATTTTTATTTAAAATATTTGATTATAAATCCTTCTAATTCTTTTCATTTTAGTTTTTCACGAGTCACTTGTTTTATAAAACACAACTGCATAAAATATAGATAAGTGAGATTTTAATATCACGTTTAGGTGATATGGAAGACGAGGAAGAAAAATGATGCCCACTCCATATGCTCCAACTATATACTAGAGTTTTTTTTTTATCGGAAAAACCTTTTACCTAAAAAAAATATATTTTTGTTTGAAATTTGATGAAGCTCTAACGTGCAATTGTTCTTGCAAAACGTTAAAAATCAATAATGTTTACGACTTTACATGATCCGACCCACAACCGATACGTTGAAGCACTTTCTTGCAATGCCTTCACATATGAAGCCAACTGAGCAACGGTAAATGTTATGTTTGGTGAAACTAGCAGTAACAAAAAATGGTAAATGTTAACAATAGCATACTAGCAGTGAGCATTAGTTATTTGTGTTTTATAAAAGTGTTTAATAACGTAGTTGTAACGTTAAATGGTTAACGCACCTAAATACTTTGTGTTTAAACATAATCTAGATAATCTTGAAATAAATGTAGACTTTTGTATACATATAATCTATTTGTCAAGTATCAATTAAATAAAAGAAAGTTTGGAAATATGTGTTAATGCTCCTCTATATAGAGTATGAAGCAAATGTATTTTGGTTCAACAAAAAAGAAGAATCAATGGCTATGTTTATAACAACTATGAAAGTTTTATTTGTAATTTTGATGTCACAAATTTTGATCGTGAATACAGGTATGATTTAGAAAACATAACTTATAATAATTTTTGTGTTATAATTTTTGTGTACGCTCACAAGGATCTTGTCAACAAAATTTTCAGAACAAAGGAAAATACCTCTTAAATTATGCAACGTTCGTAAGTGGATAGGGCCTTGTCTCAAGAGCAAATGTTCAGACGCATGTATAAGAAGTGGTTATCTTGATAGATTTTGCGGAAGTGATTCCTTTCGAAGTATTGATGCGTGTTTTTGTTTGTATCAATGTAAACTCTAGTGCTAACATTGAAAGAAAAGTGTTATTCTAAGAAAGAAAAAAATAGTGTAACAAATTGCATTGTATTAACTTCAAGTTGCTTGTTATTAATTATCGTTAACTTTAGTGGTAACATTGTTTTCTCAGTTAATACAAGAACACTTTATAGCCTAAAAAAACACGTCTCAATCTTAACATTGCATGTGCCAGAGTCTTAGTATAACGTTTCAAACTATTATCAATATCTGTTCGCGAGTATAAAACGGGAAGAAGAGAGATGGAGAGGGAAAAAAAAAAGAGAAGTAAAGAGGAGAGGAATAAGAAAGGTTTTTTTTTATGTTGTGTTCCCAAGTTGGAATGAAAATAGGAGGATATAAGCAAAAAAAGGCTTAAAAATCAACTTCAATCCATTTTTAATTACCATCCCTAACCTTTCCCTTTCACTCCAAAAATAAAACTCGGGAACAGAGTGATACTTTTTTCAAGTAAGATTAATACTCTCCATCATACTCCGTAATTACATTTTTATGATACATTTTTTTTTTTATGAAAAAGTGAAAATATATTACTCAACGAACATTATTTTACAAGATCAACTACAAATTTATAGTATTTGAACATGTCCCAAACCACTAAATCACATGAACAAACGACATACAACTGAAATGCCTAGCCAAATATCAAATTGCAAACTAGCATATTGTAAGGTGCACATTGGATGGTTTGGGGCGGTTTTAGCAAAAGTCAAATACAGAATCCATATTAAACTCTAGTGCTAACATTGAACTTTAGTTAACATTAGTTTTATGGATATAAATTAGTAGTCGTGAGTTAGGATCGAACTCGAGACTATGGGATTGCACACTTTACGTATGAGAATTTTAAAGTTAAATAATTAAATATAAACGTTGTATTTATTTATTTATTAAATGAAATAACTAACGAACGTTAAGTAATTAATGTAATGGACTAACGGGCGTTAAAGGTATTTGGAAAAGGACTTAATTGCAAATTTTGGGAAGGTTCCGAATCCCTATGGAAGCCTAAACCGATCGGCCAAGGAAACAAGGAAACAAAACCAACTTGTTCACCAAGTTTAGTTGGGTATATAAACAAGGCTAGGGGTTTATTTTTCCATCTCTTGTGCTCATTGCTAAACCCTAAAAATTGTTTTGTGTGTGTTTCTTCTCCAAACCGATCGTACAACCCCTTGGGTGTCGATCTAAACCTTTTCCACAAACCAAGTTATTTTGTTTGATAAAACTAGCATTACTTTAATTCGGTTTAGTGCGTGTGTACAAGAACATAGTAATAACATACTTTTGTTATTATCTTGGATTGAATTACAAAGCGGTAAGGGGTAATTCATATAATCCTATAAACCCTAATTAGGGTTCATCCAATTGCTAGTTTGTGGATTTGATTCTTGTTCGGCTATAATCAAGTAAGGTACGCATACTTTATTCTTTAGTTAATTAATTATTCATTATATGTTCCTATACGATTCCGCACTTGCTTTGATGTTTTGTGTTTTTATGTATGATTGTCATAGTATATAATTCCAACAGTGGCATCACGAGTCATTGGTTTTAATGAGTAATTAATTACTAAACGCGTAAATAACAAATATTGTATGTTGTTAGATATGTTTATTCTATGGTTTTGGTTATGATTATGTAAACCCTAATTTTAGGGTTAGGGCTTTTGCCCTAATTTGGTTTTAAAATTTTATATGGATCGAATTAAAAAAATTTATATGGGTCGAAACCCTAATTTTTTTTAGTTGATTGTTTTTAAAAAATTGTTTTAGGGTTTATTATAATTGTTATGTTATCAATATCGTAACCTAGAATTAATATATTTGTTACGTGATAAATTCATGAATAATTTGTTATGTGTCATGGAATTTTGATATGCGATCTTGTGACTATTTGTATAATTGTTATGTTATATCCATGATGATACATGCATGTTCGTCATGGATGGTTGCTTGAATATTTAATTGTTAAGATTGGTTATGCGAATATTAATTGTTAAGTTTTATACACATGTATATTTATGATAAATCTTGAATTGGGGAAAACTCAATTATATACATTAATGAATCAATTATGTGCAATTTGGTATATCATTAATTATGGGTTTACATATTAATCGATTCGTCGATGTATGTGGCTCACTTTCAATTGGGAGAGTGAAAGCCCTAATTAATATATACATTAATTTAACCTAGACATTGATTATTAATAGGGTTTTATCGAATAAGTTGCATGTGGCTACTTGTTTACACGTATAAATTGTTATTATGTGCATTGTTTTTAGTTGTTTATTTTTATTTGTTTACTTTTTGTTTATTATGTGCGTCAGTTTTAAGCAAAGGGTAATTTTGAATAGAAAAATAATACAGACTAAACAATGGCGAAATTTGATTTGTTTTGGAAGAGTTAAGTTTTCAATTGTTTAATTGATTGGTGACTTTGGTACAAATGGTCTGAACGGCTCACCTACTAGAATGAACTATAAAGGGGTTAATAAAGAAGTGCGCAGTCACACTTGAAAGGATGTCTTAGGTTATGCTTTGCGCTTACCGGTCCTCTCTGTAAGTTCGAATGGAGCTACTTAGTAAGCCATAAAATGTGCAAACTCATCTTAAGGGTGAATTAGTTTTAATTCCATGCGCCAGTTCGGTGGTAATTACCCGAAACACTAAGTGTTTACACTTATGCAAAAGTACGGTATAATGGGCGATAATTATCACTAAATTCCTTGATTGGTGAACCGAATACCTCAATCAAAACTTTGATAATTTGATCTTTATGAATTGGTAATAAAAGGTTTTTTTATTAAATTTATGCTACAAGATGAATGCATGACATCTTTGTACATATTTGATTTTGACCACATAAAATCAAAACTAGTACCCTTATAAATTAAGTTATATGCCATCTAATTAAAAGGAACACTTGAAGTTGCAATTTACATCATGACAGTACTTGGCGAGATTGTGATAGAGAGGTAAATCTTTATGTAAAGTCAGACCTTACATGAACATATTTGCAGTTCTTTAAGTTAGACACTTAAGTTGAGTAGGAAGTGAGAACCGGACTCAAGGCATAAGATGGGATGAAACATGTTTATATTTGCAATAGCGTTGGAAAATATAAATCCCATAATGATCTAGGAATTGGAAATTGCTTGCCAATTATTGTTCGACAAATTACCTTATTATGTGCTTTCGTTACTAGCAGATCAACTGATGTAATGGAACTACGATAATTTGGATCCTAGTTTTCGAGAAAATTCTATGGTTATATGAATATTACCTTGGGTATTTTATTTTCTTGAAAAGTTTAATTATCGAAAATACTAAAAATGAATTTTGCTAATTCTTTAAATGTATTAATGCAACATTAAACCGTAAACGTAGGTTATTCCTGTATTGGTAAATTGATCTACACCTGTAAGGGTTTTTAGTAGAGTCAACCTTACTCAAATAATAAACCTAGTCCTCTTTTCATAAGAAAGAGTGAGATTCAATCCTATTCCTTTTCATGAATGAAGAAAGGTATGATAGGACAATTAGAATTGTCTAAATTCTAAATACATAACTCGTAAGCAAATTTTAATAGTTAAGAAAATTGCATATTTCTGAGTTATTAAATTAGAAGTTAGACTAATTACTGTATAATTGGTAAAAGACAAACTAACATATTTTATCTAGTTGTTTTGTTTTGACCATTTAAAAGTACTACTTACAAATTGTTGGAATAGTAGAACTATTAAGAAAGAAATTGCATGCCCAATTTTTCAAGTTAATAACATTGATGGATAGTTCATTATCTACATAGTAGAATACATTCTTTTAAGTACATAAGTAATTGTTATGTATGGACTTTCTCAAAGGTGTAGGGAAGTAAATAGAACGCTATTTTCTTTCACTGGTTAATGCAACACTTACAATGTTGTCAAATCCAGTGGGAGTATTTTGTTCTTATTACTGAATAAGGAATTAATGTAATGATCTCTAATTCAGTGGGAGTTACAAGCTTTGTTATCTTGGTAGTAACCCAGATTATCTCTAGAATGTCTTAAGATAATTACTTTCCACTTGTATACACTTATGTTTTCAAGGATAGTCATGTACGTTTCCTTATTAGACAATGAAGTGGTTCTACATCTACTAGTTATGCTAATATCAATGACACAATCATATTAGTCACATAAACAAACATATGTCGTGTTGTTTATCTGCTTCATGATGTTGTTCCATGCACAAGTGGGAGAAATCTATATTGTGTGCAAGGTACAACATATAAGTATATGATTTAATGGATTCTCTTGACTGCAAGGTAAGAGACTAACATTCTAATATAACTTGAACATATCTAATTTAAGAAACACTTGGTGTTGCAATTTCGTCATGTGAGAACTTGGCGAGATTGCAACAACAAAGTAAATCTCTATGTGAAGTCAGACCTTGCATGGAAATATTTGCAGTTCTAAATTAGACAAGTATTTAGAACATGTGTCAAAATGATATATAAGACTACTTCAAATTAGATATTTATGTATTATTAGAATGACATAAATGAAGTAATCTAATACTACTTCAATTTGTTTATTTATATATTTTGGAATGACATAAATAAAAGATAATGTAGTCCTACATTATTGTGAAGTAAACAAATTAACTTGAAATTACTATTGAAACCACGAGTTGTGTTCATAATTACTTTAGTTAAACATGTTTATGATTCATTGTAAAGACATAAACATAAAGTCTTTTAAGATTTATAATAAAGTAAGACGTTAACTTGTAATGTTTTTAATTATGACATATAAAAGAAGTCATTGAGTTGATCAATGATTTATAACGTATAATGAGATTATAACTGTTTATGTTTTCTTGATGAGACATGGATATGTAGTGACTTGGTTAAATAGTACTTGTGTTATAAAGCATGCAATTGGCTTGAAAAGTCTATTATACCATTAAGTTGACTTAGTTGGTAAATAGGTAAGCCAGAAGGAATATGTTTATCTTATATATTGTTAGATTGTCTTACAATATTAATTCTAATGAATACCACAAGTTGATGGTATGTTCAGTTAGGAGAATCAAACTCTATTTGATTTGTTTGATTCAAGATAACCATAACTTCTTTCTTAAAAAAGTAACAAGGTTAGAAAATTGAGTATGGATTGAATATACTCAATATGACTCCAACCTAGAAGATTGTTAAAACACCATTTCATTATGGAATGTGATGAATCACATTAAGTTTTAAAATTGAAGATTCTGAATTTGTTAAACTACTTATGAATAGGTTATTAACAAAGTAAAGTCAGGAATTATCAATGTATATTTGTAATGTCCCAAAAGGAGAACAATGTAGTTTTGCTCTAATTGCTAAGTATATATAGATAGTCTATATATTACAAAAGGCAAGTGGGAGTTTTTTTTTTATCTTGAAAGATAAAAATTACAAGATGCATAATCTTTTAAAACACACTAGTAAATATCATGATGAGGTTAGACATGTAAATGATAGACCTCATGATGATGTAATTTTCATTCATAGATCTGCAAGGATATGAGTTACAGGATTATAGTAAACCTGATAATCATTATGATGGATTACCAAATATTGAATTGGGTAAATTACTCATACTACGAATGTTAAAGATGCTGTCCATAAAGATAATCAATTTTAGAAATTTGGTTTATCTTAATAGTAAGACTAGAGAATGAAAATTAGTTTCTTCAAAGAGATGAAAAACCCTAGTGGTTTGAATTTCTATGTAGAAATCATATGGACAAAAATTGTACACATATTTAATGCATGTCTTATGACAAGATTATTAATCATACTTAAGCAATTAATTATGATTGAATATTCTTTTCAAGACACATTAAATATATAAAGATGATAATTGTCATACTTGTTTTCATTAATATGAAATATGACAATGGAATATCAAAACTCTTTCTTGAGAAATTACTTGAGCGAGGACGGTAAGTAATTGAAAGGTTTTTTGAGTTCATATATAATCTTTGGAAGTGTACGAAGTGCAATAATTCATGAATGGATAAATGCATGCATCTATGAAATTATTCTTATATTTAATTATTAAATCTTAGTTTTGATTTATAATTGAAATAAGATAAATTTTAAGTATTCCTGAAAGCTAGTGGGAGTATTATATTAAAGGTTTTTAAATCTTATATGTTGTATGACATATAGGAAGTAACATTCCTTGTAAGCTAAATGTTAAGTCTTAGTTTGGAATAAAACTTCACTTGTAAGATTTAAGAATTAAAACATACAACCTTGGAATATATGTTTATTTTTAATAAACATGTGCAGTAAAATAAATGATTCTAATAAAACATGATATATGGATAAATATCTTTTGACAAGATAGAACATGAATGAATTCTAAGTTTGACATGTAGATTCATCATGTACATCATGTTGTGTATTAAAATTGTTGTATCATTCTTGAATAAGAAGTGATTTGACAACATTGATATCTAACTAAAAGTTATTAGATAACTTGTGTAATGAATATTCTAAAAGAATTACATCCTCAGCCTGGAATTGCTCCTAGATTCTATGGATGAGCAATATGTCAAATGTTGTGCAAATTGTCATCAGCTTTAAACTTGAAAGTTAGGAAAGCATCAAACATTACACATTAAGATATTAAAGTTTACGAAGTTTTAATGAGCATATTGTTGTTTGCATACAATGATGCTGGTTTAATTGAGATGACCTCAATACTAGTTATGGTAGGATTTCATCCTTGTTAATGGCCATGTAAACTGGTTGTGCTACTAAGAGCGCAATTGCATTATACATTAAAAGAATAAGAATACTTTAAACTTTAAAATGTTTGAAAGTTTAAATTGTCATAAATTTGTGATAGAGGATGTTACACACTTTATGAATTATTATGTGGATTGGTGAATGCACACATACAAGGACTTCGTTAATTGAATTCTTGAAATAAGTATTCTCAAAATTACGATAGATCAAGTTGGTTGATTTATGCCTTGTCAACAAGTATGATTGTCATTACTTGAGGCATAATTCATCAACTGGAATTTTCATGCATTGATCTATTTGGTATTTGGATAAGGGATGTTAAACAATTGTTATAATAAATCAAATACTTGGTATGTTTGATTTTATAATATATTGTATCCTATATTTGCATGTTTAATTCATGAATAAATTTATTTATTCTAAATCGTCCGTTGTCAATTAATGGTATGGGAGTATCATTAAACTAAGACAAATTTGAGAGATATGGTAGAATGTACTTGAAAGTATATTGATGAGAATGCATACCAATTTCAGATAATATTCAATGGATTGAATATAGGACTTATCCCAACTACATAATTTACTTTGTGGATATTGTTATAAGTAAATTATGAATAGTTATCCTCAGACTTGAGATACCAGATAAGTGTCATGAATGTAGTGCACTTATATGGAACAACTTAACGCTATACGAATGTGGCGGTAGTCATAAGGGTTGTTTCCTGAAGTGTTGCAAAGTTCATGGGTTATTCTCGTAGTCAAGATAGAATTTGTTCCTTCAAATTTATTTTGGAGTTTAATACTGCTGGGCCCCTCGTAGGGTTGACAAGATGTTTGCATGGCCATGCCCAAGATCTCCCCTGAATATGTTCAGAAGATTTGGTAATCTTGCTCAATCACTAACAACGAGAAACAGAATGGTTGAATAAAGAATGACTTAATTCCATATCTTTATTTAACATGGTATTAGAAACAAAAGGATAATAATAATGAGAAATCATTAAAAGGTTTTCCAGGAGCCTTGCTCGAGTTGTACTAGAGGCATCGAAGTGTTGCTAGACGCTAACCGATGTGATCACTCTATTTAGATATATCCAAGTGAGAGTAATTGTAGTTTTATGGATATAAATTAGTAGTCGTGAGTTAGGATCGAACTCGAGACTATGGGATTGCACACTTTACGTATGAGAATTTAAAGTTAAATAATTAAATATAAACGTTGTATTTATTTATTTATTAAATGAAATAACTAACGAACGTTAAGTAATTAATGTAATGGACTAACGTGCGTTAAAGGTATTTGGAAAAGGACTTAATTGCAAAGTTTGGGAAGGTTCCGGAATCCCTATGGGAAGCCTAAACCGATCGGCCAAGGAGAAAACAAGGAAACAAAAACCAACTTGTTCACCAAGTTTAGTTGGGTATATATACAAGGCTAGGGGTCTTGTTTTTCCATCTCTTGTGCTCATTGCTAAACCCTAAAAATTGTTTTGTGTGTGTTTCTTCTCCAAACCGATCGTACAACCCCTTGGGTGTCGATCTAAACCTTTTCCACAAACCAAGTTATTTTGTTTGATAAAACTAGCATTACTTTAATTCGATTTAGTACGTGTGTACAAGAACATAGTAATAACATACTTTTGTTATTATCTTGGATTGAATTACAAAACGGTAAGGGGTAATTCATATAATCCTCTAAACCCTAATTAGGGTTCATCCAATTGCTAGTTTGTGGATTTGATTCTTGTTCGGCTAGAATCAAGTAAGGTACGCATACTTTATTCTTTAGTTAATTAATTATTCATTATATGTTCCTATACGCTTCCGCACTTGCTTTGATGTTTTGTGTTTTTATATATGATTGTCATAGTATATAATTCCAACAATATTAGCATCATCATTAACTTAAGATCACTCAAGCAAACTCACCAAGCAAGGCTACATTTCCAAAAATAGATGTAGTCAATTGAGTTACCCCATCACATAAAAAAAACTAATCTAATCTGGAATCACCGTTACTTTGAGTTCTCACCAAATCATCCATCATATCAACTTTGGAAATCTCACAAGTATTGACTACATTTCCATGTTTGAACTTAAAATTATATAACACTCTTGTACAATCTATCATCCTCACACCTAATGTATTACAAAATCTAAGTCCAAACAGGCATCATCAAAACTTGAGATCAAATAAAGCTGAAATATCAAATATGTCATAATTAAGGGAGGTATTCCTATCTTTAATGAATCCGCAGTACCAAACCTTGAAAATGACTAAATCTTTATCCTTCATATACTCTTTAACCATCAAACATGAAAGTATTCTTATGATATCTACTGACTAAAAACTGTCTATGAATAGTTGATTCAGAATGAGCTTTCTCTTCCTCTACAAAAGCATAGACCTAAAACTAACAATCCTAAATAGCGAAGGTTCTCAAAATCAAGATACATAGCCACTTGTCTATCTAAATAAAACAGAACAACCAAACCACAAGATCTCAAAACAAACCTAACACCATTTACCTAACCATTACTGGAAGAGCCTATCTCCTTCATTTGAAAATTTGCATTTGTACAATCCAATCCTTACTAACTTGTGTAACTGTTTTTGACTTTTTTAGTTTTAAGCTCATTAATTACACTTGTACACTTTCAATAATAAGCATGAACAATGTGCTTGTATTCCTTTGCTTTTGTGAGAACAATCTCTGATCCCTCTCATTCAAATAAAATACACCACAATAGCAATAGCCATTCTTTTCAACACACTTCTCATTGAATTGTTGCATTTACCATTTGCCAAATGATTGATTATACTCTTCTAGTTATTATCCAGGCTACCTTCTTTAATCTTCTCCTTGATCTTCTTCTATACCATCCCAGAGTATTCACAAAGGAAGAATAAATGTCCATGAGAATCATTTATTTAGTTGCACAGAGGACATAATGATTAACTTGACTATTCCATACGGTAATTCTATATTGTGTAGCTAGCCTTTCATGTATCGTTAACCATAGTATAAATGAATGGCTTGAATTACATTTTGAGTACCAAACAACTTTTCTCCAATTCACCTCAACCATCTGACTTTTAGGAATCTCTAAAAGCATTTGTTATTGAGAAAGTAACTAGCTTTCCATTACTTCCTTTCCACTTTACTTTATCTTCACTTGTATCATTAAGCACCAGAACCTCTATATTGTCTAGCTAAATTGATTTCTACACTTAGTAGGCCACAACCAATTACCATTATCCATCATCTCTACAACCTTCTTTTAAATATAATTATATTACTCAATTGTCCCAAATTATGCTATTTATCATGCCAAAAATTAGTATTTCTCCCATTTCCAATTTCGTGCCCAATATAAGCCCCTTATTTTTCTTTTCATATCCAACATAGCTTTCTAAGTGCCACTATCTGAAATCTCAGGAATTGCTTTCCAAAAACTCTTACCTTTCAACTTTACTAAATTTACCCATTTGACCCAAAGACTGTCTTTCTTTTTATAATTATGTTCCCGGATGTATTTACATAACAAAACTTCATTCCATGGACCCAATGGCCTCAAACCTAAAAGCCCTTGACTTTAGGATCGCAAATTACTTTCCATGCCACTTTTGTTGCTCTTTTTTTAGTTCTCCACGAAACCATAGAAAACCTTTTAATGCATTCTCAATCTTTTTCACTGTTGACTTAGGAATCAAAAAGACTGATACCCAATAAATATTTTGAAAGTTATGCCCAATAAATGTGCATTGATGACAAGACTGAAGCTATAAGTTGCAACCTTCCTGCATAGGAAAGGACCTTATTCTTACAATTATTTACCTTGTTCTTTACTTTTTCTACCAATTGCTTGCATTCTATTTGTAGCAACCGCATTTTCAAGCCAATATTTGTTATATTTAATATTACGTTTCATAATTTCACCTCCATATTATATTTAACGGCAGTAGTCGCTTTAATTTATTTCACGCGTGACGAGAAACAACATTAAACACGTACCATTTCTAGACTAAATTTATTCTACTTTTAGCAACGACAACATTATTCTCATGAGCACGTTTCTCAAATTTTATATTTTTTGTTTATAAATTTACAAAATATTTACGCTCGCATTTTATCATACATGCATACATTCACCACTCTTTTAATAATACCCACTTAATTATACATATACTTACATATGCATACACTTATCAAATTTAAATACCATTTCTTTCCCTTTCTAAGTACCATTATCTGAAATCTCAGGAATTGCTTTCCAAAAACTCTTACCTTTCAACTTTACTAAATTTACCCATTTGACCCAAAGACTGTCTTTCTTTTATAATTATGTTTCAGATGTATTTACATAACAAAACTTCATTCCATGGACCCAATGGCCTCAAACCTAAAAGCCCTAGACTTTTAGGACTGCAAATTACTTTCCATGCCACTTTTGTTGCTCTTTTTTTAAGTTCTCCCTGAAACCATAGAAAAACTTTTAATGCATTATCAATCTTTTTCATTGTTGACTTAGGAATCAAAAAGACTGATGCCCAGTAAATATTTTGAAAGTTATGCCCAATAAATGTGCATTGATGACAAGACTAAAGCTATAAGTTGCAACCTTCCTGCATAGGAAAGGGCCTTATTCTTGCAATTATTTACCTTGTTCTTTACTTTTTCTACCAATTGCTTGCATTCTATTTGTAGCAACCGCATTTTTCAGGCCAATATTTATTATATTAAATATTACATTTCATAATTTCACCTCCATATTTTATTTAACGCGTAGTCGCCTTAATTTATTTCACGCGTATCGAGAAACAACATTAAACGCGTAACATTTCTAGACTAAATTTAGTCTACTTTTAGCAACGACAACATTATTCTCATGAGCACGTTTCTCAAATTTTATATTTTTTGTTTATAAATTTACGCAAAATATTTACGTCTGCATTTCGATCATACATACATGCACACATTCACCACTCTTCTTAATAATACGCACTTAATTATACATACACTCACATATGCATACACTTATCAAATTTAAATACCATTTCTTTCCCTTTGTTCTTCCATTCCCCCCCCCCCTTGCCAAAAGAAACTAATCCAACATTAAAATCCTACATAGTTTCCCTAACTTGCCATTTCTATGTATTAAATACTTACCCTTAAGTGATCTTGTGACAAGAACTTGAAAACTTAGCCTCATGTGATTCGTCCAACACCAACATCAAGACACTCAATACCATATTTGCTCAAATAGTTACTATGCATGGGAAAGTAACTTGACACCTTTCCTAAATTGCTACTATAAATGAAACTCTACCTAATACATTTTCTTCCCTTCAAACACAAAACACTCTCACTATTTCTCTCCTCTAGAAACTTCGTGAGAATACATAAGTACAAGAACAATTTTGGAGCTTTTGGTAGTTTTGGTTTGAAGGGTCAGTTAAAAGCTAGGGTTTTGGAAGAGAAATTAGGGTTTTCTAAAGGTTTCTTAGTGTTCTTGAGCTCTTAATTTTTACCACACTTGTAAGCATATCAAAAACTCATTTTAGATACATTATAAATACTTACTTATCATGCATACATTATTTGATATCACCAATACATGCTTGTTTATGTAAAAACCTTGTTTTTAAGATTATATCAAAGATACGATAATCAACTGACTTGTGTGCTAATTTTCACCACTTAAAACGAGCTTGATGTTAGATTTTTGTTACTACAGTTTAATATAATGTCTTAGATATATCATGTTTGAAAACCATGAATTATAGAACTTTTCGTGTTGTTATAAAGTGTAAAACAAAACCGAAACCTAAATGATAAACATGACTGAGTACACCTTTTGTGACCTATTTTTTAGCATCTTAGAATTCGACTCATGCCTAGTGGTAGTTTAGTAGAATGTAGCTAAGATGACAACTTAAACATAACAACTTGAAGCAAAGAAAGCAGACTTGTAACGAAGAAGTTATGACTAAATGAAAACGGACAAAACACTCAAGATAAGAAATCCTAACAGCTTTGTACAACTACTATTCGAATTTATGTCCTGACCTAGTAAATTTGGACTCGTTTTTAGATACCTTACACTTCGATTCACAGAAAGTGTAAAACATGAAAATTGTAGACGAGACGTAAATCTAATCATAAGAAGTTGAATCGGGACCACTGGTTTAGTAACGAATGAGTTATAACTGTTTGAAAATTGGTAAAACATGCAGTGGAACCCGACCAAAACGACTTGACTTACCATTTTATGACGAACTTTTAGGATACTTATACCTTGATCTTGACACAATAATTTACATATTTTGAAACTAGACATGAAACTACAATTTGGACTTTTGAACCAAAGAGATTCATTAGAAAACTTGTGAGTTATAGCCCCTTAAAGTTGAGCAAAAGTCATTTATAAAAAGTGTTGAAACTTTAAAATTTATTAGGTATCTTTTGTATAAATTATATTTTGACTTATAAAACTTTAACACAAGCATGTAATAATGATAAAAAATTGTAAAACTCATATGCATTTCGTACATATCGAATCGATTCATAAAACGACTTATTTACTTAGCTTCATGGTTAGGACTTGCGTTCGTTGACTTACGTTATACTTTTCCGTGACACTACTTGCTTGAGTGAGTTTTCGTAGCCTTATTTTTACTCGTATTTTCCTTATGGGAAAATGATACTCAAATGATATTTTGAAATGCTTTTATGTTGTGTTATCTTTTCTCATTTTTGGACATGATATGTGTTTTGATTGCAATATGTGCCTTATAGTATGATATAATTAATGACTTAAAACGTGCACAACTGTTTAACTCCGGTTTGGAGCCGAATGATGAATTGATAGTACTATTTGGGTTAACACCCCCACCCTTGCATATTGTGAGTTAACAGAGGGTGAATTTCATCTAGAACAATTTATGTATGTATGCAATCATGAGGTTCAATTGTTGCTATCTTGTGATTTAGATTTATGTCTTTGTATTTGCTTATCTTACTCACTATTGTCCTTCAAGTCTATTATGCACATCAAACGCGCTTTATATTTCAAACTTGCGAGCTCACCAACTTTATATTGCGCGTTTTCAGTATCTATTTTCGGTGATGACAATAATCATGCTTAGGGAGGATAGAGCCTCCACCTTACCTAGAGAGACTTAAGCCAAGACCGTCTTGACTTGTGTTTTCGTGGAGATTTGCATTAGTGCTTTATTTTGGACTTCGTTGTTTTTATGTTGTATGTTGTATTGCTTTATCCCGAGTTGTGGGATTTGTATGACTAATGACTATGGTTGCGTGAATTTCATTTAGATACTTCTCTATTGTCTTATACCTTGTGTTTTGTGTTATGAAGTCATACTCGGTTATTATTTGCATTTATTGGGGTGTGACACTACTATCCCAATAATTTTTTGCTATTAATGGCACTCCCAAATACTTCATATGTAATTCCCAATTATAAAAGAGATAACTTTCAAAATATTTTGTTTTTCATTTGTTTTCACACTACCAAAGAAAATTATACTCTTATTCATATTTGAAAATAGACCTTATAAATTGATAAACTTCATTAAACTCTCATTCATTAATTCTAAAGACTTACAATCTCCATGGCATAGAACCAAGATGTCATCACCAAAGCATAAATTAGTCAATTTTAACTATTTACAAACCATATAATACTTGAATCAAATAAACACGAGCATTGGTTAATCAAATAAATTAGTCAATTTTAACTATTTTCAAATAAACCTATAAAATTTATAAATATATGAAATGAATCAAATTAATATCACATACTGCTGATTAATATAGGAACAGCAGCAACACGAGCAATGGTTAAAATGGTGGGGCAACGTCAGCAATTTAGCCGAAGGCGGTTTAAGATGGCGGCGGTGATCATTTTCCGGCAATGTAGGACGGTCAATCTCAGCCGTCCGTTTATCTTCTCTATCTCTATCCATACTCATTGAACAAAACCTAGTACCACGAAACCCTAATTTGTAAAATCCGTTATAAGAATCGTTGTATTTGAAGTTAATGGAATGAGATTGAGGCGGTGATATACACGCGCCGGGGGACATGGGTTTAGGTTTTGCGGTGATGGTGACGATGGTGTGACGGAGCCATTGGTGGTTGAATTTGAAAAGGTGGTTTAAGGGCATTATTATGATTGATTAATAGGAGGATGGGTTTGGGTGAGTCGCGTGAATTATCGGGTTAAGTCCGGATATTAATATGCACTTTTAGTTTCTTCTTAGTTTTTGTTTATTTCTTTGGAGATGAAAGTATCATCGACTATACTTCATGGATCAAAATATAAATTGTACCAGTTTGAGTACAGTTCAACGATCCGCGGTCCGAAAAGCCCAATTGACCAACGAGATCGGATTGATTTGAAACCGATTTGGTCCAGAAATCCGGACCGAAATGTTTGGTCCAGTCCTTTTCATCGGTTTGTTCGATCCAACAAAGCATAATAATCAGTTTAGCGTAAGATCGAATCAGACCGGATCAGTTTATACAAAACAAAATGTATAAAATAATGTGTTAGAGTGATTAGTATATGTATATACTAAAAGGGAAATGCAATGTAGCGACTCTGATTCTCTACAATGGGCCAAAAATTACGAGAATATTCTTTGCAATTATCTAATGGTTTCAAAGGTAGTTCATAAGGACTAACTTTGCAACAAATCGAGAATTTTAAGGACTTTTTCAGTAAAGAAATATATTATTTCCAAAAATTATTTTCAAAAATAGTCCTTAAGGTTATCAGTCTTTTTCACATTTAGTCTTTAATGACTAATTTTGAAAGAAAATTTAGCATGGCATTTTCGCAGCAACACACGAGTTCTCCTGTTCGTTGGTTTCAAATATAAAATGATAAGAAAATGAAATGAGAGAATACCACATATTAGAAGACACCTCATTTTATAAAATTTGTTTTCTAAAAGTTATGTGATTCTAGCATATATTTTAATCGATGCTCAATTTTCCATGCCCCAAGAATACTCCTACATGGACACGACCTTGTTGGTGCCTTTCCTCACATAAATCCTTCTTCATGGAGAGAGATTTTTTCGAGTATTCATTCTTTATTTGTTTGCATGTATGGTAGTTTGTATAGAAGTTATGTTAGGAATTTTGTAATAGTGGGTTCCTGCTGATAAAGGTTCCTGCTGATAGTGTTAGTATTTTTCTTTGATAGTGCGATTCACTGCGATAGTTATTTACGTTTACTGCGGATATGTAGTTTCCATATTATTAGTATTTAGTTAGGATATGCATGAGTTAATTTAGGAAGAGATAGTGCATATCTTTTCGTGTTCGATGAAGTAATTATTAGGGTTTCTGATAGTATAAAAAGAAACCTGCGGCTAGGGTTTATGGACGCTTTTCAATAACATTGTTAGTAATTCAATATAGATCCATAGAGGATCAAGTGTTTGGTGTTTATTGTCTTCTTAATTCTTTTGTTCATATTCCGCGTGGACATAAGTCTAATAGAGGTTCTCCATAGTTTGCTTGTGATTACACACTATCGTTCATTAAGGCTCACAAGATCTATGGATTTGATCAACAAGTGGTATGAGCACGGTGAGAATCTTTCAAAGAAGACATCCTTACTCTCTTTGACAAAACCCTAATCTCACTCTAACAATGACATCATCAAAACATTCAGAATCAGACAATAAGGAGAATCACGAGACTCAAAATACTTTCGGTCTACAATTCACAGGTTGTTACCACCATGTCCAACAATAATGCAAAGTTTCCTTATCGAGAAGAAGGACGAATATGACATATGGGCTATGAAGATGGAAAATTACATCACCAACAATGACTACCATCTCTGGAACATTGTTCTAAAAGGCAACAATGAAGAAGAAGACTGGTAGAGATACGAGAAGGTAATGTGATCATTCTTCCCGGCGGTAACAACCTGAAGAAGCTATTGCCCGCCGAGAGGGAAACAAAGGCTAGGACTACCTTGCTCCAAACACTAACAGATGAGCATATGAGTGAATTTCATCATCTTGATGATGCAAAAGAGATCTGGAAGGCCATCAAGGAAAGGTTTGGAGGTAATGAAGAGTCTAAGAAAATAAGGAAGTCTATGCTCAGCGAGAACTTTTAGGAGTTCTCAATTCTAAGAAGAAGAAGGCATATAAGGGGTATGACAGGTTTCAGAAAATCTGAGCCACTCAATCGGATGAAGTCCAAACGACAATGAGGAATACAATCTCAAGTTCCTTCATGCTTTACCTTCTTCCGAGGTGTTCTCTCACTCTCAAGGCAAAGGAGGTCTTGATTATCTAAGCTTGATGACTTATACAATAAGCTTAGATCTCTTGAAATTGATATCAAGGGTCATTCTACCTATGCTTCAACTCCATCAAACTCATATTTTGTTAGTACTACCAGCGCTAACACTATGGTGCCTTATGCTGAAAGTCCCACTTCTTCATTAGCAGCAACCAGAACATACACTTCTTCTACAAGAAAATCAAAGTCCAATACTGTGATAGAGGATGTACTCTACTCGTTTGTTGCTGAGACTGAAGACCAAGAGGAGTTGGCCTATGAAGATTTTGAACAAGTAGATAAATGGGATTTGGAGGAGATGGACCTCAAATGGCAGATGGCCATGCTTGCTGTAAAAGTCAATAGATTTGAGAAGGGTTCTGGAAGGAAGTTCAACTACAAGGGAAGAGAGGCGCCAGGTTTGAGGGAAGAAGATCGTGTTTTGAATGCTACCGGGTGGGTCACTTTGCTAGAGAATGCCCGATAAGAAGGGAAGTGGCGAGGAGAAGATATTCGCATTCAAGATCAAGGATGCTGAGGATCAGAAACCTAAAGCTTTGCTGTCTTTGGACTCAAGGGTTGACTGGGATGCTCATGTGGATGAAGTTCAGGATGAAAATCCTCATATTGCATTGGTTGCTGATACTGCTGATGAGTTTGCACTAATGGGCATCACTTCTTAGGTACAAAATTGTATTTTTGGTTGTAATGCTAAATATGATGCTCTTAAAAGTGAATTTGATGATGTTAATGGCCAATATAAAGAATATTTTATTCAGGTCCAGGCCTATAAGAAAACTGTTAAATCTTTAGAAAAACAAAAGGCCTGGTACCAACAAAATCAATTGGCTCTTGAAGAGAAAATTAAAGTGTTAGAAAGAGATTTAGAGAACACTACTAATGTGCTAAAATTTAATGAGAAAGAATATGTAAAGGTCATTGCAGAAAAGAGGGTCTAAAGGCTAATTTAGATCTGAGAGGTGGCTAGACATAAACAGTGGCAAGAACATGCTAAAAACCTAGATAAATTGTGGAAAAGTTCTATATGCTATTAAAATTAAGATGGGGTTGGGTTTCAAGGATTATATTGGTCCAGATGAGATTTATGACCCTAATGAATATAGTGTTTTTAATCTTGTCACTGATGAAGAGGAAGATAAATATAGAAAACCTGTTAAATTTGTAAAACAAGGTGAAATGCATTATGTTCCTTCCTCAATTAATGGTATTGTTAGACCACCCAACCCAGACTCAGATGAATCACATATGACCTATGGTCAAAAGTCCAATGACTTATCTAACACTGGTAGTGAATCTAATACTTTTGTCTCTTGTTCTTCCAGTGATAGGACTTCAGAGACCCAGTCTAAAGACTATGCCAATTGTGATTCAAGTGAAGAGTCTTTAACTCCCAAGCCTTTGCCAGTTCACCATGCCCCAAGAGTTGCTGTTAATGAATCTTCTTCAAAGACAGTTTATTTTAGAAACATTTCTTGTTTTGTTGATTCTGTTAAAAACAACTCTGATTTTGGTTGTGGTTTGAATAAGTTTATTTGTGATAAGACTATTCACAGTCATGAACAAGCATTTTAAGAAGAAATCATGTTTTGTTTGTGGTAGTACATTTCATCTTATCAAAGATTATGATTTTTATGAGAAACAAATGGGTGTTTGTACTTATCAACAGAGACATAGACCAATATGGAATGATGTGACCAAAATCCCTCCATTTGTTCCCTCTGGAACACATGTGAGGGCGGCAGGGACCAATTCTGGCGGTAGACCGGCTGGTAACCAGTTTTTGCCGATAGACCATCTTCATCATGTTGGAGAAGAAATGTTTCTAGGCCATTAATCAGACCTACTAGTACTTATTTTAAAAATGGATATAGGCTTGTTAATAATGACCCATTGAATACAAGGGGGCAAGGTGGGATACTTCTTTGTTAAGCCCTCAGCAGGTTTCTCTTTGACACAAAATCGACCATCATTCATGAAGGGTTCCAAGAACAATAGTGGATCTCATCAATCTGCGAGGGTTTTCTAGTATGATCCACAAGGGCCCAAGTCGGAATGACTTGGGTCTCCATGTATACTAATGTTGTTGTATATCTCTTAACTTGTAGGATGATCCTCATACAAATAAAGATTTAGGTATTGTTGATAGTGGATGTTCTAGGAGTATGACAGGGAACAGAGACATATTGCATAATTTTGTATCTATTCAAGGAGGTACTGTTACATTTGGAGGAGGAGATGGTAAAATTACGTGCAATTAGGGAACCATTAGAACTTCCAAAAGCCGGACTTTGAGAATGTGTATTATGTGGAACAACTAAGAAACTTCAACTTATTTTCTGTGTCTCAAATCTGTGACAAGAAAAATTGTGTTATGTTCACTGATACTGAATATTTAATGCATGTCTTATGACAAGATTATTAATCATACTTAAGCAATTAATTATGATTGAATATTCTTTTCAAGACACATTAAATATATAAAGATGATAATTGTCATATTGGATTTCATTAATATGAAATATGACAATGGAATATCAAAACTCTTTCTTGAGAAATTACTTGAGCGAGGACGGTAAGTAATTGAAAGGTTTTTTGAGTTCATATATAATCTTTGGAAGTGTACGAAGTGCAATAATTCATGAATGGATAAATGCATGCATCTATGAAATTATTCTTATATTTAATTATTAAATCTTAGTTTTGATTTATAATTGAAATAAGATAAATTTTAAGTATTCCTGAAAGCTAGTGTCACACCCCCAATTTACCTGTTTTGCAGCGGAATGGAATTCCTGGGGGATTGACTGTCATAGCACCACATCACAGTTATATTGAACGACCTAAAGTGCCGTTTTAAAAACACATCGTTGGATATTATAATAAAAACATTCAGAGTACAACATCGGTCCCAAAAGGTTTACAAAGTTTGCGGAAATACAAATATGTTACAAATCCAAACGATGTTTTGAAATAAAGTGCCATAATGTACATAATGTAAGTCGACGCTGCGACTCAAAATGTAGGTCCCTAAACCATGTCATGATGAATGCCTCGCTTACTGAAAATACATTGCTAAAAGCGGTCAACAATAATGTTGGTGAGAAATCATAGGTTTATGTAAATGTTTTATACGACTACACAAGTATCTATCATGCATGACTATCCATCCGTAAAAATAATGTTACAATTGTCTTAAGCCCATGACCCCGAAACTAGACTGTTCAATCATGTATGCCCCTGCAGAGTGTTTGCCGACAACTCGTAATGTTATCAAATGAAATGCATCCGTTTACACGGTTTGGGATTCACCAACCCGGATGGAGGCGTCACCCTCGATAGATCTATCCACTCATCCTCGCTTCCAAGATTAACGGTTCATGTTCAAGTAATGGGGACTTTCAAATTGGCAAATCGTTGTAACTTAAGCAATGTAAATGAATTTAACATACTTGGTATCGTACAAAAATGTAGTGCAATGTATTCTCCCCCGTGGGTTTGAAAATAATCGAAAGCATGTAAAAGCGGGGCTATGAAAACTCACTTGGATAAACTGGAATAATGGCAAAAGTGAGTACACCGAGGTTTAATGTAATGCGTCAACCAGGACCTATTATCAATGATATGATATGTCATGAGTTGCAATGTAATGTTATGCATGCATTCCGTATGTTATTTATACCATTTACGAGTTTTGAAAATATTACACATCGTCGAAAAATACTCTTTTGGCGTCTTGACCAATCAAAAATCACTTTACATGTTTTTACGTCAAAATGTCATCCTACAATGGTTTTATAATGATTTTTAGAAAAATTACCACTTTTCCATTAAGCAAAACAATGTCGTTGGAAAAATCGTGAAATTAACAAAAATGGCTTTGGAAAACTAGTCGTAAAAGGTTATGTCGTCGATCGTTAGAGAACGAACTCGACGGTTTTGGAAAGTTTGTATCGATATCTAAAAGTTTCGCCGATTCGAGGAGTTTTCGTCCTCAAAAGGTCTCGGACATAAAGATATTAAGGGTTAAAGATAGTGGTTTTGGCTAATTGTGTGCAGAAAATTAGTTACGGCAAGTTTATGAAAAAGTGCATATCTTTGTCGTTTCAAATCCGTTTTTTACGTTTTATACGTCCTTAGCTTCGTATCGAAGTAAACTAATATATTTTTGATAAGTCGAAATAATTTGTGAAGCTTAAGGCTCGTTTTTGACCCGTACAAAATAAATATAGTATGCTGAAATTTCTGAAAATATAATTTTCGTCGTCAAACTTGTAAAATCCATAACTTTCTCGTTATAACTCCGTTTTATTCCGTTCAAGCGGCCACGGATTCGTTTTAAAGTATATTTTCTAAATATCATGACCAAAAAGTCGTGCCTACTGTCGGATTTTCCAGAAAAGCAAAACAAGGACAGAACACAAAATATACTTATCGAAAATAGTTTTTCTCGGACAAAACCTATTCTAATCCCTTCAAATCAACTCCAAAACTAATCTAATCCTACCATACACCTTCTTAGGGTGTCATGGGTTCCTAATCACCATCAAGACCAAAGAATACCATGGGAATAATTATAGGATGACCACAAATATATATATAACTTCTTAAAATCATGAAAAATGGTATAAATCACATAACATGCATACTATCTCCAAAAATGAAAAGATGAATATGAAAATGAAAAGGAAACATGAAAATGAAAGAAATATGCTTACTAGTAAAGATGATGAGGTGAAAGTAACAAGGATTATCCTAAATACTCTTGGTTTTTATTTCAAAACCTAATAAAGAGTATATACTAGATTGTATAAACACTTGTGCTTGATGAAAATTTTGATCCCTTGTGAGCTCCTTGATGTGGCCGGTTATTTGAGAGAGGAAACAAGAGAGAAAAACTTTTTTACTAACACTTGAATAATGAGATGGAATGAGTGAATAAGTGGACTTGGAGTATAAACATATACCTTCAAAGAATTTCTACTAACTATAATAAATGCCCACCCCTCCCCCAACCGGTTTTTGGGGGATATGTTTTCTAAGAATTTTTTTTTTTTTTTTTTTTATAAAGTATATACTTGTGTATGATTATTGTAATAAGTGTAGGAAATGTATAAGTAAAATGTAACTTGTAAGGTAAATGGTAACTTTTTGGTACAAGTAAATTTTTTAATAGGTCAAAATAGAATGTAATGATTTTATAAAAATTGTAAAAATACATTCCTTGTGAAATTTGAGTGATATAAAAATTATCGAGTAGTTTTTAAGAAAAACGACGTAATAATTTAACTTTAACGATTTATGTACCAAATAAATTTGAAACACTAGGTAAACTAAAAATATAATTTTTATAAACTAAATGTAAGTTTAAAAATACATCGGGATCATTTTTGAAAGTAATGGATTAAATATTCAAAATAATAACTCACGCGATAACGTTTATTAAATATAAAAATTACGCGTTGAAGGTGAAATGAAATGTCGTGAATGAATTAATGAGATGCAAATGATGTCAATGAAATGTAGACTAATCATAGTCCATATGAAATATACGTGATGTCATGATCATGAATTAGCGCTAAACCTCCAAGGTTACGCGAATTTGAAACAAGTAAACCAAGTTTACTATAAATGTTGAAATTGTGAGACATGAATTGTGTAGAAATGACACGAAATACGGTTGTCACATTAAGCCCATCAAAAAGGAATTCAGTCTGATTCAATCGTTGTTAGGTCTAATCTGTCGGTGAAAAGATGAGGATACTTGCGTCATCACAGTCTTCCCGTTCCCAAGTAAACTCGGGACCTCGTCGAGAATTCCAACGAACTTTCACAATAGGAATACGACTCTGTTTCAACCGCTTGACCTCGCGGTCCATGATTTCTCTGAGTTCTTCCACAAAATTGAGTTTGTCGTCGAAGTGAATTTGCTTGGCGTCCAATGGAATAACGAGCGATTCGTCCGAAAGACACTTCTTCAAGTTTGAGACGTGAAACGTGTTGTGCACATGACTAAGTTAAATGGAAGATCAAGTCGATAAGCTACCGGACCAACTCTGCTCAAAATCTTGAATGGCCCAATGTATCTTGGATTCAATTTCCCACGCTTTCCAAAGCGTACCACGCCCTTCCAAGGCGATACTTTCAACATAACTTTGTCGCCCACTTGAAATTCCAAATCCTTGCGTCTAACATCCGCATAACTTTTCTCGACTCCTCGGCAGTTCTAAGTCTATCACGAATTTGAACTATCTTTTCCGTGGTTTCCGGACCATTTCTCGGCGATAAGTTTAGTCCGACCTCGGCCCAACAAACAGGTGAACGGCACTTACGACCATACGATTGCCTCGAATGGTGCCATCTTGATACGGTGTGATAACTATTGTTGTGCGAGAATTCTATCAATGGCAAATGGTTAGCCCAACCATTTCCAAAATCAATTACACATGCTCGGCATATCTTCTAGCGCTTGAATGGTCCTTCGCTTTGACCGTCGGTTTGTGGGTGATATGTCAGTCTCATCTCTAATCGGTTCGAATGAATCTTGCAATGAATTCCAAAAGTTTGAAGTGAATCGACTATCTCTGTCGGAAATGATAGAAATTGGTGCTCCGTGCCTTGAGACTATTTCCTTGACATAAAGTCTAGTGAGTTGCTCCATGGAATAAGTCTCTCTAATTGGTATGAAATGGGTTGATTTGGTAAGGCGATCAACAATTACCCAAATAGCGTCGTAACCTCCCGATGTCTTAGGAAGTTTCGTAACAAAGTCCATAGTAATACGTTCCCATTTCCATTGAGGAATTTTCGGTTGTTGGAGTAATCACGAAGGCTTCGATATTCGACTTTTACCTTAGCGCAGGTAAGGCATTTGCTAACGTAAGTGGCAATCTCGCTTTCATGTTCGGCCACCAATAAAGCTTCTTAAGATCTTGATACATCTTATCCGATCCTTGATGAATAGAATACTTTGACTTATGCGACTCATGCATAATCAATTCTCGTATTCCGCCATGCAATGGAACCCACATTCTATCCTTGAAACATAATACTCCATCTGCTCTTTTGACAAAACCATTTGCGCTTTCGGGCATACCATAAAGCTTTTCACTTGGTCGATTTTCCTCCTTAAGTGCTTCGACTTGTGCTTCATGGATTTTCGATGGTAAAGGAGAAATAATCGTCATTCCCAATGATCGAACTCTTAAAGGTTTAGGCCTCTCTTTCCGACTAAGAGCATCAGCCACAACATTGGCTTTCCCCGGGTGATACTTGATTTCACAATCATAGTCGCTGAGTAACTCCAACCAACGACGTTGCCTCATATTAAGCTCCTTCTGATCAAGAATATATTGCAAACTTTTGTGGTCCGTAAACCTTGTGCACTTTGTACCGTAGAGGTAGTGTCTCCAAATCTTGAGCGCGAAAACTACGGCTCCTAACTCGAGATCATGAGTGGTGTAATTCTTCTCATGAGTCTTAAGTTGTCGAGAAGCATACGCTATCACCTTTTCGTTTTGCATTAAAATGCCCCAAGTCCTTTATGCTTAGCGTCACAATATACAACAAAATTCTCAATTCCTTGGGTAGTGCCAAAATTGGCGCAAAGCTTTTGTTTCAACAACTGAAAAGCAACTTCTTGTTTCTTTCCCCAATCGTACTTCTTGTTTTTCTGTGTCAACTTGGTCAAAGGTCTCGCTATCTTGAAAAACCTTCGATGAACCTTCGGTAATACCCGGCTAGTCCTAGAAATTGTCGAATTTCAGTAGGATTCGTTGAGTAGCCCAATCTTTCACGGCTTCAATCTTTGCGGGATCAACTTGTAGTCCTTGACTATCAATGACATGACCAAGAAATTGCACTTTGTGGTTCCAAAAATCACACTTCGAAAATTTGGCATACAACTTCTCATTCTTGAGTAGCCTTAAAATCATTCTTAAATGCTCTTCGGTGTCTTCTTTGCTCTTGGAGTAGATCAATATGTCGTCGATGAACACTATCACAAACTTGTCCAAATACGGCTTACAAACTCTATTCATGAGATCCATGAATACCGGCGGTGCATTAGTCAATCCAAACGGCATCACTTGAAACTCGTAATGACCGTAGCGTGTTCTAACGTGTTTCGGAATATCCTCTTCCCGAACTCGAAGGTCGATGATAACCCGACCGAGATCAATCTTGGAATAAATACTAGAACCTTGCAACCGATCGAACAAGTCATCAATTCGGGGAGTGGGTACGATTCTTCATTTTTAACTTGTTCAATCTCGATAATCTATGCACATTGGAAGGATCCATCCTTTTCTTCACAAACAAGACCGGTGCTCCCCAAGGCGAGGAACTCGGCCTAATGAATCCTTTGTCTAGAAGTTCTTGCAATTGATTAGACAACTCTTGCATTTTGGATGGTGCTAGACGGTGCGGTGCTCCCTTGATCGGTGCAGACTCGGGCACTAAGTCAATATGAAATTCTACTTGGCGTGCGGTGGAAGTCCCGGTAAATCCTGGGAAAACTTCGAAAATTCACGAACAATAGGAACATCTTCCACGCTTCTCCTCCGACTTTTCTCGGTTACATGGGTTAAGAAAGCAAGACAACCTTTCTTAATGTACTTCTCCGCTTTGATACTCCGATATGATACTAATTCTAGTTCCACTTCGTTCCCCACGAATAATCAAAGTTTCGCCGTTGTAGGGAAGATGAACTACTTTCTCATCACAAATGATCTTCTCGCGATGCTTAGATAACCAGTCCATGCCGATGACGACGTCGAAACTACCCAAATCTACGGGCATGAGGTCTATGTTGAAGGGATGATTAAGAAAATTGAATGTGCAACCGTGGACAATGGTGTTTGTGTTAACTACGCTACCATTAGCTAATTCGACGTTGTATGATATGTCTAATGTAGTTGGTTTAATGTTGAGCAAAGGTGCAAATGCAGTGGACACAAAACTTTTATCGGCACCCGAATCAAATAACACTGAAGCGTAACGATTATTGAGAAGAAGCGCACTGCCGTTATGACATTCGGGTCCTCCCTATCTTCTCCGCCTCAATGACGTAAACCCTTCCTCGTACAAACCTCCTTGATTCGATTTGCTTGATTCTCCTTTCTTACAATCCTCTTGTAGTGTCCAGCTTCCCGCAACCAAAACATGTAACTTGTGGCCACTTGCAATCCCTAGTACGGTGACCAACTTTCTTGCAATTCTCACACGGATCGGGACATCGACCCGGATTGTGATGACTAAAACACTTATTACACTTCGGCAAAACCCCCGTATATCCTTTTCCTTCCTTCGGACCCACAACATAAGCCTTAGCAACCTCTTGCCTTTTGGGTGGTTGTTGAGTAGCATTCCTACCCCTGTTGTTGTCCCACTTGCGTTTGTTGTTGTTGCTATTGTTGTTGTAGTTGCCTCGGTTATTGTTGAAGCGGTTGTTGGGGTTGTTGTTGTTTCGGTTGGTGGTGGTGTACTTACCTCGCTTCACGACTTGTGCCATCAACACGAGTCACTCGAATAGCTTCCTCAATTGTTTGTGGTTCAAATGAAGTCACATCTCCTTGAATAACCTCGAAGTCCCCGATAAAAGCCTCTAGTAACTTTTCATTATCCGATACCATTGATGGGCATAACGCGGCTAATTCTGAAATCTCGAATGTAAGTTTCAATATCATACCCAATAGTGACCAATTCATAGAACTCCGTCTCCAACTTTTGATTGCTGAGGACAAAACTTCTTAGTCACCAAGCCCTAAATTCCTCCCAGTGCCCAAGCCCCAAAAGCATTCTCAGCAATCGGTTGAGCATATGAATTCCACCATGACAACGCTCCATGAGCTCGTAGCAAATTTGACCTTCTGTCATCCGGACAGCTTACAAAGCAAAACACCGACTCCAACTTTTCAAACCATCGCACCATGCTTTAGCTCCCTCGGTACCTCGAACTTAGTGGGTTCACCACTCTTGAAATCTTTATACGAACATTTCTTAACCCCAGATCCTCCCCATTACGATAGCGTGAGCTAGCAAGATAGCGGCTTGGCTTCGCCAGCAGCCTGACTACTCAGAAGCGGCGAATACCTTTTCCTTTCGACTCTTAAAGCATTAGCAATGCTATCGTTCACCAACAATTTTTGAATTCTTGCTGCATGGGTCATTCCCGGTGTGGCTTTCTTAGGCGCCATAGCTCTTCAAAATCACAAGATGAAACAATCATGAGAACTCGTAAGTAGAAACAACCATCATACAATTATATCCACAACCACATCATGCATAAAGTAAATGGAATTACAACGGAACAATAACGAAATATCACAAATATAATCACAACAAACGTGGATAATATACATGAAAATTTCGGCCTACATGGACCGATATCATAGATAATAATAACCATTCCTACATAGTAGAGTCAATACTTGATACATTTGTTTGTACAACAACAAAAATACAACAAGTTTTTAAACTACTCGTCACACACCTTGTGACTAGGATAATAATGGTCAAAACTATACAATGACAAAAGTCTACATAAGACACCTCATGGTGCTCACGCCTATCACGAAGATCGCGAAACAGGTGAAAACTATCACCAAACTCCTCAACTCATCAACTGAACACCAGAAAGTAACAATAGTCTCCTGTCCTCTAAGCGCCTATTCAGATACTCGATGTGACAAATCAATGAAACCCGCCAACACTAAACCTCGACCTCCTCAAGAATGGGCTCAATCCTATCTACCGGCCAGTTCCTCCAACTGCGTGACAACCTATCAATCGGATGCTGGCGAGCATCAATACGGGCTCCTAATGTCTACCGGAGAAGGCCGTCGGCTGCGCAGCCTTAGAGCTCTCGCTTAACTCGAACCTAACGGGTGGCTCGGGCTCTAGATGGTGGTGTCGGGATATCAAAACGAGCGCTTTTTGGGCAAGTCATGCGTAGGTAAAGGATCTCTAAGAAAATATGATGAAGATGGTGATGATGGTGGTGATGGTGCTAGTAGTGGTGCTGGTGTATGTGACGGGTCGTGAGTGGGCTAACGTGAGGAGTGGGTGCAACCTCGCCCTCCTCGAAGGGTTCGGTCTCGGTGTCGGTCATGATCAGTGGGAAGGCTGGAGTAGATCCAATGGAAGATACGATCTCTGTGGAATGTGATGCAACATCATCCATGATGGGGTTATTGGAACATCATCCAGAGCTAGAGTCCGATGATATGGTGATGGGATGTGAATCAAGACATGTCTCGTGACAACCGATGTGAAATAAAAAAATAAATAATCTCGAATAAAGTGTAAGTGAATCCGCATGGTAAACATGAATATGTACTATGATGAAATGATGAGATGCTATGATAATGTAGCTATAGTCTAGGGTCAATGATGCAACCTAGTTCTCTATAATTGTAGCTCTGGTACCAATCTGTCACACCCCCAATTTACCTGTTTTGCGGCGGAATGGAATTTCGGGATTGACCGTCATAGCACCACATCACAGTTATATTGAACGACCTAAAGTGCCGTTTTAAAATCACATCGTTGGATATATATAAAAACATTCGAGTACAACATCGGTCCCAAAGGTTTACAAAGTTTGCGGAAATACAAATATGTTACAAATCCAAACGATGTTTTGAAATGAAGTGCCATAATATACATAATGTAAGTCGATCGCCTTGCTGACTCAAAATGTAGGTCCCTAAACCATGTCATGATGCGATAATGCCTCTTACCTGAAAATACATTGCTAAAAACGGTCAACAATAATGTTGGTGAGAAATCATAGGTTTATGTAAATGTTTTATACGACTACACAAGTATCAATCATGCATGCTATCCATCCACGTAAAAATAATGTTACAATTGCCTTAAGCCCATGACCCCAAACTAGACATCGCTGTTCAATCATGTATGCCCTCGCGAGTGTTTGCGGACAACTCCGTAATGTTATCAAATGAAATGCATCCGCTTATTCGGTTGGGATTCACCAACCCGGATGGAGGCGTCACCCTCGATAGATCTATCCACTCATCCTCGCTTCAAAGATTAACGGTTCATGTTCAAGTAATTGGGACTTTCAAATTGGCAAATGCGGTAACTTAAGCAATGTAAATGAATTTAACATACTTGGTATCGTACAAAAATGTAGTGCAATGTATTCTCCCCCATGGGTTTGAAAATAATCGAAAGCATGTAAAACGGGGCTATGAAAACTCACTTGGATAAACTGGAATAATGGCAAAAGTGAGTACACTGAGGTTTAATGTAATGCGCCAACGGGACCTATTATCAATGATATGATATGTCATGAGTTGCAATGTAATGTTATGCATGCATTCCGTATGTTATTTATACCATTTACGAGTTTTGAAAATATTACACATCGTCGAAAAATACTCTTTTGACGTCTTGACCAATCAAAAATCACTTTACATGGTTTTACGTCAAAATGTCATCCTACAATGGTTTTATAATGATTTTTAGAGAAATTACCACTTTTCGTCGCAAAACAATGTCGCCGGAAAAATCATGAAATTAACAAAAATGGCTTTGGAAAACTAGTCGTAAAAAGGTGTAATCGATCGTTAGAGAACAAACTCGACTGTTTTGGAAAGTTTGTATCGATGTCTAAAAGTTTCAGTTAGAGTTTTCGTCCTAAAAGGTCTCGGACATAAAGATATTAAGGGTTAAAGATAGTGGTTTTTGGCTAATTGTGTGCAGAAAATTAGTTACGGCAAGTTTATGAAAAAGTGCATATCTTTGTCGTTTCAAATCCGTTTTCTACGTTTTATACATCCTTAGCTTCGTATCGAAGTAAACTAATATATTTTTGATAAGTCGAAATAATTTGTGAAGCTTAAGGCTCGTTTTTGACCCGTACAAAATAAATATAGTATGCTGAAATTTCTGAAAATATAATTTTCGTCGTCAAACTTGTAAAATCCATAACTTTCTCGTTATAACTCCGTTTTATTCCGTTCAAGCGGCCACGGATTCGTTTTAAAGTATATTTTCTAAATATCATGACCAAAAAGTCGTGCCTACTGTCGGATTTTCCAGAAAAGCAAAACAAGGACAGAACACAAAATATACTTATCGAAAATAGTTTTTCTCGGACAAAACCTATTCTAATCCCTTCAAATCAACTCCAAAACTAATCTAATCCTACCATACACCTTCTTAGGGTGTCATGGGTTCCTAATCACCATCAAGACCAAAGAATACCATAGGAATAATTATAGGATGACCACAAATATATATATAACTTCTTAAAATCATGAAAAATGGTATAAATCACATAACATGCATACTATCTCCAAAAATGAAAAGATGAATATGAAAATGAAAAGGAAACATGAAAATGAAAGAAATATGCTTACTAGTAAAGATGATGAGGTGAAAGTAACAAGGATTATCCTAAATACTCTTGGTTTTTATTTCAAAACCTAATAAAGAGTATATACTAGATTGTATAAACACTTGTGCTTGATGAAAATTTTGATCCCTTGTGAGCTCCTTGATGTGGCCGGTTATTTGAGAGAGGAAACAAGAGAGAAAAACTTTTTTACTAACACTTGAATAATGAGATGGAATGAGTGAATAAGTGGACTTGGAGTATAAACATATACCTTCAAAGAATTTCTACTAACTATAATAAATGCCCACCCCTCCCCCAACCGGTTTTTGGGGGATATGTTTTCTAAGAAATTTTTTTTTTTTTTTTTTTATAAAGTATATACTTGTGTATGATTATTGTAATAAGTGTAGGAAATGTATAAGTAAAATGTAACTTGTAAGGTAAATGGTAACTTTTTGGTACAAGTAAATTTTTTAATAGGTCAAAATAGAATGTAATGATTTTATAAAAATTGTAAAAATACATTCCTTGTGAAATTTGAGTGATATAAAAATTATCGAGTAGTTTTTAAGAAAAACGACGTAATAATTTAACTTTAACGATTTATGTACCAAATAAATTTGAAACACTAGGTAAACTAAAAATATAATTTTTATAAACTAAATGTAAGTTTAAAAATACATCGGGATCATTTTTGAAAGTAATGGATTAAATATTCAAAATAATAACTCACGCGATGACGTTTATTAAATATAAAAATTACGCGTTGAAGGTGAAATGAAATGTCGTGAATGAATTAATGAGATGCAAATGATGTCAATGAAATGTAGACTAATCATAGTCCATATGAAATGTACGTGATGTCATGATCATGAATTCACCGCTAAACCTCCAAGGTTACGCGAATTTGAAACAAGTAAACCAAGTTTACTATAAATGTTGAAATAATGAGACATGAATTGTGTCGAGAAATGACCTGAAAGTACGGGTTGTCACAGCTAGTGGGAGTATTATATTAAAGGTTTTTAAATCTTATATGTTGTATGACATATAGGAAGTAACATTCCTTGTAAGCTAAATGTTAAGTCTTAGTTTGGAATAAAACTTCACTTGTAAGATTTAAGAATTAAAACATACAACCTTGGAATATATGTTTATTTTTAATAAACATGTGCAGTAAAATAAATGATTCTAATAAAACATGATATATGGATAAATATCTTTTGACAAGATAGAACATGAATGAATTCTAAGTTTGACATGTAGATTCATCATGTACATCATGTTGTGTATATTAAAATTGTTGTATCATTCTTGAATAAGAAGTGATTTGACAACATTGATATCTAACTAAAAGTTATTAGATAACTTGTGTAATGAATATTCTAAAAGAATTACATCCTCAGCCTGGAATTGCTCCTAGATTCTATGGATGAGCAATATGTCAAATGTTGTGCAAATTGTCATCAGCTTTAAACTTGAAAGTTAGGAAAGCATCAAACATTACACAATAAGATATTAAAGTTTACGAAGTTTTAATGAGCATATTGTTGTTTGCATACAATGATGCTGGTTTAATTGAGATGACCTCAATACTAGTTATGGTAGGATTTCATCCTTGTTAATGGCCATGTAAACTGGTTGTGCTACTAAGAGCGCAATTTCATTATACATTAAAAGAATAAGAATACTTTAAACTTTAAAATGTTTGAAAGTTTAAATTGTCATAAATTTGTGATAGAGGATGTTACACACTTTATGAATTATTATGTGGATTGGTGAATGCACACATACAAGGACTTCACTGATTGAATTCTTGAAATAAGTATTCTCAAAATTACGATAGATCAAGTTGGTTGATTTATGCCTTGTCAACAAGTATGATTGTCATTACTTGAGGCATAATTCATCAACTGGAATTTTCATGCATTGATCTATTTGGTATTTGGATAAGGGATGTTAAACAATTGTTATAATAAATCAAATACTTGGTATGTTTGATTTTATAATATATTGTATCCTATATTTGCATGTTTAATTCATGAATAAATTTATTTATTCTAAATCGTCCGTTGTCAATTAATGGTATGGGAGTATCATTAAACTAAGACAAATTTGAGAGATATGGTAGAATGTACTTGAAAGTATATTGATGAGAATGCATACCAATTTCAGATAATATTCAATGGATTGAATATAGGACTTATCCCAACTACATAATTTACTTTGTGGATATTGTTATAAGTAAATTATGAATAGTTATCCTCAGACTTGAGATACCAGATAAGTGTCATGAATGTAGTGCACTTCTATGGAACAACTTAACGCTATACGTAACTGGTAGTCATAAGGGTTGTTTTCTGAAGTGTTGCAAAGTTCATGGGTTATTCTCGTAGTCAAGATAGAATTTGTTCCTTCAAATTTATTTTGGAGTTTAATACTTCTGGGCCCCTCGTAGGGTTGACAAGATGTTTGCATGGCCATGCCCAAGATCTTCCCTGAATATGTTCAGAAGATTTGGTAATCTTGCTCAATCACTAACAACGAGAAACAGAATGGTTGAATAAAGAATGACTTAATTCCATATCTTTATTTAACATGGTATTAGAAACAAAGGATAATAATAATGAGAAATCATTAAAAGGTTTTCCGGGAGCCTTGCTCGAGTTGTACTAGAGGCATCGAAGTGTTGCTAGACGCTAACTGATGTGATCACTCTATTAAGATATATCCAAGTGGGAGTTGTTAGTTTTATGGATATAAATTAGTAGTCGTGAATTAGGATCGAACTCGAGACTATGGGATTGCACACTTTACGTATGAGAATTTTAAAGTTAAATAATTAAATATAAACGTTGTATTTATTTATTTATTAAATGAAATAACTAACGAACGTTAAGTAATTAATGTAATGGACTAATAGGGCGTTAAAGGTATTTGGAAAAGGACTTAATTGCAAAGTTTCGGAAGGTTCCGGAATCCCTATGGGAAGCCTAAACCGATCGGCCAAGGAGAAAACAAGGAAACAAAAACCAACTTGTTCACCAAGTTTAGTTGGGTATATATACAAGGCTAGGGGTCTTGTTTTTCCATCTCTTGTGCTCATTGCTAAACCCTAAAAATTGTTTTGTGTGTATTTCTTCTCCAAACCGATCGTACAACCCCTTGGGTGTCGATCTAAACCTTTTCCACAAACCAAGTTATTTTGTTTGATAAAACTAGCATTACTTTAATTCGATTTAGTACGTGTGTACAAGAACATAGTAATAACATACTTTTGTTATTATCTTGGATTGAATTACAAAACGGTAAGGGGTAATTCATATAATCCTATAAACCCTAATTAGGGTTCATCCAATTGCTAGTTTGTGGATTTGATTCTTGTTCGGCTAGAATCAAGTAAGGTACGCATACTTTATTCTTTAGTTAATTAATTATTCATTATATGTTCCTATACGCTTCTGCACTTGCTTTGATGTTTTGTGTTTTTATATATGATTGTCATAGTATATAATTCCAACAATATTCAGGCATCATCATTAACTTAAGATCACTCAAGCAAACTCACCAAGCAAGGCTACATTTCCAAAAATAGATGTAGTCAATTGAGTTACCCCATCACATAAAAAAAACTAATCTAATCTGGAATCACCGTTACTTTGAGTTCTCACCAAATCATCCATCATATCAACTTTATGGAAATCTCACAGTATTGACTACATTTCCATGTTTGAACTTAAAATTATATAACACTCTTGTACAATCTATCATCCTCACACCTAATGTATTACAAAATCTAAGTCCAAACAGGCATCATCAAAACTTGAGATCAAATAAAGCTGAAATATCAAATATGTCATAATTAAGGGAGGTATTCCTATCTTTAATGAATCACGTACCAAACCTTGAAAATGACTAAATCTTTATCCTTCATATACTCTTTAACCCTCAAACATGAAAGTATTCTTATGATATCTACTGACTAAAAACTGTCTATGAATAGTTGATTCAGAATGAGCTTTCTCTTCCTCTACAAAAGCATAGACCTAAAACTAACAATCCTAAATAGCGAAGGTTCTCAAAATCAAGATACATAGCCACTTGTCTATCTAAATAAAACAGAACAACCAAACCACAAGATCTCAAAACAAACCTAACACCATTTACCTAACCATTACTGGAAGAGCCTATCTCCTTCATTTGAAAATTTGCATTTGTACAATCCAATCCTTACTAACTTGTGTAACTGTTTTTGACTTTTTTAGTTTTAAGCTCATTAATTACACTTGTACACTTTCAATAATAAGCATGAACAATGTGCTTGTATTCCTTTGCTTTTGTGAGAACAATCTCTGATCCCTCTCATTCAAATAAAATACACCACAATAGCAATAGCCATTCTTTTCAACACACTTCTCATTGAATTGTTGCATTTACCATTTGCCAAATGATTGATTATACTCTTCTAGTTATTATCCAGGCTACCTTCTTTAATCTTCTCCTTGATCTTCTTCTATACCATCCCAGAGTATTCACAAAGGAAGAATAAATGTCCATGAGAATCATTTATTTAGTTTCACAGAGGACATAACAGATTAACTTGACTATTCCATACGGTAATTCTATATTGTGTAGCTAGCCTTTCATGTATCGTTAACCATAGTATAAATGCATGGCTTGAATTACATTTTGAGTACCAAACAACTTTTCTCCAATTCACCTCAACCATCTGACTTTTAGGAATCTCTAAAAGCATTTGTTATTGAGAAAGTAACTAGCTTTCCATTACTTCCTTTCCATTTTACTTTATCTTCACTTGTATCATTAAGCACCAGAACCTCTATATTGTCTAGCTAAATTGATTTCTACACTTAGTAGGCCACAACCAATTACCATTATCCATCATCTCTACAACCTTCTTTTAAATATAATTATATTACTCAATTGTCCCAAATTATGCTATTTATCATGCCAAAAATTAGTATTTCTCCCATTTCCAATTTCGAGCCAAATATAAGCCCCTTATTTTTCTTTTCATATCCAACATAGCTTTCTAAGTGCCACTATCTGAAATCTCAGGAATTGCTTTCCAAAAACTCTTACCTTTCAACTTTACTAAATTTACCCATTTGACCCAAAGACTGTCTTTCTTTTTATAATTATGTTCCAGATGTATTTACATAACAAAACTTCATTCCATGGACCCAATGGCCTCAAACCTAAAAGCCCTTGACTTTTAGGACTGCAAATTACTTTCCATGCCACTTTTGTTGCTCTTTTTTTAAGTTCTCCCTGAAACCATAGAAAACCTTTTAATGCATTCTCAATCTTTTTCACTGTTGACTTAGGAATCAAAAAGACTGATACCCAATAAATATTTTGAAAGTTATGTCCAATAAATGTGCATTGATGACAAGACTGAAGCTATAAGTTGCAACCTTCCTGCATAGGAAAGGACCTTATTCTTACAATTATTTACCTTGTTCTTTACTTTTTCTACCAATTGCTTGCATTCTATTTGTAGCAACCGCATTTTCAAGCCAATATTTGTTATATTTAATATTACGTTTCATAATTTCACCTCCATATTATATTTAACGCGTAGTCGCCTTAATTTATTTCACGCGTATCGAGAAACAACATTAAACACGTACCATTTCTAGACTAAATTTATTCTACTTTTAGCAACGACAACATTATTCTCATGAGCACGTTTCTCAAATTTTATATTTTTTGTTTATAAATTTACGCAAAATATTTACGTCTGCATTTCGATCATACATACATGCATACATTCACCACTCTTTTAATAATACCCACTTAATTATACATATACTTACATATGCATACACTTATCAAATTTAAATACCATTTCTTTCCCTTTCTAAGTACCATTATCTGAAATCTCAGGAATTGCTTTCCAAAAACTCTTACCTTTTAACTTTACTAAATTTACCCATTTGACCCAAAGACTGTCTTTCTTTTATAATTATGTTTCAGATGTATTTACATAACAAAACTTCATTCCATGGACCCAATGGCCTCAAACCTAAAAGCCCTTGACTTTTAGGACTGCAAATTACTTTCCATGCCACTTTTGTTGCTCCTTTTTTAAGTTCTCCCTGAAACCATAGAAAAACTTTTAATGCATTCTCAATCTTTTTCACTGTTGAATTAGGAATCAAAAAGACTGATGCCCAGTAAATATTTTGAAAGTTATGCCTAATAAATGTGCATTGATGACAAGACTAAAGCTATAAGTTGCAACCTTCCTGCATAGGAAAGGGCCTTATTCTTGCAATTATTTACCTTGTTCTTTACTTTTTCTACCAATTGCTTGCATTCTATTTGTAGCAACCGCATTTTTCAGGCCAATATTTATTATATTAAATATTACATTTCATAATTTCACCTCCATATTTTATTTAACGCGTAGTCGCCTTAATTTATTTCACGCGTATCGAGAAACAACATTAAACGCGTAACATTTCTAGACTAAATTTAGTCTACTTTTAGCAACGACAACATTATTCTCATGAGCACGTTTCTCAAATTTTATATTTTTTGTTTATAAATTTACGCAAAATATTTACGTCTGCATTTCGATCATACATACATGCACACATTCACCACTCTTCTTAATAATACGCACTTAATTATACATACACTCACATATGCATACACTTATCAAATTTAAATACCATTTCTTTCCCTTTGTTCTTCCATTCCCCCCCCCCCTTGCCAAAAGAAACTAATCCAACATTAAAATCCTACATAGTTTCCCTAACTTGCCATTTCTATGTATTAAATACTTACCCTTAAGTGATCTTGTGACAAGAACTTGAAAACTTAGCCTCATGTGATTCGTCCAACACCAACATCAAGACACTCAATACCATATTTGCTCAAATAGTTACTATGCATGGGAAAGTAACTTGACACCTTTCCTAAATTGCTACTATAAATGAAACTCTACCTAATACATTTTCTTCCCTTCAAACACAAAACACTCTAACTATTTCTCTCCTCTAGCAACTCGGCAGAATACATAAGTACAAGAACAATTTTGGAGCTTTTGGTAGTTTTGGTTTGAAGGGTCAGTTAAAAGCTAGGGTTTTGGAAGAGAAATTAGGGTTTTCTAAAGGTTTCTTAGTGTTCTTGAGCTCTTAATTTTTACCACACTTGTAAGCATATCAAAAACTCATTTTAGATACATTATAAATACTTACTTATCATGCATACATTATTTGATATCACCAATACATGCTTGTTTATGTAAAAACCTTGTTTTTAAGATTATATCAAAGATACTCGATAATCAACCTGACTTGTGTGCTAATTTTCACCACTTAAAACGAGCTTGATGTTAGATTTTTGTTACTACAGTTTAATATAATGTCTTAGATATATCATGTTCAAAAACCATGAATTATAGAACTTTTCGTGTTGTTATAAAGTGTAAAACAAAACCGAAACCTAAATGATAAACATGACTGAGTACACCTTTTGTGACCTATTTTTTAGCATCTTAGAATTCGACTCATGCCTAGTGGTAGTTTAGTAGAATGTAGCTAAGATGACAACTTAAACATAACAACTTGAAGCAAAGAAAGCAGACTTGTAACGAAGAAGTTATGACTAAATGAAAACGGACAAAACACTCACGATAAGAAATCCTAACAGCTTTGTACAACTACTATTCGAATTTATGTCCTGACCTAGTAAATTTGGACTCATTTTTAGATACCTTACACTTCGATTCACATAAAGTGTAAAACATGAAAATTGTAGACGAGACGTAAATCTAATCATAAGAAGTTGAATCGGGACCACTGGTTTAGTAACGAATGAGTTATAACTGTTTGAAAATTGGTAAAAACATACCCGTGGAAACTGACCAAAACAGCTTGACTTACCATTTTGTGACGAACTTTTAGGATACTTATACCTTGATCTTGACACAATAATTTACATATTTTGAAACTAGACATGAAACTACAATTTGGACTTTTGAACCAAAGAGATTCATTAGAAAACTTGTGAGTTATAGCCCCTTAAAGTTGAGCAAAAGTCATTTATAAAAAGTGTTGAAACTTTAAAATTTATTAGGTATCTTTTGTATAAATTATATTTTGACTTATAAAACTTTAACACAAGCATGTAAGAATGATAAAAATTGTAAAACTCATATGCATTTCGTACATATCGAATCGTTCATAAAATGACTTATTTACTTAGCTCGCGGTTAGGACTTGCGTTCGTTGACTTACGTTATACTTTTCCGTGACACTACTTGCTTGAGTGAGTTTTCGTAGCCTTATTTTTACTCGTATTTTCCTTATGGGAAAATGATACTCAAATGATATTTTGAAATGCTTTTATGTTGTGTTATCTTTTCTCATTTTTGGACATGATATGTGTTTTGATTGCAATATGTGCCTTATAGTATGATATAATTAATGACTTAAAACGTGCACAACTGTTTAACTCCGGTTTGGAGCCGAATGATGAATTGATAGTACTATTTGGGTTAACACCCCCACCCTTGCATATTGTGAGTTAACAGCGGGTGAATTTCATCTAGAACAATTTATGTATGTATGCAATCATGAGGTTCAATTGTTGCTATCTTGTGATTTCGTTATGTGCTGTATTTGCTTATCTTACTCACTATTGTCCTTCAAGTCTATTATGCACATCAAACGCGCTTTATATTTCAAACTTGCGAGCTCACCAACTTTATATTGACTTTTTCGAGTATCTATTTTCAGGTGATGACAATAATCATGCTTAGGGAGGATAGAGCCTCCACCTTACCTAGAGAGACTTAAGCCAAGACCTTCTTGACTTGTGTTTTCGTGGAGATTTGCATTAGTGCTTTATTTTGGACTTCGTTGTTTTTATGTTGTATGTTGTATTGCTTTATCCCGAGTTGTGGGATTTGTATTACTAATGACTATGCTTGCGTGAATTTCATTTAGATACTTCTCTATTGTCTTATACCTTGTGTTTTATGTTATGAAGTCATACTCCGGTTATTATTCCGCTGCATTTATTGGGGGTGTGACACTACTATCCCAATAATTTTTTGCTATTAATGGCACTCCCAGATACTTCATATGTAATTCCCAACTATAAAAGCGATAACTTTCAAAATATTTTGTTTTTCATTTGGTTTCACACTACCAAAGAAAATTATACTCTTATTCATATTTGAAAATAGACCTTATAAATTGATAAACTTCATTAAACTCTCATTCATTAATTCTAAAGACTTACAATCTCCATGGCATAGAACCAAGATGTCATCACCAAAGCATAAATTAGTCAATTTTAACTATTTACAAACCATATAATACTTGAATCAAATAAACACGAGCAATGGTTAATCAAATAAATTAGTCAATTTTAACTATTTTCAAATAAACCTATAAAATTTATAAATATATGAAATGAATCAAATTAATATCACATACTGCTGATTAATATAGGAACAGCAGCAACACGAGCAATGGTTAAAATGGTGGGCAACGTCAGCAATTTAGCCGGTTTAAGATGGCGGCGGTGATCATTTTCCCAAGAATGTAGGACGGTCAATCTCAGCCGTCCGTTTATCTTCTCTATCTCTATCCATACTCATTGAACAAAACCTAGTACCACGAAACCCTAATTTGTAAAATCCGTTATAAGAATCGTTGTATTTGAAGTTAATGGAATGAGATTGAGGCGGTGATATACACGCGCCGGGGGACATGGGTTTAGGTTTTGTGGTGATGGTGACGATGGTGTGACGGAGCCATTGGTGGTTGAATTTGAAAAGGTGGTTTAAGGGCATTATTATGATTGATTAATAGGAGGATGGGTTTGGGTGAGTGCGTAGTGTACGGGTTAAGTCCAGATATTAATATGCGCACTTTTAGTTTCTTCTTCGTTTTTTGTTTATTTCTTTGGAGATGAAAGTATCATCGACTATACTTCATGGATCAAAATATAAATTGTACCAGTTTGAGTACAGTTCAACCTGATCACGGTCCGAAAACTGACCAACGAGGATCGGATTGGACTGAAACCGATTTGGTCCAGAAATCCGGACCGAAATGTTTGGTCCAGTCCTTTTCATCGGTTGGTTCGATCCAACAAAGCATAATAATCAGTTTAGCGTAAGATCGAATCAGACCGGATCAGTTTATACAAAACAAAATGTATAAAATAATGTGTTAGAGTGATTAGTATATGTATATACTAAAAGGGAAATGCAATGTAGCAGCTACAGTGCTCACTACAATGGCCCAAAAAATTACGAGAATATTCTTTGCAATTATCTAATGGTTTCAAAGGTAGTTCATAAGGACTAACTTTGCAACAGTCCGAGAATTTTAAGGACTTTTTCAGTAAAGAAATATATTATTTCCAAAAATTATTTTCAAAAATAGTCCTTAAGGTTATCAGTCTTTTTCACATTTAGTCTTTAATGACTAATTTTGAAAGAAAATTTAGCATGGCATTTTCGCAAAAACACACGAGTTCTCCTGTTCGTTGGTTTCAAATATAAAATGATAAGAAAATGAAATGAGAGAATACCACATATTAGAAGACACCTCATTTTATAAAATTTGTTTTCTAAAAGTTATGTGATTCTAGCATATATTTTAATCGATGCTCAATTTTCCATGCCCCAAGAATACTCCTACATGGACACGACCTTGTTGGTGCCTTTCCTCACATAAATCCTTCTTCATGGAGAGAGATTTTTTCGAGTATTCATTCTTTATTTGTTTGCATGTATGGTAGTTTGTATAGAAGTTATGTTAGGAATTTTGTAATAGTGGGTTCCTGCTGATAAAGGTTCCTGCTGATAGTGTTAGTATTTTTGCTGATAGTGCAGTTACTGCTGATAGTTATTTCTGTTTCTGCGGATATGTAGTTTCCGTATTATTAGTATTTAGTTAGGATATGCATGAGTTTATTTAGGAAGATATAGTGCATATCTTTTACGTGTTCAGTAAGTAGTCGTATTAGGGTTTCTCGTAGTATAAAAGAAACCTGCGGCTAGGGTTTATGTACGTTTTTTAATAACATTGTTAGTAATTCAATATAGATCCATAGAGGATCAAGTGTTTGGTGTTTATTGTCTTCTTAATTCTTGTGTTCATATTCCGCCTGGACATAATTCTAATAGAGGTTCTCCATAGTTAGCTTGTGATTACACAGGTATACTATACGTTCATTAAGGCTCACAAGATCTATCTGGGACTGATCCAACAAGTGGTATCAGAGCCTGGTGAGAATCTTTCAAAGAAGACATCCTTACTCTCTTTGACAAAACCCTAATCTCACTCTAACAATGACATCATCAAAACATTCAGAATCAGACAATAAGGAGAATCCTGAGACTCAAAATACTCAGTCTACAATTCAGCAGGTTGTTACCACCATGTCCAACAATAATGCAAAGTTTCCTTATCTGAAGAAGGACGAATATGACATATGGGCTATGAAGATGGAAAATTACATCACCAACAATGACTACCATCTCTGGAACATTGTTCTAAAAGGCAACAGTAAGAAGAAGACTGGTAGAGATACAGAAGGTAATGTGATCATTCTTCCAGCAGTAACAACTGAGGAAGCTATTGCCCTTCAGAGGGAAACAAAGGCTAGGACTACCTTGCTCTAAGCACTAACAGATGAGCATATGAGTGACTTTCATCATCTTGATGATGCAAAAGAGATCTAGAAGGCCATAAAGGAAAGGTTTGGAGGTAATGAAGAGTCTAAGAAAATGAGGAAGTCTATGCTCAAGCAGAACTTTTAGGAGTTCTCAATTTCTGAAGAAGAAGGCATACATAAGGGGTATGACAGGTTTCAGAAAATCCTGAGCCAGCTCAATCAGATGAAGTCCAAACCTGACAATGAGGAATACAATCTCAAGTTCCTTCATGCTTTACCTTCTTCCTGGAGGCAGGTTTCTCTCACTCTCAAGGCAAAAGGAGGTCTTGATTATCTAAGCTTCGATGACTTATACAATAAGCTTAGATCTCTTGAAATTGATATCAAGGGTCATTCTACCTATGCTTCAACTCCATCAAACTCAGCTTTTGTTAGTACTACCAGCGCTAACACTATGGTGCCTTATGCTGAAAGTCCCACTTCTTCATCAGCAGCAACCAGAACACACACTTCTTCTACAAGAAAATCAAAGTCCAATACTGTGATAGAGGATGTACTCTACTTGTTTGTTGCTGAGACTGAAGACCAACAGGAGTTGGCCTATGAAGATTTTGAACAAGTAGATAAATGGGATTTGGAGGAGATGGACCTCAAATGGCAGATGGCCATGCTTGTCTGTAAAGTCAATAGATTTGAGAAGGGTTCGGAAGGAAGTTCACTACAAGGGAAGAGAGCTGACAGTGTTTGGAAGAAGATCAGTGTTTTGAATGCTACCAGGTGGGGTTCTTTGCTAGAGAATGCTCAGATAAGAAGGGAAGTGACAGGAGAAGATATTCTGCATTCAAGATCAAGGATGCTGAGGATCAGAAACCTAAAGCTTTGTTGTCTTTGGACTCAAGGGTTGACCGATGCTCATGTGGATGAAGTTCGTGATGAAAATCCTCATATTGCATTGGTTGTCGATCACGCGATGAGTTTGCACTAATGGGCATCACTTCTTAGGTACAAAATTGTATTTTTGGTTGTAATGCTAAATATGATGCTCTTAAAAGTGAATTTGATGATGTTAATGGCCAATATAAAGAATATTTTATTCAAGTCCAGGCCTATAAGAAAACTGTTAAATCTTTAGAAAAACAAAAGGCCTGGTACCAACAAAATCAATTGGCTCTTGAAGAGAAAATTAAAGTGTTAGAAAGAGATTTAGAGAACACTACTAATGTGCTAAAATTTAATGAGAAAGAATATGTAAAGGTCATTGCAGAAAAAGAGGGTCTAAAGGCTAATTTAGATACAGAGGTGGCTAGACATAAACAGTGGCAAGAACAGGCTAAAAACCTAGATAAATTGTGGAAAAGTTCTATGTCTGTTAAAATTAAGATGGGGTTGGGTTTCAAGGATTATATTGGTCCAGATGAGATTTATGACCCTAATGAATATAGTGTTTTTAATCTTGTCACTGATGAAGAGGAAGATAAATATAGAAAACCTGTTAAATTTATAAAACAAGGTGAAATGCATTATGTTCCTTCCTCAATTAATGGTATTGTTAGACCACCCAACCCAGACTCAGATGAATCACATATGACCTATGGTCAAAAGTCCAATGACTTATCTGACACTGGTAATGAATCTAATACTTTTGTCTCTTGTTCTTCCAAAGGATAGGACTTCAGAGACCCAGTCTAAAGACTATGCCAATTGTGATTCAAGTGAAGAGTCTTTAACTCCCAAGTCTTTGCCAGTTCACCATGCCCCAAGAGTTGCTGTTAATGAATCTTCTTCAAAGACAGTTTATTTTAGAAACATTTCTTGTTTTGTTGATTCTGTTAAAAACAACTCTGATTTTGGTTGTGGTTTGAATAAGTTTATTTGTGATAAGACTATTCCTGTTATGAACAAGCATTTTAAGAAGACATCATGTTTTGTTTGTGGTAGTACATTTCATCTTATCAAAGAGTGTGATTTTTATGAGAAACAAATGGGTGTTTGTACTTATCAACAGAGACATAAACCAATATGGAATGATGTGACCAAAATCCCTCCATTTGTTCCCTCTGGAACACATGTGAGGACTGGCAGAACCAATTCTGCTGGTAGACCAGTTCTTCATGGTAACCCAGTTTTTGCCGATAGACCATCTTCATCATGTTGGAGAAGAAATGTTTCTAGGCCATTAATCAGACCTACTAGTACTTATTTTCAAAATGGATATAGGCCTGTTAATAATGACCCATTGAATACAAGGGGGCAAGGTGGGATACTGCTGTTAAGCCCTCAGCAGGTTTCTCTTTGACACAAAATCGACCATCATTCATGAAGGGTTCCAAGAACAATAGTGGATCTCATCAATCTGCTGGTTTTCTAGTATGATCCATAACAAGGCCCAAGTCAGTAATGACTTGGGTCTCCATGTATACTAATGTTGTTGTATATCTCTTAACTTGTAGGATGATCCTCATACAAATAAAGATTTAGGTATTGTTGATAGTGGATGTTCTAGGAGTATGACAGGGAACAGAGACATATTGCATAATTTTGTATCTATTCAAGGAGGTACTGTTACATTTGGAGGAGGAGATGGTAAAATTACAGGTAAGGGAACCATTAGAACTTCCAAGCTGGACTTTGAGAATGTGTATTATGTGGAACAACTAAGAAACTTCAACTTATTTTCTGTGTCTCAAATCTGTGACAAGAAAAATTGTGTTATGTTCACTGATACTGAATGTCTTGTACTTTCAAAAGACTTCCAGATACCTGATGACAGTCAAGTTGTTCTGAAGAAGCCTAGGTGATGCAGGTTTTACTGACCAGGTCTTAAATTTATAGTGTCTCGCAATACCTATGGTCTACCCTAGTATACTAATGGGCAGTGTACCCGATCGTGTGTAGTGTAGTAAATGGTAAAGCCGAGGTCGTCCCAAGAGCTATGTGTGTTGGATTATTACTAAGTCTAGTGTCACATAATAATAATGGTTTCGATAGGGATTTAACTAATTAAACTACTAATGCAGAATAAAGTAAATAAAAGCAGATAAATGGTAAAGGGAAATCAATAGAGAGAATTGGTGCTAACCTAGTTAGTCATCCTAGCTAGTTATGTCTACATCTACTTACTTCCAATTACTTCAGGTGGGGTCAAATTCGAGAAGACATCATTTGGTCAATTCGCCCTAACCTATCAAAGCAAAGATGCCACCACAAGAGAAATCGGCACCGTCATAAGTCTGTTGTTCTGGTCCCCTAAGCCAAGTCATTAAGTACCGCTACATGCTAGATTCATAATAGTGAGTGCCCGGCCGTTAGGAACTTAGACACTACACCCCCCCCCATTCTTAAGTTCATCCAAACGATAGGTGATCAGTTGGTCAAATAGCACAAGTAGAAAGGGTCGCCAGTTGGTCATATCTTACCCTTCCGTCTCAGTCCGCTCACCTAGGGTGGGTTGGTCATATCTCCTAGGCAATTGGCCTCTACCGCCATTCAAAACTACCGAACCAAGGGTGGCTACCAATGAACTATGCATGCATACACTTAGAAATAATTGTACGGAAGTAAAGGTAAACGCAAACAAAACAATTAAGGAATCATAACTAGGCTAGCACCAAAAGGTGCTTAGCCGCTCATATTAATCATGCAAGTCAATTCAATATTCAAAGGTACAAAATACATGAATTGAAAGTAAAAGAAATATAAAATGCTAATGCTTATCGTAATGGAGTGACTTCTCCCTTGGAAACAACTCCGTATGCTCCCCTAGACCTTCCTTGAGCTTTTTCCCACGCTCGAGTGTTGTGTGTGGAATGGGATGATTAGAAATGCTGGAATTCATGGGGTATTTATAGGCCAGATCCGGGTTACGGTACAGTAACCAATATAGGAGTTACGCCGTAACCTTCTATTTCTTCATAAAATGCACTAGATCTGCTGGTTACGGCGTAAACTAATGAGTGGTTACACCGTAGTCTTCAATAAACTCGGTTACGTCGTAGTGATGCAGCGATTACGGCGTAAGTATCAGCGGCGTGGAACCTCTTTTGACCTAATGTAGTTACGTCGTAACCTTTGGGAGGAGTTACGCGTAACCTTCGATAAGTTGGCATCTTGAGTCACGCAATAGTTACAGCGTAAAGTGAGAGACGAGTTACGCCATAACTTCTTCAAAATAGCATACTGTGATAAATCTTTAGATATGTTTCCAGTTCCGCGTCTCTTTTAGCTCCAATGCTCGTAATTTACCTAAAAGTGGAAAACAAGCGTAAATCCATATAAATGATATAAATAACGAGCATTATCGGGGGAAATTGACACTTAATATTCAGGACTATTTGATGTTATCAAATATCCCCTCACTTGAACTCTACTTGTCCTCAAGTAGACCTTATTAGATAGATTCCTAAAAAGATATCTCCCATAACCTGGAAGATATGAGTTTACAAATCCCTTATACTAGAATAAAACAAAGCCGAACACCTCACGAAAGGGGAACAAACACTCAAATCTCTCAACTATTCTAAGAGTGAATTTCGGGGTGATCACTCAATCGCACAGTCATAGCATGTATTCTATCATAAGCTTGGTGGTAACACAAATCTCCACCACTAGAGTTAAGGGCTAAACAATTCTCGAAGGCAATATGGGTAGACACGACAAAGGTTAAGGGGTGACTCGTCATTACTAACATGTCACGGCGAAGTGGACAAAATTAATGATACATGACCAAATCCATGGCCAAGACACCAAAGATTGCTCGCTGCATCACCTAGACACGCTTCATGACTAAAAGGGTAGGATAAGACATGGGATATATAATTGGTGTAAAATAAAAAATAAGTAGGTAGTCTAAATCTATAACCAAGTCATCACCACTTACCGTTCGCCCAAAGTTCAAGCTTTGAAGTCAAGAAACTGGATCATGAAATGCAAGGTAGATGTGTCATTAGAGGACGTCGTGATGGGCTCACTACCTTTTCTCCAACTGTTGGTATAACTACCAACTCCAATCTTCAAATGTGACCGAGGTGGCCTCCTCGATACTAAATCAATAAAGTTCATACTACAGTGCTTATAACATCGCACTTTACAATAATCATAACGACTTTTTTTTTCTTTTTCGAATCCTTTTTTTTTTTTTTTTCAACATAACAATAACATAACATAATAGCCCCCCACTTGAGATGAACAATGGGAATTCGGGGGGTCTTCAATGATCTTCAGAAATGTTGTCGGTGAAAGCGTGATTTCCGAACCCTTCCACTCGAACCTTGAACTTAGGCAAATGATGACTTCCCAATCACAAATAAAGACTACAGGGTAGGCTAAGGTGTATAGGTGTATCGAAACAATTATATTGGGTAAACAAAATGAAAGGAATGGCTCAGAAGGGTGTATCTAGGGGTATCTTGCACTAAAGATGAGTGCAACAAAAGGGTTTCACATGGGGGTCGAAAAGTCGAGGTGGCTAATCGATAGACTCACAATGGTAGGCTGTTTGGGTGATAATCCTATAATATTGCCTTCTAAAATTGAAAAGTCCAAATACATCGAGCTAACTCAACATACCTCGTCTATGGTCTCGAAATGATGCAAATGCCAAGTTCTAAAGTTTACAAGCTACCGACACACTCATAATTTGGTGGATTTGGGGTAAAATATTGGAAATGGATAAGGCTAATCTTACTATATAATATCAAGGGTTGTATGTGCTCGGCTAAGGTCTAATCTAGTTGGGTAAGGAAAAACATGTCAAAGTTATAAAAATGGCATAATTTTTCAAAATAAACTAGAAAAATGAGGGCAAAATAAAGTTCAAGAGATAATTCTACTCCCGTCCCCCCACTTGAATTGTACAAAGTCCCATTTGTACTAGGCATTAAAATAAAGGTGAAGAGAAAGGTAGAATGAGAGCGAGAACTTCCCTGAAATTTGCTCCATAAAGAAGGAAGGCCCACGAACAAGAGACGTGCCTTCGTATAAGTGTCATGAACAAACTTCAATCCCTGAAATCACAATACCGACAAGCATAATTCTAAAAAGAAAAAAATAAAAAATGAAAAATAAACCTAACTCATTTTCGTAGGAATCACGGTTGCATTTAGCGCATGCAACAAGCCTTTTAAACCACTTGGTGTCCCAAGTGGACGAGTGAAGTCTCGTGAGGGTTTACAGGGAACACACCTACAAAGTTCATTTACAAACTAATACAAGGTTATTGTGTTTTAAAATGAAAGAATTAAAGCCGAGGAAAGTTACATCTTAACTCTTTTGAGGGAGTTACGCCTTAACTGGCAAAACCTGGAATGAGTCAAAGCGGTAGTTACTGGCGTAACCAAGAGATGGTATTACTGCGTAATTGGTGATGCGTCAAGAATTCGCTGCGCTAAAAGGTTGGTTACGGCGTAATCACCAAGATGAGTTACGCTGTAACTCGTTCGATTAGCAAACTGCAGCAGATTAGTTCCTCGTTTCTGCAAAACTAGTTAGAAAACACAAAACCCAACGAAAAGGAAATAAATAAAGAAAGGGATACTTGGGTTGTCTCCGAAAGAGCACTTTTCTTTATTTACGAAGTCTTTAAGTTAGACTCGAGCAGCGAGGCTACCAGGTTCTTATTTGGTCATTTCGTGGACATGGCAATCTCCACGCTGTATCCAACTTACCAAATTCTCATCCCTTTTGTAGTCATTTCCCAATTCTAAATGACCTAAGCGTAAACTTTTGATTTTCGGTAGGGGTGATCAATGCCTTTTTCTTTGTCTTCTCTCATCTATCTACTAAAGGTTGAGCTTGGCTCAACTGCCTCTTGGTCCAATTTCTAAAATTCTTGATCGTTCTCGGCATTTTGAAAATAGTCTTGTCATCGTTAATCTTCAACCATACTAACCCTTCTTTTTCATTTTTATCTCAACCTGACATTTCCTGAAAGGGCTTCCCTAAAATTACTCCCGTAAGACCATCCTCCACAAATTCACTTACGTCGTCTAGAACCATAAAGTCTACCAAAAATGAATGAGTTCCAACGAAGACATGGATGTTAGTTGCAAATCCAAGAAAATTATTCCCCTTATATTCCAACTCTTTCTTCATAACTTGGTTGTAGCATTCTTTTGACATGATGTTGACTGGGGAAGTAGTGTCAATAAATGGGTGGAAGTCGATGAACCCGATTTTGCATGAGATCTTAAGATAATATGGGTTTCTATGATGAATGCGTGTTCCTACCTCATGAAATTTAGGTTGGTTTGGTTGCGAAAAAGTCTTACCAGAGTTATCTTGCCAATGGGCCATCTCGACGTCACTAGAGAGGTCTTCAACACTCAATCCTAAGTTATCCTCTTCCTCAAAATTGACGAAAACGTCAAAATCTCTTCCCGAGTCAACCTCTCCAGGATCCGGGGGGTCGCTAAGAAATTTTTCTAAAGCTTCACCAAAATTGCCTGCGGGGTAAATTGCACATACCTTCTCCGGGGTGGACAAATGTTCATTAGGTCCGAAAGTAGCAATTTCTCCATCAGCTTCAAGAGTCAATTTTCCTAAAAGACATCCACCTTAGTATGAGCAAGGCAAGCATAGGTCTTCCTAAAATGACGGTATTCTTTGTCTTCGGAATGTCAAGAATCACAAAATCTACTGGGAAAATGAATTTCTTAATCTTCACCAACACATTTTCAACAATTCCTAATGGCGATTGCATAGATCGATCAGCCATTTCAATTTTCATCTTGGCCTGCTTTAAGTTACCAATTCCCATACGCAAAAACATCGAATGAGGCATTATGCTAATACTTGATCTAAGATCAGCTAGGGAATTACACATGTTTAGACTCCCGATATAGCAAGGGAGAGTGAAGCATCCTGGATCTTTTTCCTTTTGCGGTAGCTCATTCCTCAAAACCGCTGAGCATCTTTCGTTGAGGTGAATAGTCTCATCACTACTTAATTCCTGCGCAATATCAAGATGGTTAGTATTAACAGAGTTATTGAAAGGAGGGTTTACCAGCAATGTTTGGTCCAGAAGTATTGCTTCTCCATGTGATTCGTCGCTTAACTTTTTTCGAAAAGGTCAAAGGTTCTTCGAGGATAGTTTCTATAGTGTGGACAACTTCCTCCTCCCTAGCTGCTAAATAATCAGAGATAGCTTCTGAACATGAACTAACACTCTTCTCTAATCTTTTAATCCTATCATCGTGCTTTTTGAGAGAAGAGATTGTATTATCCACGAATGTCCTCATCAATTTTTCAATCCTATCATCTCGTTCTCTTGATTCCCTGATGTGGTCAAGAATTTTTCTTTCAAGATCGCTCCCGGTTTTGGTCCCAAACACGCTCTTAACCTTTTCAACCCTGCATGCTTCAGCTTCTCTTTCTAACCTTCGTTTTTCGAAAATTTCACCGTAATTTTATTCTTGCTTTGTTATTGTCTTCATTACCTTATGATCGAAATTGTATCTTGGTCCGTACCCTGTATCCATGTGCCACTTGTAGCAATGTTCAGAAATCCATTGAATACATTCCGTGGCCATCAGAGTCATGCTAGGAATAGGTCTTGGTGAATCGAGAAGTTCTCGTGTTCGCGCATTACTCCCACGATAGAAGACGATTATACGATCATTTGTTTTTAAGTCATGGGTAGGGCATTGATAGAGAAGCTCATTAAATCTTTCCCATGCTTGGTAAAGCGTTTCTTCTCCAACCTGAACGAATTGATAGATTTTCCCCAGAAGCTTGGCCATTTTTGAAGGAGGGCAAAATTGCAGGACGAATTCTTTTCTAAGTTTATCCCACGCTTCTTTACAATCGTGAGGGAGTTTGTTATACCATCTTTTCGCTGTCCCAGAAAGAGTCATAGGAAAAATCCTTGCAGTTACTGAATAGCTCGGAGTACCTCTGACGTTGAAAAGGGAGGATAAGTGGAGAACTTCTTCTACGTGATTCGGAGCGTCCTCATCTTCGTTTCCAGAAAACTCAAGTTCATGTAACTCTCGAATAATATGATCTGGAATAGAGTATTTTTCAGTGTGAGAATCTTGAGTGAAGCTTCGTTGGCAGTTCTCACTTGGTCGCTCTAAATACTGCTCCATAGTTAGGTCATTGATATTATTTTCATTGATGACCTCCGGTTCTGCGTCCGACTGGTCTGATTCGTAAAATGAGAAGATGTTGTGAATAGGAACCGAAGAATAGACTTTCCTTCTTCGAAATTGCTTCTCCGGGTCATCGAATGGGGTGCCCAGAAAAGGCCTCGAGCTGCGAGGTTTGTATCCTGACATTATCAGAAAGAAAATTAGAAACAGACTTAATATGAAATCCTAAAATAGCTCCCGGCGTGGGCCAAAAACTTGATGCGAGGTTTCTTGACCAGTCTTAAATTTATAGTGTCTCATATACCTATGGTCTACCCTAGTGCACTAACGGCGTGTACCCGGTCGTGTGTAGTGTAGTAAATGGTAAAGCCGAGGTCGTCCCAAGAGCTATGTGTGTTAGATTATTACTAAGTCTAGTGTCACAGAATAATAATGGTTTCGATAGGGATTTAATTAATTAAACTACTAATGCAGAATAAAGTAAATAAAAGCAGATAAATGGTAAAGGGAAATCAATAGAGAGAAGTGGTGCTAACCTAGTTAATCATCCTAGCTAGTTATGTCTACGTCTACTTACTTCCAATTACTTCAGGTGGGGTCAAATTCGAGAGGACAGCATTTGGTCAATTCGCCTAACCTATCAGCAAAGATGCCACCACAAGAGAAATCAATGAGCACCGTCATAAGTCCTGTTGTTCCTGGTCCCCTAAGCCAAGTCATTAAGTACCGCTACATGCTAGATTCATAATAGTGAGTGCCCGACCGTTAGGAACTTAGACACTACACCCCCCAATTCTTAAGTTCATCCAAACGATAGGTGATCAGTTGGTCAAATCACACAAGTAGAAAGGGTCGTGAGTTGGTCATATCTTACCCTTCCCGTCTCAGTCCGCTCACCTAGGGTCAGTTGGTCATATCTCCTAGGCAATTGGCCTCTACCGCCATTCAAAACTACCGAACCAAGGGTGGCTACCAATGAACTATGCATGCATACACTTAGAAATAATTGTACGGAAGTAAAGGTAAACGCAAACAAAAAAATTAAGGAATCATAACTAGGCTAGAACCAAAAGGTGCTTAGCCGCTCATATTAATCATGCAAGTCAATTCAATATTCAAAGGTACGAAATACATGAATTGAAAGTAAAAGAAATATAAAATGCTAATGCTTATCGTAATGGAGTGACTTCTCCCTTGGAAACAGCTCTGTATGCTCCCCTAGACCTGCCTTGAGCTTTTTCCCACATTCTCAGAGTGTCGTGTGTGGAATGGGATGATTAGAAATGCTAGAATTCGTGGGGTATTTATAGGCCAGATCTGGGTTATGGCGTAACCAATGTAGGAGTTACGCTGTAACCTTCTATTTCTTCGTAAAATGCACTAGATTTGCTGGTTATGGTGTAACCTAATGAGTGGTTACGCCGTAGTCTTCAATAAACTCGGTTACGTCATAAGTGATGTAGCGCTTACTGCGTAAGTATCGGCGTGGAACCTCTTTTGACCTAATGTAGTTACGTCGTAACCTTTGGGAGGAGTTACGCCGTAACCTTTTGATAAGTTGGCATACTGAGTCACACAATAGTTACGGCGTAAAGTGAGAGACGAGTTACGCCGTAACTTCTTCAAAATAGCATACTGTGATAAATCTTTTGTTGGATCGTAAATATTATTGTGTTGATGATTCAGGTGGTCTTGGATGATGGAAATACATGTTAGTCATTTAGAGAGAGAAAGATAAGAGAGGGTGTTCTTGGTAGAGACTTGCTTAAAAAATGAAAGGTTAGATTATTGAAGAAGCACCACCCCTTCCATGGATGGAAGGGGTATTTACAGTTACAATTAATACGTCCTCCTATCGGACTGTGGATCAGGCATACAGTGGGTAAAGACCCGTCCTTCCTCCACGGTGTTACACTAAACTATTCTACGCTACTAACTAACTAATAAACTAATAAATAACGTAAATAACTACAAGTCTACGAGCTAAAATATGCTAGACCATAATTGGGTGACCGACACTTTAATATGGAATTTCCAATTCCTAACAATCTCCCCCTAAGGGAGGTCACCCCATGAAATACATTTTGCATCCTAGCATTCTATCTTTGTCTTTAGTTCCAAGCTCGTAGACTTCAATTCTTCAAATTCCGCATTCTTTGTGCTTGTGTAGCGATTCTTCAAGGTCAACATAATTTTGTACTTTTAGTGGAGGCCTTTAACTGATCCACATCTTTGAGCTTTCATTGAGATCATCAGCCACAGTAAATCTCTGGATCACCCTTTGTTGTGTTGCCATCATGTGATGTTGTGACTTTTGGACCGATATGCTCACACTTTCTGGATCATGACATCTTTTCATCAGAGTAGCGGAAGCTTTACAGACTCATGATATTTGCGAGAGCGTAGCGAGAAACATAGTATAAAAATATCGAGCCGTGTCTCGTAGATATGCGTAAGTCATGATTTCTTCAATTAAGTGTGGATGCTGTGAGCATGCGGCTTTAGATTGACTCCTCAATTCTGATCAACTGCAACCGTCCAAATGTACCTGCAAACAATAGTTAGCAATAAAACACACGAAAGTGTCTTTGATCACTTTCTTTGAATTGAGGTACACGACCCACGGTTCCCGTTGATCAGATTACAAGTCTGTGATCGGTATAATTCGAAGAATCTCCTTGACAGGGTTTCGCAATGCTCTAGTCGTTCTCAAACCGAACGTCTCAAAGAAGACAACATGGAGTGAGTGAACCAGCAAATTGAGATTCACTGATTGATGAAAAATTGATTTGAAAACAATCGTGTATTGCTTGAAGAAAGAGTTTTGCAATACGACGAAGGTTTTATGGGAAAGATCAATTTTCAATTTAAAATACTTTTTGTATTTGAAAAGAATACACATTCGATGTGCTAGAGAAAAGAAGAGATTTGAACATCGAACGGTTTTTCCAAAAGTATTTTTTTCAATCAGAGACATTTTTTGTGTTTGAAAATGAATACTCATTCGATGTGCTAGAGAAAAGAAGATTTGCACACCGAACGGTTTTTCCAAAAGTGTTCGTCAATTCATTTCCTGGACCAAGGTTGATTCACGAGTGAATCGCCCCATAGTTTCTATCCAGTTGTCACAAGTTTGATCTTTAGAAAAGATCTCACATGTCACCCACCAAGAGCTTGTTTGATGTTGGCTCTAGAAGGATTTCCATCTTCATCGTGAATATTTTACATATCACTCGGATGTTCTGGCAATACCACAAGGATAATGCGTAGGACTCTAAATATATTCTTACTTTCCACATTGTGTGAAACAGCAAGTATTCATTAATTTTGTGTCCTAATGAGATATTGTGGATAATCTCTTGACTCTAGACTCAATTGTGCACATTTGGTTCCTATACCGGAGACTAGGGAGAGGGTCTCCTTCTTCAATATCAACAATCTCTAAGAGAAAGTCGATAGATTATGTCGGTTCTCCGTGAGAAGGAAACAAGCCCTTTTAAGAGGAACTTGAGTAGCTTGGGAAGTTTTGTGCAGTGCGTCACTGGGTCCATGGCGTCTTGTCTTCAATACCAGTGTTACCTTGGTAACCACCCGTAGCATATGAATTGAACCCGGTGTCTGCCCTAAGGTTGAATTATTGGAGGGCTATTTCTTTTCACCCTTTTCTCATTCATTTCTTTTTCATTCTTCAACCCCTTCAGTGTTTACCAAGTCTTCATAACTAGAACCTTGTTGGGTTTATTCCAGTACTAGCTCTGTCTCAATCCGCACTCTTCCCATATTCTCATTTTTCTCCTTTTTTCAACATTCCTAAGGACTCTACACTATCTAGTGGATTGTCCCTGGGAAGATTCCTCCGGTTCTGGCGGATCATGGGAACTAATACCTAACCTAACCATCCTTATAACACCATGCATAAAGTAAATTGGTCGGTCTTTTGGTATAGTTCTTTCCTTCTCAAAACCAATTGAAAAATCATTTGGAAAATCAATCAAGGTACTTGTGATATAATATAAAGCATTTTGTACCTCAATTGTTTTGATCTTTTAGAAATGCTCCCCCTCAATATGTGCATATGATTTTATAAATTGTTTAGCACATGGAGGCAAGAGTTCTTTTGAAATAAATTCTTGATCACAATTTCCATGGAAAAAGCCATTTGATTTTCTTTGTAAATTCTCCCCCTCAATATGTGCATAGGATATTTGAAATCATTTTATCACATAGAGGAAAGAGTTCTTTTGAAGCACATCCACAATCACAAAAGCCATTAAGAAACCATTCGCTCCCCCTCAATATGTGAATCGATATACGAAAGAGTTTGGCACATATTAGAGAGAACTTTCACTTTGAATCAAAACGATCATCTTTTATCAAATTTCATATTAAATCACAAATTCTCCCCCGATCAAAAATATCTAACCCTTTGAGATTTTGGATCCCAAGTGATTTAATAAGGTTTGGAAAACATGGGAGAAAATGTGGCCTAGTTTAAATACTCATCTTGTTTTTGGATAAGTGCTCCTCCTCAACATGTGCATTGTATATTTGAAATCGTTTGGCACATGGAGGCAGGAGTGCCTTTAAAGGACTAAAACCAATTCCATTTAAACAAATTTGAGATTTAAATCACGATCTCTCCCCGATCAAAAATTTCAAACCACTTGAGATTTGTGATCCCAATTGATTTAAATCATTTAGAAAATTTTGGGGAAAGACGTGGCAAGATTTGATTTTGAAAAATGACAGATAAGGACCATTTTAAGACATTAAAGATTGTTAGTGTCAGGTATGATTGTTTTTTAAGAGATCTTTTAGATAAAATAAAACATTTCACAATCAAACAAGAACAGAAAAAATTTCATTCTGAAAGACCTTTGACCTTTGAAGAAAATCATACTATGACATAACATTAAATCTTTAGATCACCACTTATTTTTGTACAAACGAAATTTTATGAAGAAATATCGTTAGAAAATACTTTATTTTAAATCACTCTCCCCCTCAATCGATGACCGAATTCGATGATTGAGTGACTTAAGTTTTGATAAAATGAAGTCCGGTGATTATCAAAATTTAGTCCAATTTATTTTCAAAACAGTATTTTTCCATTTTCAAAACAATAATTTCAAGATTGTTTAAAAAAATGGTATCATCACTATTATCCTGCACAAAGATACATTAGGTGGTTCAGAAGCTTCTGTTGATGCTGTAGGGCTTGGAAGAAAAACCGTCTGCTGATGCAGTGAGACTTCTTACGTTGCATTTTAATGCCAACCGAGGTCAAATTAAGCCCCGTTTCTTCATTTGCTGATGAAGAAAACCATCTGCTGATGAAGTGAGACCTCTTACGTTGCATTTTTCCATGCCAACTCTTCATAGAAGTCCAATTAAGCTCCGTTTCTTCATTTGTCAACCCAAGATATAATTACCCTTTCCTTTCGGCATCCAATCATCTTCATTTGTGGGATCCGGATCGGGAACATTCTTAAATACCAATATACCTGCATACATTAGTGAACACACATATAGATATATGGTGGTCGACATCACCCAAACATCAATCGACTAATAAAAGTCAATCCAACATAACAATCAGTTCATATAAGGTATGGGATTTATGTGTTTATCAAACTCTAACCATCTCATCCTAACAATGATATCCTAAATTCCTAGTCCTTCGACATAGGCAAATATCATTTTTAATTAAGCACGTAGGATAATTAAGAAGGTCCGTTAGATGATATAAATTTGAAAACATTCTCCCCTTCAATCAATGACTTATTTTCTGAAAAGTTTAAAAGCGCTGAAGTCATTGATTGAGTTTGCAAATTTTATAAAAACTCTGAATCTGAATGTTTTTAAAGCAACTCATTTACCACCATTTTAGAAAACAACAAATATTTTTCTGAAGAATTTATAGGAGGAAAAACATTTGTGTATGAACAGCAGTCCTTCGACATACTTTCCTCAATTTATTTTTAGGATAAGTGCACGAATTTTGAAGAATGGTTTAGCGCAGCACTTTCCTTTCTTGAAGAACGGGTTGCTATCTGAAATAATAGCAAACTATGGTTAAGCGCGGGTTACAGTCTGAAATAACTGCAAGCCATTGTTTGAAGCCCGGGTTACAGTCTGAAATAACTGTAAGCCATTAATTTTTTACATGTTTTGGAAAAAGAATATTTACACCTCCTGCTCGAACTTCATCTATGGTCCCGTGCCATTATTGAATGACATTTCTAAGACCGCAGATGTTATCGATACCAGAATACATGTCTTGAGAAAACATATATTTTTAGTCTTTTTCAAATTTTCTGATTTTTAAGGGTTTTTGTTGATTTTATATTTTTATATTTTTTTATTATTTTTTTTATTTATTTTTTTTATTTTTGGTTTTATATTTTTGTATTTGGTTTTTGATAATTATATACACAGATAGATTAGATGATATAATTTAAGAAGATGATGATACGAGTACCGAGATAAGGATATCGAGCAGCCCCGTTGTAGAAGATAGAAGTCATCATCCCTAAAACTTTCACCACCAAAGCTTCTGAGGCTCTTGTATTGAAGAAAGAAATTGAACCATCTGAAAGTGAGACTTTGTGGCTTCCCCAAACCGAAAATCCTTTAGCTGAGCAGATTCATAGCTTTCTTTCAAGCTTCCCTTAGCCAGGTGCATAAAGAAGCACACCATTATCATAAATCCCGCTGCTCCTTTTAAGAACGATAATCGAGATTCTTCGTTCGAGGTTATATCATCCAAAAGAACAACAACGTATCATCCCACTCATAAATAATCTTCTCAAATTTCATAACCACTAAAGTCTGACGCAATCCATTCCAAAAGGTGTCAAGAGACCACTTCCCCCAAGTAGATGAATTGATGTAGTCAGTCTCTTAGACTAGAGCTCACGAACCCGAATACACATAAACCTGAAGACAGAGAAACTTATACCATCGAAGGATTAGATTAAGTCCAATAGCCAAAGGATAACCCCGATGTATACTTTTCTCTCCCCTAAAGAAAGTGTATGAAGCTCAAGAACCCGAAGTACCCGAATGCCCAAAGAGAGAATAATCGATAACATTGAAGAAGTAGGGCGAAATCGATTATCTCTCGGATGACAATATCTCATGGATGTCAACTCGGTATAAGTGATTATATCTCAATCACCGATTAAGCCCTCAAGTGAAGCAACCGAGTATCCCTAATGTACACAATCTCTCTTCCCCGATGATTGCGATAACATCAAAATCATCACACACTTGTGTACCTCTTTTATCTTCAGAAACTAACTCTTCCAACTCTTCCCCCACATAGTTGGAATAAGAACACTAAACGCCATGAGTCAAACCTTGAGTGTCTACGCGGTAATGACATTTGTCTTCCCGGGATATATTCAATCACTTAGAAGTATTAAGTTCATCAAGTTTACTCGCGTTTAGATGCGTGTCTCCTTCCCCCTTGCTGGTTTTGATACTTCAGAATCAGCAAAACATTATAAGCCCAAATACTTGAAATCTGTTTGAGAAGATCGCTTGAAGTCATTGTGAGAATCAACTTGCTGAAGAATAGTGTGAGCAAATCTAATTGGGAATTAAATCAAACATTTCACCCTCCCCCAATTAGTGCTCTCCCCTAAACCGACAATCTTTTTGATAAATGCCATGAATAAGAAGAAGTATTTAGATCGTTAAATGCAACTCGTCTTTAGTCTTCTAACATGTAGCAGAGAATGTAGAACCGACTGTAGGCTCGACCTTCTTCAAGACTGTCCAATTAGGGAATAGAAAGTCAACATCTTCAACTCTCCAAATGCATTCCCGTTAACTTGTATATAGCCAATCCCCTTAAATCAAATCCCTCCCAATCAAACAAGAACAGAAAGATGTTCATCAAGGAAATCATCCCAAAGAACTAGAAGCACTTTGTCATTAATCAAATCAGCCCGAGTGAAGATGTCAACCAACGGCTCTTAGAAGAAACTCCATGTGAAGATGATCCGATAAGAAGAAGCTCGGTTCTTACATGAGTTTGGAGCCGTTTGACCATTTATTCTCAGAAATCAATCAACCATGCAGAGTTATCATACTTCTTCTCCCCCTCAAGAATTGCATACGGAGATGCCATTCTTGATTAAACAAGTGATTATCATCCAAATGAATTCTATTCACAATTCTCCCCCGCAAAATTAGCACATGATGTCGCCATCTTCATTATATTGAGCAAGTGGAATAAGAGTAATTATCAGTAGTCCGGTTCACTTGATGACTGAAGCGCATGGAAAAAGCATGAAGCATGTTGATGAGAATGGTCATAATAGAAGATTTCTCTTCTTCAGAAGATAAAGCGCACTGACACATACACTTTTCTTTTCTTTAGAGAACGAGGCTTGAACTGTTGTATTCAAACATCATAAGAAGATTTCTCTTCTTTTGAAGATAAAGCGCACTGAGACGTACACTTTTCTTTTCTTTAGAGAACGAGGCATGAACTGTTGTGTTTATACGTCATAATCTCTCTCTTTTCATCATCTCTTGGCAAAACTTGTAATCAATCCCATTATCATTCAATAGGCTCTTTGTCGTGACAGCTGATGAAGAAAACCCAATATGATGAATTTGACCCTGAAGTAAACTAACCCGAACTCGTGACTTAAACTTGCACGTATGTAACAAAGAGCGGTGCCGAGACTTCATCCTCCATTGAATCTCTAAGTACTCTATACTCTTCATCCAACCAACCCCGATACCTTCAAATACTAAGTACATTTGCCCGTGATATTTCACTTCAACCTAAAATAAATAATAGTGAATTAACCCCGTTGTCACATCTTCTGGTTAACAGCGCAAATCTAGCCTTCTTTGACATTTAAGTGAACTTTGATAATGGTTTCATCCCGACCATGGTTAAAAGCACATAACCCTGTAAAACCAAGTAATAACCAAACTGCCATGACGAATATCCAAACACACATCCAATTCATGAAGTACACCCTTTTATCCCTTCTTCGAAGTAGAAACCATAGCACCAGCATCATATAAGATCCCGAAATACACTTTCCTTTCTCCAGGATGGTTCCATCATTACGGGATTTTACAATTCTATGGTTTAAACCGAGAAATAGTTTCTTTCGCGGGATTTTACAAAACCAAGAATAAACCATAAGATAGATCCAGAAATGCACTTTACAATTACCGGGATGTTTCCATTGTCACGGGATTTTACAAGTCTATGATTTAAACCGAGAAATAGATTCTTTCACGGGATTTTACAAAATCAAGTCGAAACCGTAAACAATGTCAGCTTGAATGTGTTATGACAACTTTGGTTTCGGTGAATATCTGTTTTAGGGGAACATTCAGTGGTTCATCAGCGGTTCATTATCCAGCATCAACAACATCATCAACCATCCAACAAATACTTTGGTAAACACATCATTCACGCATTCTATCGGCTATTGTAGTGACCACATGGAGAAGTAAACCCGATATATCAAATTTGAACATGACGTAAAATTTCCCAGATTTGTTACTTAAGCTTGTACTAATTCTTGTGAAAAAGAAATGGTGTACCCAATGTATAAAACCTCTTGACAAATTCTCAACTGCGTGAGACACCGAAGTGATAGCTACGTTGTGGGGAAAGCGAGAAAGAATCACAACCGTAACTAAATAGCCCAGTCTTTATCACATTCTATAAATGCACAAACAAGTCATCTTCGCGGAAGGGTAGAAAGAAATAAGACAAAATAAGTAAACGTGCCCGGAAAACCTCACTTCAAATTCAAATACGAAATACTGAACAACCAATCCCGTAGTCACATTAATCAATCATCAATCCAAGCCTTGACATACAATACTTTTTGAAAATGTATAAACCAAAGTATCAAACCGCACAACACAACAAATCTCAACATATCACCAAAACTCATCATCAAATCTCATACTCACATATTTCCTCGACAAAACTCTTCAACAAATCCATCTAATCCAAATTTCATAAGATTTCAATTTATCAAGTCAATCCCATGTTAATTCAAACCCGATCCAACTTTTAAGACCACACGTAATGTTAACACTTAGACCATTCTTGTATATCGTTACAGAAGATCACGTACACCACAAGATAGTGATTTATTACGATTTATCCCCAAGAAATTGATGTATCAAAAAGAGGCCCACTACATTTATGTTAGACCATACTTGATTGTGAGTATATATTCGATTATGATTTAATACATTCCAATGCAATAATCGAAAATGCATCAAAGTCATATGTCCACATGAGTTATCAACAAATCAGTTATCAAGGACATATAAGCATATCACGGCCCATTAACTAACATTCGATCCAATATAAGTCTATTCCAATATTGAGGCCCCTTCACACCCGTTAGTACTTGGCCCACGTAAAAATCCACGAAACGTTCATGAATTAACCCTAATTTACGGTTAGTATAAAACACAACCTAACTCTCACATATGCCCTAATACTTCTCACATTAACCAACCCTAATCACTTCTCAAATATGTCCGCCCCCATCAGTACTTACTCACCCCTAAAAATCCTCCATGAATCATTAAATCCCATCACCACTTTGAGTCTTTCTCGACATATCACACATCACCACAGGGATGGTTAGATGTTGATAATGCCACAGGGATGGCTAGTGTATGAAGACGGCTGTACAAACCTTAGATGAAACTCAGGTAGGTTAACTTTAATCCTTATGATGTTAAGTCAATGAATCGAGCAAATTAACTACATATAGCATACTTGTCATATGATAGTACTCATATAGACTCGGATATTAAATAGGAGTGATCTCCTAATATGATCTATGATGAATTTATCTCATTGTTTTTTGATTATTGACAAAACTTTTGAGTACCAAAAGGAGATAAAACTGAGATCTATTTGCATGTTAGCTTACAAGTATTGATCAATGATGATTTACTTTGTGGTTGTATGGATCTGAAAAAGGTCTTGGAGAAAACGTTAGCCCACACAAAAAATCTGAGATCATATCATTATAACAATTAATCTTTGAGTCTTGTTTTTTCATTGTTGTTTCATTTGGGATCCGGCGATGATAGTTTCATGATAAGTGACCTTTGATGTCAATATAATCTCTTTGAATTATCATGAAGTGATACTGAGGATCCGAAAGTAGATGATATAAAACCAGTTAAGCTTTAGATACATGTTTTGAGCATCATTTGTTTAGTTTGTTTCGAGTCTTGGTTTCGAGATGTCGTCGTGGTCTTGTTTAAGTTTTAGTTGATGTTGTATCGATGAGTTTTGAAACTGAGGTTGAGTTTAATGGTAATTTGTGTTGGTGATAGGTATTTTGGTCTTGTGGTTGTGGTCAAAGTTTTCTCATTCTTCATTTCTGTTAAGTCGCTACATCTTTTTGAGTCAATTCGCTACCTCCTTTGAGTCAAGACGCTATATTTTTTTCATTACAAACCGCTACTTGTTAAATAACAAGTCGCTACATCATTTTCAAGTCGCTACATCTTTTGCAAAACACAACTCGCTACTTCATTTTCATCACAACTCGCTACTTGTAAAGACAAGTCGCTTAGAAGGACTGAATAATGACAAGTCGCTACATCTTGACTCAAGTCGCTATAAGGAACATACTTTGACAAAGCAGTTTTGTACTTTCCAATAAAACAGGAAGCACCTCCAAGAAAGTTCATCAATACGACCAATATTGTCACAAACAAGAAAATAACAACTTCTGAATACCCATTTTGACCATAAAACAGCATACCAAAATACTTGTAACCCATTTGACCACTGTTTGGACCTTAAAACCTGACCATATGACACAACAGATAATAGACTGAGACATTTTGTTAAAGACCAAATACAGGATGCTTAAAAAGTTGTTTAACAAACTGATATTACTTAAAAGTGGGAAAACAAAATTTTCGACACACAAAATTGGTACACAATCAATTTTAAAAACAAGTATCAAAAACCAACAAACAAAGTAACCATGGAACTAAACCACACAAATCAACACAACACAAAAACCTTGGCTCTGGTACCATTTGTTGGATCGTAAATATTATTGTGTTGCTGATTCGGGTGGTCTTGGATGATGGAAATACATGTTAGCCATTTAGAGAGAGAAAGATAAGAGAGGGTGTTCTTGGTAGAGACTTGCTTTACAAATGAAAGGTTAGATTATTGAAGAAGCACCACCCCTTCCATGGATGGAAGGGGTATTTATAGTTACAATGAATACGTCCTCCTATTGGACTGTGGATCAGGCATACAGTGGGTAAAGACCCGTCCTTCCTCCACGGTGTTACACTAAACTATTCTACGCTACTAACTAACTAATAAACTAATAAATAACGTAAATAACTACAAGTCTACGAGCTAAAATATGCTAGACCATAATTGGGGTGACCGACACTTTAATATGGAATTTCCAATTCCTAACATCTTTAGATATGTTTCCAGTTCCGCGTCTCTTTTAGCTCCAATGCTCGTAATTTACCTGAAAGTGGAAAACAAGTGTAAATCCATATAAATGATATAAATAACGAGCATTATCGGGGGAAATTGACACTTAATATTCAGGACTATTTGATGTTATCACTAGGAAACATAATTTGTAAACATTCAACCTCAATGAAGTTCAGCCTGAAGGTGACTTAGCTTGTTTGGTGGCAAACGCATCCTTGGATGAATCTAATAAATGGCATAGAAGGATGGCTCATGTTAATTTCAAAACTATAAACAAGCTGGCGAAACATGGGTTAGTTCATGGAATTCCTTCCAAAGTGTTTTCTAATGAGCACAATTGTGTGGCTTGCAACAAGGGAAAGCAGCACAAGGCTTCCTACAAATCCATTACTGCTGTCAGCACTATCACAGAGCCTTTGCAGCTTCTACACATGGACCTCTTTGGTCCTACATCTATCAGAAGCATTGATCACAAGTACTATTGTTTGGTGGTTACTGATGACTACAGTAGGTATTGCTGGGCATTCTTTTGGGGACTAAGGATGAAACATTTCAGATTCTTCAAGACTTTATTGCCCTGGTTGAGAATCAATTGAACAAAAAGGTTAAAGCCATTAGGTGTGACAATGGGACAGAGTTCAAGAATGCCAAACTAATTGAGCTCTATGCTTCTAAGGGGATAAAAAGGGATTATAGTAATGCCAGGACTCCACAACAAAATGGAGTTGCTGAAAGGAAGAACAGATGCCTTATTGAAGCAGCAAGGTCTATGCTTGCTGATTCAAAGTTACCTACCATGTTCTGGACTGAAGCAGTCAGTACTACCTGTTATGTTTTGAACAGGGTGTTGATAACTCATCCTCATAATTAGACACCTTATGAACTTTTTTCTGGAAAGATTCCTACCATAACCTACTTTAAGCCTTTTGGTTGTCATGTGACCATCCTTAATACAAGTGATCATTTGGGGAAATTTAAAGGCAAAGCTGATGAGGGTTTTGTAGTAGGCTATTCGGCTCACAGTAAAGCTTACAGGGTGTATAACATCTCGACAAAAAGGATTGAAGAGACACTGAATCTGAGATTTATGGAGGACAAGCCAAATGTTCAGCGAGCAGGTCAAGAATGGTACTTTGATCTTGACTACTTAACTGATCATCTAGGTTATACTCATTTTAAATCTAATCTTTCTGCAGAACCACAAGCTACTCAAACTAACATTGCAGGTTCCTCAGATGATGAGTCAGATTCAGATTGTGATGAACAACTTATTGTTGTTCCTTCCTTTCCTACTAACCACTTTTGGTACCAAGGACACGATTCTTCGATGCAGCTTCAATTGATTTAGGGTATGCATAAGAACTTGTGAAGCTTCAACGGCAAGAGCGTGCAACAAAGGATGATGCTGAAAAGTATGGTTATGAATTCTCCAAAGAAATAGAGGAACTCTTAAGCAACTATTGAAGCCCGCAGGAAGTTTGATGCTGCTGATAATGTATTTGTTCATGCTGGTAATGTGTCTGATCCTATTGGTCAGAAAGCTGCTGATGTCAATTCTGTTGGTAATGGGTCAGTTGTTGCTGATAGTAATTCTGCTGGTAGTGTTCCTATTCCTTCTGCTAGTGATGATGTTCCTGCGGTTCTCTCCACTACTCCATCTGTTGATACTCTGGGTTTAGATGATTCTGCCACCAGATTTTCAAGTCCATCTGACTTAGCCAATTCTCAATACACAAGCTCTGACTTGGATGGCATTCATCATATGTCAAGAACAAGCATATTTGATTCTTCTTCTTATGATGATGACTTTGGTCCTACTATCACTAATCTGGCTACATCAGTTGATGTTAGTCATAATGTCACAAAGAGGATTAACACAATACATCCACAATCTCTAATAATTGGTGATCCTACTTCATCTGTACAAACTAGAAGCAGGGTGAAGAAGACAAGTTTTCGTGAATCTGCATTTCTCAGTTACATTCAGGATCAACATAGGAAAAATCACATAGACTATCATCATTGTCTATTTGCTTGCTTCCTCTCTCAAGTTGAACCTACCAGTGTTGCACAAGCTTTGGCAGATGATGATTGGGTAGCTGCCATGCAAGAAGAAATGCAACAATTTTTGAATCAAAATGTGTGGGAGCTTGTTCAGTTGCCTCCTGGCAAGTATGCTATTGGCACAAAGTGGATTCTGAAATGTAAGAGGGATGCAAGGGGGATTGTGGTGAGGAACAAGGCTAGGTTGGTTGCCCAAGGTCACAGACAAGAAGAAGGGATTGATTATGATGAAGTTTTTGCTCCTGTTGCTAGAGTAGAAGCTATCAGACTCTTCTTGGCTTTTGCTTCCTACATGGGCTTCATGGTATATCAGATGGATGTAAAAAGTGCCTTCCTATATGGTGAAATTGAGGGAGAAGTGTATGTCACTCAGCCCAAGGGATTTGTAGACCCTCATAATCCAGATGTGGTCTACAAAGTGGTTAAAGCACTCTATGGACTTCATCAGGCACATAGAGCTTGGTATGCTAGGCTCTCTTCGTTCCTGCTGAAACATGGTTACAGGAGAGGTGCTATTGATAAAACTCTCTTTATCAAGAAGAACTCGAGGGATATCATTCTTGTTCAAGTGTATGTGGATGACATTATCTTTGGTTCTACCAAAGAAGCTTGGTGCAGGGAATTTGAGGAGTTGATGAAAAGTGAGTTTGAGATGAATGCAATGGGTGAACTTACATTCTTTTTGGGACTTCTAGTGCAGCAAAAATCAGATGGTTTTTTCATTCATCAAGAGAAGTATGTGCATGACATCCTCAAGAAGTTTGATATGGAACTAGTTAGGACTGCAACTACTCCTTATGAAGCCCCAAAGGATAAGTCAAATAATGAACCATATCCGGCTGTCAATGTTCACCTCTACAGATCTATGATTGGTTCACTCATGTACTTGACTGCTTCTAGGCCTGATATTATGTTTGCATGGTGCTTGTTCCAGGCATCAGGTCACTCCTTTGACTTCCCATTTGACTGCAATCAAGAAGATTTTCAAGTATCTCAAAGGTCAACCTAAGTTGTGTCTTTGGTATCCTAGAGAGTCTCCATTTGAGCTGGAAGCATATAGTGATAGTGATTATGCTGGTGCCAACTTTGATCGAAAATCTACCACTAGGGGTTGTCAGTTTCTGGGAAGGAGATTAATCTCCTGGCAATGCTAGAAGCAGACCATAGTGGCTACATCTTCTACTAAGGCTGAATATGTTGCTGCTGCTAGTTGTTGTGGTCAGGTACTTTGGATTCAAAATCAGTTATTGGACTATGGGTTTAATTTTATGAACACTAAGATCCATATAGACAACCAAAGTACAATCTGCATTGTTAAAAATCATGTTTTTTATTAAAGAACTAAGCACATCGAAATTCGACACCACTTTATTAGAGATGCTAATGAAAAACACCTTATTCAAGTGGTTAAAATTCATACAGATGAAAATGTAGCTGATTTGTTGACTAAAGCTTTTGATGGTCCAAGGTTTCAATTTTTGATTGTCCATATAGGCATGATCAACCCCTGATTATTGTGTTTGAGGGGAGGATTATGCCTAAGGGGAGGTTTCTGGTTTAAGGGGAGGATTAATGTTGTATAATTTGTATATGTTTGTATATATATTTGTTTTTGTATGCTCTGTGTTCTACTAACCATCTAGTAGATCTAGAATCAAACATACAATCAGTGGCAAAAGATAGCAAAAGATTAAACTACAAAGTCTTTTATTCATAAACACACTGCATTCTTAGATGAAGTCTCACATTACAAGACTTTCTAAACACTGCTACTGATCATATCAAGACTACACCCCTAACAAGCTTCACACAAGACTACTTTAGACTCCAACTTCCAGGCTCCTACTCAGGCCTCCTCTTTCCCCACTCTGGCATCCTCTGATGCTCCTTTCCCCACCTATTAATAAACGACCACACTGGCTTTGCAGCTATACCAAGCACTGTAGCTCTCTTCTCAGGGTTTGAGGTGGAGGATTCTGGTCTTGGAGCTGAAGGGCCTGCAACTGGCACTGAAGGTGGTGGCACAATAGCAAGAGGAGCAACATTGATTGGACTGGAAGATGCACCATTCTCCTTATCAGTATCTGTATTCATGGCATTAAGCTCAGAGCTGGCTACTTCAAACTCCACATGGGGAGGTGGATTGGGCAGATCCTCCTCTGAAGAAGTGTATGTCACACTGGAGTAACCACGAGGAAAATATTTTAACCATCCATCGTGAGATGGCTCACTCTCAGAAGAGTCTGAAGATATTTCGATGGGATGATTGGGTGAGTTATTCATGGTGTTTTGGTAGGAAATCGACTTTGGTAATTTGGTTTGTATGTGTGTTTGATGAGGCAAGGGGTTGGTTATATAGACAGTAAATATGGAATCTTTGGTAGGTAGAATTTTATGGCTGTAATTAATTGGTTGGTATTTGGATAAATAAAGGTTAAGTATGGAGACTGTTGATGCACTGTTATGTTCAGAAGGATTTATGTTTTCTCCATTTCTGCTGGTATCGTGAGTGTTTCTGCTGATGAGCCATGGATTCCGCTGGTAGTATTGAATTGATAGTTGCGGTCAAAAGTTAGTTGGTTTCTACTAATTGACTGATTGGTTTCTGCTGTTTGACTTTTCATTACTGCTGGTTTCATTAAAATTTGGGAATTTATTTTGGGGTTTAATTAAAGTCAAATTGGTCAAAGATTATGTCCGATATTTTTACCAATTTAACTGACTATTTTGGGTAACTCATTTAAATAGTCAATCAGAAGTATCCCACAAACTAATTACACAATTCCCTCTCAATTTGAATCAAACTCATACGCATCAATGGCAACACTGGATTACAAAGGAGATCACAATAAAGTTGCTTTCTTGGAGCGGCCCAAAGGAGGTGATCTGTATGAATCAATGATTGATTTTCTCTTACGCTCCAATATCAGGTATGCTCTTACTTTCTCTCCATTTATTGTTTATGACTCATTAGTCAAGCAATTCTGGGCTACTGCCCATGAGCACACTCCTAATGGTCAATCCAAGGAGATTGTGGCCACCATTGATGGAGTAGAGTATATCATAATTGAGTCTCTGATAAGGACTCAGTTGCAGTTAAATGATGAAGGTGGTTTCTTTGAGAATAATAGAGATGAGATACACACTGGTTTAGCCAGCATAGGATATCCCTCTGATGGGAAGTTTGTATGGTATAAAAATAAATTTTGTCCTAAATGGCGTTTTCTTGTCCATACCCTTCTTCAGTGTCTTCGTCCTAAGTCTGGGGGTTGGGATCAGTTCTCTAGCTCTATTGCTACTGCTATCATTTGTTTGGCTCAGGGGAGAACTTATAACTTTTCAAAATATATCTTTGAGGAAATGCTTAGAAATATCAAGGATACCAAACATAAATTCTTAATGTATCCTAGATTTCTTCGGATGATATTAAACTTTGAAACCTCTGATAAAGCTCCAAAAGCAATAAGTAAATGAACTGCCAAACTGTTTGCAACCACGAAAACTAATTTTGCTGGAGAACACAGACCCCTGTTACCTTCTATGTTGCCAAGTGGCAATGTAGCTGCTGGTGCAGGTTTTCCTACTGGTGGCTTAGAGTCTAATATTGGTGCATCCAATGCTCCTGATGTCTCTGCATTAGTTGCTACTAAAGACCAGCAACCCTCATCTTCTTCGCCTGTTGCCCCACCATCTCCAGGGGTTGTTGCTCCTGAGGAGCCATTTGTTGCCTCTGAATCATAGGGTCATACTCCTGTTGAGACTGAGGAAAATGTTGATCAAACTTTTGTCCAACCTTCTAGTCCTCCTAGGCATAACTTTGAGGATGACACCTTCTTTGGGGATGATTTTTATGTGTCTCCTCCCAGGTCCAATGAAGCTCCCTATACCTCAGGAAAACCTGTTGGTGGAGCTGAGGACGCTGATGTACTAATGAATATGTCTAGATTGCTTAACAAATATTCTAAGAAGGTTGATGATTTGTAGGCTCAGCTCACAGAAACAAGAAATGAGCTTAAGGAAACAAAGCAGACTGTCGGTGGTGCTATAGTTAAACTGTTAAAAAGGGTGACTGATTTGGAGGTTTGGCTCAAAAAAAGGAGGAGCAGAGTTGTAGTATCAGATTCAGAGGAGCAGCAGGATGCTGAGAGGACCAATATTGATCTGGAGGCTTTACATGTTTTGGCTTCAGGCTTCAGTTTCATTAGGAGAGACACAAGCTCAGAGAGATCTAGAAGTTCAAGTGTTTCACAGAAGGAGGACTTGAAATAGGAGTTATCTACATCTAAATGTCCTCAAGACTAGTATGGTGGATTCTCCTGATAATTATAGTGATGCTGATCATTTGCAACTTCCTCCTGAACCTGTTTCTACTGACAATGTTGCTGAGGATAATGAGCCTTCTGATGCTGCTGAGAATCGTGTTCCTTCTTATAAGCCTGATACTACTGCAAAGCCTGTATCTGCTGATACTTCCTCTATTGCTTCTGAGATTCCCGAGTCCATTCCTTTTGATCCTAAGGTTTCTTCTGTTGAGTTTGAACCCATTTCTGCTTCTTAGGTAGATAAGGGAAAGGCTAAAATAATAGATGAGGATATGGATTCAGATGCTTTATAGGCTGAACAGGCTAGGCTATTGAGACTTCATGAGATTTCACAACGTGATACGGAAGTGGCTGCACAGACTCATGCTGCTTATGATGCAGAGTTTCGAGGTCAGGCTCACAAAGTTCCTGATGTCACACCTCATAGAATGAAAGATCTTGATGATCTTGCTCTACGATTTACAGATGACACTTGGAATCAACTGGCGGGTGATGTCACTACAAATCCATCTCTTGACCAATCTATATTGAGTGGTGCATTTGATTCTGAAAACTATGTTGATGATATACTTGCTTTGGTTAGACAGAGAAAGAAAGCAAATGCAGAGCACAAGGCTAAAGCTAAACGAGATAGACCCCTTTCTCAAGCTGAACATAGGAAACATATGAGGGAATTTATGAAGAATATGAGTTCTGCTGTCTACAACACTGGCTGGTCTATGGCTTTTTTGAAATCTCTGTCCGATGATCAGTTGGTCATAGAGTATAACACAATTCTCACAAGGTTGGAGAAGGATGGTCTCAATCCTTATGCTAGGGTGAAACGTTCTTCATCTCTTTTGGAAGGATCTGACCCTAAGAGATTAAAGACTGCTGATGCTCCTGATAATGCTCTAGTTTCTGCTGAAGAGACACCAGTAGATATAGTTCAGCATATTCCTTCTGAGAATACTCCAAAGTCTTCTGCTGAGGTTCTTGTATCTGTTTCTGCTGAAGGTGCAACATCAGTTTCTCCTGATGCTGTGCCACCTACTTCTACTGATGGAGGAAAGGTTCCTTCTACTGATGCACCAGAGCATGTGTCCACTCCTGCTTCTACCCAAAATCCACCAGTTATTTCATCTGACAAGGAGGAGGTTGTCACCCCTGTTACATCAGTGGTCTCAAATGTTAACGTATCTGCTGCTTCTTCTCCTTCTTCCATTTTTGGAAGAAGACAGAAGAGTATAGCTAGAAAGAAGGGTGGTTCTTTTGATCTTCAGGCTCCTGTCAATTCATTTATAGAAGATTTAGTGGAGGATGATTCTGATGAGGAACCAGTAGTATGGTCTATGTTTGTAAGATGGGAACTCACACCTACTGGCCTTGGTGGTTTGGGTTCATGTAACTCTGTCTATCGCAAATATGGGTCTGTCCGACATTTTACTTTTCTTACTGAGATACTGAATTTTCTGGACAGACAAGATCTTATTGCACTTTATGGAATGGTGTCAAAACACTTTGATTCTCATCATGCAATAGGTGTTGGTCTAATGTTGCTGGGTGATCTTCAAGTTTTGTTTGATTCTAAATATCAGGATGGTGCAGGGTTTAAGATTTGGGAAGGTCAGAATCAGTGGAGGGTTTATGGTTGGACATTTTATCCATTGTCTAGTGTACATGTTGTGCAGACATGGTCTGGGGTTTATTTTTATATGTTTTCAGATCAAAACTATCCTTTGTCTATTTCTATGATGGAGCAAATGCTTAAAAAGAAGTTGGGTTTCTCTACTGCTCCTATTGGAACTGATATGGTAAATGCAGAGCAGTTAGTCAAACGTATTCAGGATAAACTCATTGCTGCTTCTGCTGATTCTTCTTCTTAAAAGTCTGGTTTGTTGTTATATTTCTTCTTTCTTTCTTATCTTTTATTTAGCGTGTTTAAAAAAAATAATAATAAATAAAAAAAAATCTTTTTTGTATATATTGTTTGTTTGCTAACTTTCATCTTTGAGGATCATGTTGTACTCTGGTGTCTCATATATGGTTTTTAACTCACCATGTCTTCAGTGACAAAGGGTTAACTTGCTATGGGGGTACGGCTCTAGTGAGTATTCTCAAATCCGTTGATAGTTGCTGATTTACTAAAAATCAGAGGGTTATCATTGTACCCTGGTCTCACACACCACACATTGGCTACTCCATGAGCAAACGGCTCTGGTAAAGAGACATCAAATCCGTTGGAAGGTTGACAACTTGCCAATAAGTTGTATGGTGCTCAACTCACCATGTCCTCATAGATGAAGAGTTGGCTAGCCCACAAGTTCATGGCTTGTGGTAAAGGCAGTGGAATACCATGACTAGTCCTGAGTTAACGGCTTTGGAATACCATGACTAGTCCTGAGTTAACGGCTTCAGGTAAAGACAAATCAAAATTCGTTGATGGCTGTGATGGTTTACCAAAAATCATTAGGGTTTTCCAACACACCATTGATTTACGTTCTAAGTGTTGGACTGGTTATTGGTTCACCAGGGTGATGTCATGATTCCACTCAAGAACCAGCTAGCCCAAGAGTGAGTAGCTACTTGGTAAAGGCTTATCAAATCTACTTTGGTTATTGTTATTCTTTGTTGGAGGTTCCCGATCTTTGCGATCTAGGAGTTCTGATGGAATCACGGTCTTCATTCTTGTTTTTGGTGGTTCTAGGTGTTGGCGGTTACTTATCTTGTTTCAGTTGCTGTTTATGTTCAATCCTCTTGCACGTTCAAGATCTATCTGGAAACTTGAAGTTAACATAGTTAAATTCAAGTTTAGGGGAGGATTGTTAGGAATTTTGTAATAGTGGGTTCCTGCTGATAAAGGTTCCTGCTGATAGTGTTAGTATTTCTGCTGATAGTGCAGTTACTGCGGATAGTGCAGTTACTGCTGATAGTTATTTTTGTTTCTGCGGATATGTAGTTTCCGTATTGTTAGTATTTAGTTAGGATATGCATGAGTTTATTTAGGAAGATATAGTGCATATCTTTTACGTGTTCAGTAAGTAGTCGTATTAGGGTTTCTCGTAGTATAAAAGAAACCTGCGGCTAGGGTTTATGTACGTTTTTTTAATAACATTGTTAGTAATTCAATATAGATCCATAGAGGATCAAGTGTTTGGTGTTTATTGTCTTCTTAATTCTTGTGTTCATATTCCGCCTGGACATAATTCTAATAGAGGTTCTCCATAGTTAGCTTGTGATTACACAGGTATACTATACGTTCATTAAGGCTCACAAGATCCATCTGGGCCTGATCCAACAAATTACAATCAAATGAGAATAGAAATTAAAATGAGAAGTTCGAAAATAAATTTTAATTACACATTTTAGATGCATTTATAACAATAGATGTATTTTTTTTATAAAATTTTCACTTTTATTTAAAAGACTAAAATACACCGTTGGTCCCTAAACTTGGCAACACGCATCGCGTTGGGACAAAACTCGGCCTTTTCATCATTGGGAGTCCAAACCTTGGCCCTTAAATGCCAAATCAGTCCCTTTGACCAATTCTCTGTTAGTCAAAGTCTGTTAACTTCCCCATGTGCCTTGCACATGAGGGTAAAATCATCATTTTATTGTTTTGATTTATCACCCTTCATCTTCATCTTCCTCATGTTTAAACCCAGATTCCGGCGACCTTAAACCCAGAATCCGGCGACCAAGAATTATATCATGTGTATCATTATTTTTTATATCAAACTTTCAAATAGATTAGACGTGTCAAATGGGTCAAGTATATGTTTCTGAGACACACCCCTTTTCATGACCTATTATTTAAAATTGATACTTATGCAATCCCTCGTGGAATATTCATCAACTTGAGATTTTGGATTAGGCGGCTTAGGTAACAAGCATGATGGGTTCATATCAGAATGGGTACTATTTTACTACAGGTCAAATGTGAGGTGAGGTGGGGTAGCTTTACGGGACACACTTTTTTGTCCAGTGAAAGATAATAACTAATGTCGTTAGGTATGATTTTGTAAAATTAATTTTTACAATGATTATCCACCTTGGATTATAGTGAAAAGGTTGTATTCACTGAAAATGTACTTTTATCAATGTTTGACCCATTCAACCCTTTTCCGTTTAGCTAAAACTTATGTTTTTACCCAATTAACCATTATGGATAATACATACCCAAATCTACCCATTCACAAGTTATCACCCTTAAGACTTTCGTACCGGAATACGCTTTAGCAATAGAAATTAACTGTCTTACAGAAGAGAAATATGTGAACTGACCTTAGAGCCCACAGACGTAGGTAAGAAGCAGTGTTAGACACTGAACCAAGAACAAACTCAATAGTATGTATTAATTGATGCACCAAAACTTTACTGAACTCAAATTCCTCATGTTCACCATGAGATTTATCCTCATCCAAATCTGTTTCAAGATTCTCATTGAGGGTGTAAAGTGCTGCATAGGCTTGGCCTTGGTGCCTCTAATGAAATAAAGACCATGTAGATGGTTAATTAATTATTAAAAAACTAAATAAAAATAAGTCCTGGAAAAATAATTGAGCATACTTCTTCATGTTGCTTCCTCAATATAAGTGGCTTTGGGATAAGCATCCATGGTACAGCAACAAGTTCAGACAATAGTAGTAGTATCTGGTAGTTGAGATAGATTAATACAATTAAATTGGTTATGAGTTAATTCACAACAAAAAAAAGAAGTTTAAGAAAGTATGAAACCTGAAGGTACTTCTGTCCCCAAAAAAAGCTGATTCTCTCCTAAATCATCTGTTGGACTGAGGAACATGTATATCATTACATGGCATAAATCAGCTTGAGAACCAGTGCACCATTTCACTATGATGAGTAGAGAAAGGTAGCCAAACAAACTGTTCAAGAATATCATTTGTGGAATGAACTGGTACCTGCCATAATCCATGTTTCAGAGACATATACGTAAACAACATAACTTTAAAAATGAAAGAGGACAAAATAATTACCACCTGACTGTCTCAATATGCATCAAATCATATATATGTGACAATATTAAATGCTGAACTAGAGGTGTTTGGCCATGTGTTAATTAAGAGATTTTGAATAAAATGAAATATTCAGTTGTTACAATACAAAATACAAAATTTAAGCATGTCGTTATATATTTGACCCATTTGACACGTCTAATCTATTTGAAAGTTTGATATAAAAAAGAATGATACACATGATATAATTCTTGGTCGTCAGATTCTGGGTTTAAGGTCGCCGGAATCTGGGTTTAAACATGAGGAAGATGAAGATGAAGGGTGATAAACCAAAACAATGAAATGACGATTTTACCCTCATGTGCAAGGCACATGGGGAAGTTAACAGACTTTGACTAACAGAGAATTGGTCAAAGGGACTGATTTGGCATTTAAAGGCCAAGGTTTGGACTCCTAATGATGAAAAGGCCGAGTTTTGTCCCAACGCGATGCGTGTTGCCAAGTTTAGGGACCAACGGTGTATTTTAGTCTATTTAAAATGTATGTATAAAAATCTTTCTTATTTTTCTCATTTTAGTTTTTTATGGATTCGTTCCTGTGTTTTATAAAGCAGGAAAAAGGATAGATAAGTGAAAATTTAATATGACGTTTAGGTGATACGGAAGATGAGGGAGAAAAATGATGCCCACTCCATATGCCCCAACTAAGGTTACCTATATATGGGAGGTGATTTGGACACTTTATTAATTGATTCGAACACTCAAAAGTAATGTATATTGACATTTACACCCTCGTAAGGGTGAGTATGAGTGAAAGTAATCTAATAATATATATGTTAATACACAATATTTTTTAGTGTCTCAATTCATTAATAAATGTGCAAATCACCTCCCATATATTATAGAGTATGTTTTTGTTTGAAATTTGATGAAGCTATAATGTGCAATTGTTCTTGCAAAACGTTAAAAATCAATAATGTTCACGGCTTTACATGCTCCGACCCACAACCTATACGTTGAAGCACTTTCTTGCAATGTAGTCACATATGAAGCCAATTGAGCAATGGTAAATGTTATGTTTGGTGAAAGTAGTAGTAGCAAAAAATGGTAGACTTTTGTATACATATAATATTGATGCAGGTTTTACTGACCAGGTCTTAATATTTATAGTGTCTCGCTATACCTATGGTCTACCCTAATGCACTAACGGGCAGTGTACCCGGTTGTGTGTATTGTAGAAATGGTAAAGCCGAGGTCGTCCCAAGAGCTATGTGTGTTGGATTATTACTAAGTCTAGTGTCACAGAATAATAATTGTTTCGATAGGGATTTAAATAATTAAACTACTAATGCAGAATAAAATAAAAGCAAGTAAATGGGAAAAAAGAGATCAATATAGGAATAGTGGTGCTAACCTAGTCAATCCTCCTAGCTAGTTATGTCTACGTCTACCTACTTCCAATTACTTCAGGTGGGGTCAAATTTGAGAGGACATCATTTGGTTAATTCGCCCTAACCTATCAGCAAAGATGCCACCACAGGAGAAATCAGGCGCATCGTCATAAGTCCTGTTATTCCTGGTCCCCTAAGCCAAGTCATTAAGTACTACTACATGCTAGATTCTAAATAGTGAGTGCCCGACCGTTAGGAACTTAGACACTACACCCCCCAGTTCTTAAGTTCATCCAAACGATAGGTGATCAGTTGGTCAAATCGCACAAGTAGAAAGGGTCGTGAGTTGGTCATATCTTACCCTTCCCGTCTCAGTCCGCTCACCTAGGGTCAGTTGGTCATATCTCCTAGGCAATTGGCCTCTACCGCCATTCAAAACTACCGAACCAAGGGTGACTACCAAAGAACTATGGATGCATACACTTAGAAATAATTGTATGGAAGTAAAGGTAAACGCAAACAAAACAATTAAGGAGTCATAACTAGGCTAGCACCAAAGGGTGCTTAGCCTCTCATATTAATCATGCAAATCAATTCAATATTCAAAGGTACGAAATACATGAATTGAAAGTAAAAGAAATATAAAACGCTAAAGCTTATCGTAATGGAGTGACTTCTACCTTGGAAATAGCTCCGTACGCTCCCCTAGACCTACCTTGAGCTTTTTCCCACGTTCTCAGAGAGTTGTGTGTGGAATGGGATGATTAGAAATGCTGGAATTCATTGGGTATTTATAGGCAGTGCGGGTTACGGCTTAACCAATATAGGAGTTACGCCGTAACCTTCTATTCCGACGTAAATGCACTAGATCTGCTAGTTACGACGTAACCTAATAAGTGGTTACGCCGTAGTCTTCAATAAACACGGTTACGTCGTAAGTGATGCAGTAGTTACGGCGTAAGTATCAGCGGCGTGGATCCTTATTAGACCTAATGTAGTTACGTCGTAACCTTTAGGAAGAGTTATGCCGTAACCTCTTGATAAGTTGGTATTCTGAGTCACGCAATAGTTACGGCGTAATGTGAAAGAGGAGTTACGCCTTAACTTCTTCAAAATAGGCATACTGTGATAAATCTTTAGTAATGTTTCCATTTCCGCGTCTCTTTAGCTCCAATGCTCGTAATTTACCTGAAAGTGGAAAACAATGGAAAACAAGCATAAATCCATATAAATGATATGAGTTACAAGCATTATCGGGAAATTGACACTTAATATTCAGGACTATTTGATGTTATCAAATATCCCCACTTGAACTCTACTTGCCCTCAAGTAGACCTTATTAGATAGATTCCTAAAAAGATATCTCCCAAAACCCTGGAAAATATGAGTTTACAAATCCCTTATGCTAGAATAAAACAAAGCCGAACACCTCACGAAAGGGGAACAAACACTCAAATCTCTCAACTATTCTAAGTGTCAATTTCAGGGGTGATCACTCATCACAGTCATAGCGTGTATTTTATCATAAGCTTGGCGGTTACACAAATCTCCACCACTAGAGTTAAGGGCTAAACAATTCTCGAAGGCAATATGGGTAGACACGACAAAGGTTAAGGGGTGACTCGTCATTACTAACATGTCATGGCGAAGTGGACAAAATCAATGATACATGACCAAATCCATGGCCAAGACACCAAAGATTGCTCGCTGCATCACCTAGACATGGTTCATGACTAAAGGGTAGGATAAGACATGGGATATATAATTGGTGTAAAATGAAAAACAAACAGGTAGTCTAAATCTATAACCAAGTCATCACCACTTACCGTCCGCCCAAAGTTCAAGTTTAGAAGTCTAGAAACCGGATAATGACATGCAAGGTAGATGTGTCATTAGAGGACGTCGTGATGGGCACACCACCTTTTCTTCTTCTGTTGGCAAAACTACCAACTCCAATCTTCAAATGTGGCCGAGGTGGCCTCCTCAATACTAATCAATAAAGCTCATACTATAGTGCTTATAACATCGCACTTTACAATATCATAACTCAATCATTTTTTTTTGATTTTTTTTTTGATTTTTTTTTTAATCATAACATAATAACATAACATCCCCCCACTTGAGATGAACAATGGGAATTCGGGGGGTCTTCAATGATCTTCATAAATGTTGTCGATGAAAGCGTGATTTCCAAACCTTTCCACTCGAACCTTGAACTTAGGCAAATGATGACTTCCCAATCACAAATAAAGACTATAGGGTAGGCTAAGGTGTATAGGTGTAACGAAACAATATATTGGGTTGACAAAATGAAAGGGATGGCTCGAGAAGGTGTATCTAGGGGTATCTTGCACTAAAGGTGAGTGCAACAAAAGGGTTTCACATGGGGGTCGAAAAGTCGAGGTGACTAATCGATAGACTCACAATGGTAGGCTGTTTGGGTGATAATCCTATAATATTGCCTTCTAAAACTAAAAAGTCCAAATACATCGAGCTAACTCAACATACCTCGTCTATGGTCTCGAAATGATGCAAAGGCCAAGTTCTAAAGTTTACAAGCTACCGGCACACTCATAATTTGGTGGATTTGTGGTAAAATATTGGAAACAGATAAGGCTAATCTCACCATGTAATGTTAAGGGTTGTATGTGCTCGGCTAAGGTCTAATCTAGTTAGGTTCGGAAAAACATGTCCAAATTATAAAAATGGCATAATTTTTCAAAATAAACTAGAAAAATGAGGGCGAAATAAAGTTCAAGAGATAATTCTACTCCCGTCCCCCCACTTGAATTGTACAAAGTCCCTTTTGTACTAGGCATTAAAATAAAGGTGAAGAGAAAGGTAGAATTAGAGCTTGAACTTCCCTGAAATTTGCTCCAAAAAGAAGAAGGCCCACGAAAAAGAACCGTGCCTTCGTTTAAGCGTCATGAACAAACTTCAATCCCTGAAATCACAATACCGACAAGCATAATTCTAAAAATAAAAAATGAAAAACAACCTAACTGACTTTCGTAGGAATCACAGTTGCATTTAGCGTATGCAACAAGCCTTTTAAACCACTTGGTGTCCTAAGTGGACGAGTGAAGTCTCGTGAGGGTTTACAGGGAACACACCCACAAAGTTCATTTAAAAACTAATACAAGGTTATTGTGTTTTAAAATGAAAGAATTAAAGCAGAGGAGAGTTACGTCGTAACTCCTATGATAGAGTTACGCCGTAATGGCAGCAAAAACCTGTATTAGCCGTGTAAGCGAATAGTTCTGGCGTAACCACGAGATGGTATTACGCCGTAATGGTAATGCGTCAAGAGTTCATTGCTAAAATGTTGGTTACTGGCGTAATCACCAAGATGAGTTACGTAACTCTGTTCAGATCAACAGCTACTGCAGCTGACAAATAGTTCCTCGTTTCCACAACAATGGTTAGAAAACACAAAACCCAGAGAAAAGAAATAAAAAACAAAAGAAAGGGATAATTGGGTTGTCTCCGAAAGAGCACTTTTCTTTATTAACGGGTCTTTAAATTAGACTCAAAGCCGCGGGGCTTCTATGGGGGCCTTTGAGCTTGCCCCACTTCCTCAATATCTTTCATCAAATTATGCCTCATCCATGCAACATTCGAAGCAGTTCGGAGGTATTCATTGGTTTCGACTTTCTGGATTTTACAAAATTTCTCATCGGTCCCGGTGGTAGCGAGTGAATTCATATTTTTCGACAATAATTAGAGGTGGTCTTTTGTAGGGAATCCCCAGGAGTTTGCACCTCCTTTGCTCGTAAGCTTCGTTATCGGGATAACTGAACTCCTCATTTCCTTGCATCTCAAGGTAATCTTGGATCCCCTCAATATCATCGTCATCAGAAGCTGTGTCTTTGAACCATTCTTTATCGAGCAGATTCTCCACTAGAACACGCTTGCATTCTTCTTTATCATCACTAACCAACTCTTTATCTTTTTCAATTGTTATCTCACTCGTGTTGTTGAGACTTCCGTTGTTTGAATTTCCTCGATCCATGTATTCCTTCCAAATCTTCTCTTTGGTTAATGTGTCTACATATCCATACTTAATCTTCTCTTTCACGCTCATGAGGGCATGTCCACTCTTCCTTTCTTTCATTGTCTCCGCCATTGCAATACTCGTGGAAGGGGCTGCATGTAGGCCATGCTCTTGTGGTCTCCTCGTCGATTATGATGACAGGAGTACACCAGTGAGTTATCAGTGGCTCTTCTTCATCTTCAAGGGAGAGTTTTTCGAGTCTTTCATCATCAGTATAAGCAGCCTATAAAAACTTGTTATTCTTGATTCTTTCTTTGTCGGACCCTCCATCACAAGTTTCGTTTCTAGGATCACATGAAGCCCATAGGTCAAATGAGTCCCCCTTAGCTACTGGTATAGCTTTGCACCAGTGATATCTTTTTTTAGATGGTGATAAATGAAATAGGTTAATATCGTAGGACCATTCACTAGTTTTCTGAGTCTACGATTCGCCTACATCAAGGAAAGTTGTGCCCTTACTTATCCCAGATTACGCCTAAATGGCGAGTTTCTTGGTTCTGGCGTAATTCGTTAGAATGAATTTCCTCATTACTCTTCATAACCCCGTTATCGCTGTCAAACACATAGTTACGCCGTAACTCATTAGGCATGTTACGGCGTAACTCAGATCTGTCGACTGAATCATCCCCTAAATCCGTATCATTGATCTCAACCTTCGAGTTATTATCAGAAAAAATTACCTTACATTCCATAGCTGGTTTAGATCCTTTAGGTTTATCGTCATTCCTCCTTACTTTTTCACTGAGATTCATCACCATGGATTCAAGGTTTTTTAGAGTTTTCTCGTGCTTGGAAAGGTTTCTGTCAGTGTTTTCCTGGAATTCTCTCAACCACTCATCTTGCTCTTTTTGTTTCTGGGCTGAAGTTTCCAGGAACTTATTGATTGTTTCTTCAAGACTGGGATTTCTTTCTCCATAAAGCCCACGATTGTAATTTCCACGATAACTATTACTATTTCGATTATCTCCGTAAAATGGTCGATTTTCTCCATACTTAGCTTCTTCAATATTCTCTTCATCCATATGATGACAATTTTTCGTAAGATGTCCCCCTCCACAGATTTCACAACCTACTTGGATGGCATGAACGGTTTCTCTGACTTTCAGCATATCTCGACTGAGATTTTCAATCTTACTAGCGATAGCTGCAATTCCATCAAAACTTCCGCTTTTGTTTCTTTTACTCCCACCGTCGTGCCATTTTTGAGACTGGTCCGCCATTTTCTGAATGGCTTCAATTGCAGCGGTAGGAGTCATGTTCGGGATAGATCCTTGATAGTCCAGCATTTGCCTTGTAGTTACGTTAATTCCTTTGTAGAAAATATTGACCTTCTGCTGGTTATTCAGATCATTGGCAGGACACTTATAAAGAAGATCGTTGTATCTGTCCCAAGCTTGATACAGCGTTTCGTCATCTTCCTGTTTGAAATTGTGGATTTTCAAAAGCTGGTTAGAAATATTCGATGGCGGGAAGTATCTTTGGATAAAGTGTTTCTTTAGTAGCGCCCAAGTATTAACTGCTCCGGCGGGCAACCTCTCGATCCATCTTCTGCTGCTCAGTAAGAGTCATTGGGAATACCCTAAGCATAACAGACATCATGAGACACGCCGGAATGTTGAAAAGGATGGCGATGTATAGGACATTTTCAACACGCTCATATGCGTCTTCATCTGTTTCCGAAAAAGGGTTAGCGCGAAGCTCCCTCATAAATTGGTCTTTAATTTCGAAACGAACATCCGCTCCGATTGCCGGTCTTACAAGACCCGGCCCTTGTTCAGCTCTTGTCAACGCCAAGTATTCCTCAAGAGTGAGGTCATCGATGTTAACAACTTCCATGGTACCTGAAATCTTGAAATATGATCGTGAGAAAAGTTTAAAACAAAATGAAAGACTTAATATTAATCCTAAAATAACTCCCCGGCAGCGGGGCCAAAAACTTGATGCAGATTTCTTGACCAGGTCTTAATATTTATAGTGTCTCGCTATACCTATTGATAAGGTTTTAAAATGTACCTTTTTGAGGGGTCGTTTAAGCCCTTATTTGATCACTTTTGTATCCGTTATTACTTAATATCGTTCCTTTTCACTTTTTAGGTCTCTTGAAGGCAAATTTCTAGAATGGCACTTATTTAGGACGAAAAGCGTGGATATCGAAGAAAATGGCCAAAGTCAAGAATCGAGACACTCAAGCTGCTAAAACACAAGGTGACGGCGTCACTGCTTAACTGCGACGCCGTCGGAGCACTCGTGATGGGACAGTAGCCAAATTGCTTATTTTCAAGTGACGGTGTCAGGCTTTAAAAGAGTAGGCCCTCGCAACTCAGACGGCCTAGATTTGATCAGGGCAGTCGTGAAGGCTGAAGAGGACGGCGTCACAAGCACAAGGTGGCCGTCGTAAGACTAATGTGGCCAGGACGAAACCCTAATGGCGACGACGGCGTCACAAATCATAAGGTGACGCCGTCGCACTTGTAATATTATATATAGAATCCGAATTTTTCAGTATTAGTGTGTAGTCTTTTGGAGTAAAAACCTAAACCGAACCAAGGCTGTCTTGTACAGTATTTTAGGGTTCCAACCCCTATCTTACATCAAGATAAGTATTTTACTTCATTAATTCAATTATGTCTTCAATTATTTGTGTGTATTCTTGCATGTTCTCCATATCCGGCTAATTTGCTTGTGTGTTTGCTTAGGGAATATGAAACTTAATTATTGAATATTGATTGGTTGTCTCTTATCTTAATTGTTAATGATCTAGTAATGCGATAGGTCATTCGTTGTGTAAATAATGCTTGATTAATCTTTGTGAACCTTAGACTATAGCACTTAGAGTAGTTGTAGGCTAAACCACTCAAAGAGTGCCTTAGAGTTAGAGTTTATAATCCCTAGAGGGCTTTGTAGACGAGACCCTTTGGTAAGTTCAAATAGTTAGGGATTAACGCATACCCTACGACTTTAGACACACAACGCGATTAAGAATAAGGACGTGACAATTCAACCATCAATAGGAGATAATTAAGGAGTAATAAAACCTAAGTGAACACATCTTTAAACTATCATACGAGCACACAATAATTAGACATAGACTACATACACCTAGATTAGATAATTAGATAAGTAGAGTAATCGGTAGAAATACCAACCCCCAAATCCAAACCCCGAGATTCGTACCTTTCCATTTTCTAAAAAACATAAAAAGATAAAAAATAATCTTCCTCAACCCCAACCTTAGCGTAGTAACTTCTCACTAGCATTCCTATTCCCCTAGAGAACGATATCAATACCCGTGGCTTATCCTAATACTACACTACAACGATTAGGTTCACTGCCTAGGGTGTTATAAAACTTGCTCGAAGAAAAGGAAGTTCCTTTGACCCCGAACGACGCGTGTAGCGTTATCAAGTTTTTGGCGCCGCTGTCGGGGAATAGAATAGCTAGTTAGTAGTCCACCTCGTTTAGGTTTCTTTGCTTGATTCCTATCAAGTACATTTTTTCTCATTTTTTAGCTTCCTCGTAGTCTATCCCCCTTCTTCGTGACCTTTGTTCGTAACCCCATCACTTTTCATCATAGAAGGTGATAACCACCCACCATTCATCAACCCACCACCAATTGACCCGCCAAGAGCCCGTACTCTTGGTGAATATTCGAGACCAAGCCACCTAGGCTATAGGAAAACCATTGAGCTTCCCGACCAAGCCCAAACTACGGCCCTGCGATCCGACACCATCCGGTTGGTGCAAAACGGATGTGCATTCCATGGACTTCGTTTCGAAGATCCAAATCAACATCTAAGGGATTTCCTTAAAATTGTCGATTCCATCGAACTTGATGCTACTACTGGGAGACCACGGCGTCTGCGTCTCTTCCAATTCTCTCTACGGGACCAAGCTAGTAATTGGCTTGAGAGACTTCCCGCCGGCTCCATCTCAAGTTGGGATGATCTCACCTCTCGCTTCCTTGCTCAATTTTTTCCCACCGGGGAGAACCACTAAGCTTAGGAATGACATCTTGATGTTCCAACAACGTCAAGGTGAATCTCTCTACGAAGCATGGACTCGATTCAAGTACTTACTTCATAAAGTCCCTCATCACGGCATTGATCTTTGGCTCCAAGTCCAAATCTTTTATTATCATGTCAACTTCCCGGCGATCCATTGACCAAGCGGCCGGTGGAAAACTTAGTGATCTCACCGCGGAAGAATCATGGGGCATAATAGAGGACCTTGCCCTCTATGACAACGAAAGTTGGAATGACCCCCGTGAGTTGCCCAAAACCGTTAAGGCAATCTCCTTGCCTCCCATTGACTCACAATCTTCCGATCGTAGGATGATCGAGCTTGAAGATCAAGTTAAATTCCTAATGAGCTCCTACGAAAATCCTAAGTCTTCACGCCATGTGAACAAAGTTTCTTCCTCGTGTGAGCCGTATAGTGACACAAACTTTCACCCGATCCCCCGAACATGCTTCCGTTGACTACGCATCCTCGCGTACTAATGGAACGGGAGGAAGATTCCCTACAATACCCGGACCTAGAAATTTCAATGAAACCCGAGAGGCATGGAAAGGCAAACCCGACTTCTATTGGGGAAAAACCAAAGAATTCACATCCAATGATTTCTCTTGGCCCCCATCTCATGGCCCTACCCAACAAAACATTGAAGGGATGTTCCAAAACCTAGTCGCATCCCAAGAAGCCCAAATAGCTAAGCTCTCGGACCAATTTAACCAACAACAAGCAAAAATGGATAGGAATATAGATAACCTTTTGAAAGCCATGACCAATAGTGATAGGAAGGTTAATGCTATCTCAACCCCCGAGCCTTCCGGTATAGAGATTAAGGACCCAAGTAAGTTAGCTAAGCACGTTCAATTCGTCAATACCATCGCCTTAGTGAAACCTAATAGAACAATTGACGAAACGAACCATGAGATGATACTTGAGGTTAAGGAAACACCAACGAATGAAACAACCGAGGAAGTGGATGAAGTAGACAATGACTATTTCAATAAGTTTCCTACGGAAGAAGAACTATCTCGCCACACTCACTTAGTGCGTGACATCCGTCACATGTATGTTAGGAAAAGCCCTAGAATTAAGTTTGGGAACCCTTGGACTCTTAACATACCATGTTGCATAGGACACCTTTTCGTGGCAAAGGCCTACATTGATCGCAAGTCCCCAATCAACATAATGACTAGCACCTACTACAATTGGGTAATGAAGAAGCCTATCCCAACTAGGCAAGACCCCGATAATCCTAGGGTTAGGTGCAATTTTCTTGGTAGAGTTAAGGGATTGGCCGTTTATGTAGGTAGTTTCACGTTTCCTACGGACTTCATAATTGTGAATGATATTAGTATGGCCATAGATCCTAGCTTGTCCCACGTTATTCTAGGAAAACCTTTCATAGAAAGCACCGGGATGACCTATGACCCCTCGTTAGGAATAGTGTGATTCAAGGATGAGACCGATGACATAGCTTACCAAATTCCGTTTAAGATTGAGAAGTTTTCATCACTCTCTGATGATGAAAAGGAACTTAAACTATCGGTCTATTATAGGAATGAGGAGGATAAAGAAAAAGGAGTAGATTATGTTATGGCTAATATTTTTGGATTCTATAAGGATTGCTTGAACCTAGGACCGGAATATAGGACCGAGTGGGGAGAGGACGAAATCTTAGAGAGGTGTATCATAGGGCCCTTCTACAACATGGAATCCCCCAATAGAGACCGTCATGAGGAAGAAGATGACGGTAATGAAGTTACGTAGGAGCACGACTACGAGTCTAGCTACAAGACTCATAAATAAAGAAAAGCGCTTCGTGGGAGGCAACCCATGCTTAATTGTTTGCTTGTTAGAGTCATATATCTTTTATTGATTGTTTAATCTTATGTTTAAATTTGTAAAAATGCTTTATTTTGTTTCTAACCTCGTCTTAATTGCATATAAAGGTATTTTACATAAAGGATAAGTGTAGGGAGGATTACACACGTTTTCAAAAGAAACGTAAATATGAGAATAGCAATTCATTAAAAGATATATATGTGTGTTTGTTCAAGTCAAATGCTTGTATCGAGTCATAATGGATGTTTTGCAGAAATTTTTCCAGATTCTAAAGATGTAAATTTTCCTGAATTTTTTCCAGAAAATCGCAGACCAGTTTTTGTCAGGATAACCTGACGGCTTTAGGATCGCAACCTGACTTGGCGTCGAGAAGGAGTAAAAACAACAGATTACTTTTTTTTCTTGTTTTTGAGCTACTTATAAATTTTTGGAATTTTCCAGGTCTTAATTTTCTAGAAATTCTGTAAACATCCATTCCACAAGCATTATATCCTAGTTTAGTCGAGTCTTATATATATTATTACCGCCGATTTTACGCGAATGTTTCGTTTGTTTTCTTCAAGTGTGCGGGTTTAATTTATCAAGAAGAAGTTACATAAGATTGGAAGGAGCTTTTCAAGCATACATTCTTCTTGGAAAGGATTTAACCACTACTTCACACACGGATCCTACCGAGCTAATCAGGGGAGTATTAGTTTCTTTCGTTTTTAATTACCTTCTCTTATCATAACTTTGATACTTTCGGGGAACATTGGGGACAATGTTCAGTTTAAGTGTAGGGAGGGAAAATAAAACGGGAACTTTGAAACTATGCTTATCCTTGACTATTTGCTTTGTCCAATTGTATTTGTGTAATAAACCATGAGAAAATGTCGGTTAGGGTAATTTTGGCACCAAATTTAAAATTTTTCATGACATATAGGAGTGGGCCATTAGTCTTAACAAAAGCGTCTCACGGATAGGAAGTTGCATGACTAGCACAAAAACCCTTTACCACCTAAATTCCACCCAAAATGTGAGGATCGCCCTTAGATTAGTAGGAATTAAAGCATTCATCTTTAATGCTTAGAGTGTGAACCGGTAGTATTATAGATTCTAGAACTTGTTTTGTGATGCATCCGAGATCGCTAGTAAGACTACACTTGTGTAGTTAGGAATAACTAAATGATAAGAGGCATTAGGATAACCCTTGTTTGATACCGTAATATAATTACTTCTTCCACATCGGTTGAGTAATTCCCCCACACCCTTTGCGTTGTACTCATCTTTAGTACACGATACCCCTAGTTAACCCCTCAGAGCCTATCCTTTTCACGGTTCTCGTGATGTTTCGGTTTTTCCGGAATATCAATGAAGAGCATTGTTTACACCCCACCCCAAATATACACCCAAATCGCCTTAGCCTACCTTGTATGCACTCACTTTTAGTGCATTATTGTTATCACCCTAAACCCTTAGTTCAATTATCTAGTTGCTTGCATGAGTTGCTAACTTGAGTCATATCCTTTGTATCAGATTTTGGAAGATTGGGACTCATGGGAAAAGTTAGTTTAATGACTGGAAGGGAACGTTAAATTCCCTTATTTGCGTAATAATATACCCAAGTGTTTTGATCTTTTCAATTCGGGTCAAATTAGTATTAGAGTAATAAAAACTCAAGTGTAGGGATGTGCCTATAAATCCCTTTCATTTTGATGTTACCGTAGAGGATGGTAGAGTAAAAGTGTACGAAAAAAAATCAAAAAAAAATGGAAAAAGAGAAAAAGAAAAAAATAGAGTGTTAAAAAAATATATATATATACGGGCTACCATCCTACATCTATCTTTAAATTTATGTTTGTTTGTTTCAGTTATCTAGAGTTTAGAGTGTCGAGTCTTGGCTTAGCAACGCCATTCTTCGTATGCTTGTAACATAGAGATTTTTGACTTGCCACCACTAAATAGCCTATCCCACCAAACCCTTTGTTTCCCTACCATAAGCCTAACATTACAACCCTTTAAAGACCTCTTTGATAGTCTTTCCTAGGTGCTTACGCCAAAGCGATGGAGGTTTGATCTATTCTCAAGCCTATGGTAATCTATGTACTAGGACCGGTTAATGAGTGTTTATCTTCCATTTCCACTTTGATATATTTCATATACACCCGAGAGATTTGAGTATCCAAACACCCCTTGTGAGGTGCTAGTATGTAATTTCTGTGCTTGTTATGACTTTTGCGGGGCTTATATGCGTTGTTGACTGTTTTAAACCAATGCTTCATGACCCCTAACTTATAAATTAATTGGCTAAAAGCACATTTGCTTGAGGACAAGCAAATACCAAGTGTAGGGATATTTGATAAGGTTTTAAAATGTACCTTTTTTAGGGGTCGTTTAAGCCCTTATTTGATCACTTTTGTATCCGTTATTACTTAATATCGTTCCTTTTCACTTTTTAGGTCTCTTGAAGGCAAATTGCTGTAATGGCACTTATTTGGACGAAAAGACGCGGATATACGAAGAAAATGGCCAAAGTCAAGAATCGAGACACTCAAGCTGCTAAAACACAAGGTGACGGCGTCACTGCTTAACTGCGACGCCGTCGGAGCACTTCTGTGATGGGACAGTAGCCAAATTGCTTATTTTCAAGTGATGGTGTCAGGCTCTAAAAGAGTAGGCCGTCGCGCTCAGACGGCCTAGATTTGATCAGACGGCGTCGAGAAGGCTGAAGAGGACGGCATCACAAGCACAAGGTGACCGTCTCAAGACTAACGTGGCCAAGGCGAAACCCTAATGGCGGCGTCACAAATCATAAGGTGATTACGTCGCACTTGTAATATATATATAGAATCCGAATTTTTCATTTTTAGTGTGTAGTCTTTTGGAGTAAAAACCTAAACCGAACCAAGGCTGTCTTCTACAGTATTTTAGGGTTCCAAACCCTATCTTACATCAAGATAAGTGTTTTACTTCATTAATTCAATTATGTCTTCAATTATTTGTGTGTATGCTTGAATGTTCTCCATGTCCGGCTAATTTACTTGTGTGTTTGCTTAGGGAATATGAAACTTAATTATTGAATATTGATTGGTTGTCTCTTATCTTAATTGTTAATGATCTATTAATGCGATAGGTCATTCGTTGTGTAATTAATACTTGATTAATCTTTGTGAACCTTAGACTATAGCACTTAGAGTAGTTGTAGGCTAAACCACTCAAAGAGTGCCTTAGAGTTAGAGTTTATAATCCCTAGAGGGCTTTGTAGACGAGACCCTTTGGTAAGTTCAAAGAGTTAGGGATTAACGCATACCCTACGACTTTAGACACACAACGCGATTAAGAATAAGGACGTGACAATTCAACCATCAATAGGAGATAATTAAGGAGTAATAAAACCTAAGTGAACACATCTTTAAACTATCATACGAGCACACAATAATTAGACATAGATTACATACACCTAGATTGTTGGTTTAATGGACAAAATATTAATAGATGTGTGTTAGGATCGAACTCGAGACCTATAGGATTGCACGCGTTGCGTATGAGATTTAATTATATTAAGTCACAAAATATTTATATGGTCGAACTAAGAAAAAGGAAGGGGTTGAGTGTTGAGTTTTAAAACTTAAGGAGGTGCTTACAATGACTTGTTAGACAAGGTTTAACACTATATAAACACACCTTTAGTCTCATTCGGATGAGACAAGAAAAAAAAATATTAACGATTGACACAACCCTTTTCTCTAGATATATTAAGTATCGAATGTGATTGAGATATTTTAGAAGATAATATACATGCATACATATATACGCATGTCATGTCAATCACATGACTTTCATGCTTTTCTTTACACATTGCATAGATATGTTTGACAGATGCAAGATAAAGGGTTTGACTATTTATGTATTTATTATATTAAAGCTAAACCTTGTTTGTTGTGTGCTTTAATCGTGGCTTGAACTAGCATTCTAATTAAATCGCTAACAATACGCGCGTACATGATCGTAGAGAAATCCTATTTTGGATTTTGGTGATTTACACTATTCGACTTTATTTAGTCGACTAGCACTCCAACCCTAATTAGGGTTTATCTCAATTGCTAGTTTGTGGATTTGATTCTTGTTCGGCTAGAATCAAGAAAGGTACGCATACTTTATTCTTTAGTTAATTAATTATTCATTATATGTTCCTATACGCTTCCGCACTTACTTTGATGTTTATTATTTATATTTATGATTAGTCATGTTATATAATTCCAACAGTGGCATCACGAGTCATTGGTTTTAATGAGTAATTAATTACTAAACGCGTAAATAACAAATATTGTATGTTGTTAGATATGATTATTCTAGGGTTTTGATTATGATTATATAAACCCTAATTTTAGGGTTAGGGCTTTTGCCCTAATTTGGTTTTAAAAATCTATTATGGATCGAAAATTTTTTATGGGTGGAAACCCTAAATTTTGTAATCGATTTCCTTAAATTTTTTAGGGTTTATATTAATTGTTATGTTATCTATATCGAAACCTAGATTTAATATATTTGTTACGTGATAAATTCATGAATAAAGTGTTATGTGACATGGAATTGTATGCGATCTTGTGACTATTTGTATAATTGTTATGATGTATCCATGATTATACATGCATGTTAGTCATGGATAAGTTGCTTGAATATTTAATTGTTAAGATTGGTTATGCGATATTAATTGTTAAGTTTTATACACATGTATATTTATGATAAATCTTGAATTGGGGAAAACTCCAATTATATATATTAATGAATCAATTATGTGCAATTTGGTATATCATTAATTATGGGTTTATGCAATCGATTCGTCGATGTATGTGGCTCACTCTCAATTGAGAGAGTGAAAGCCCTAATTAATATATACATTAATTTAACCTAGACATTGATTATTAATAGGGTTTTATCGAATAAGTTGCATGTGGCTACTTGTTTACACGTATAAATTGTTTATTATGTGCGCATTGTTTTTAGTAGTTTATTTTTTATTAGTATTACTTGTTTGTTTATTATATGCGACAGTTTTAAGCAAAGGGTAATTTTGAATAGAAAAATAATACGGACTAAACTATGGCGAAATTTGATTTGTTTTGGAAGAGTTAAGTTTTCAATAGTTTAATTGATTGGTGACTTTGGTACAATGACTGAACGGCTCACCCATTAGAATGAACTATAAATGGGTTATTTAAGAAGCGCATACAGTCACTGAATGGATGTCTAAGGTTATGCGTTTGCCACGGTCCTCTGCCCTCTGTAAGTTCGAATGGAGCTACTTAGTAAGCCATATAATGTACAAGCTCATCTTAAGGGCGAATTAGTTTTAATTCCATGCGCCACTTCGGTGGTAATTACCCGAAACACTAAGTGTTTACACTTATGCAAAAGTACGGTATAATGGATGATAATTAACACTAAATTCCTTGATTGGTGAACCCAATACCTCAATCAAAACTTTGATAATTTGATCTTTATGAATTGGTAATTAAAAGTTTTTATTAAAATTATGCTACAAGATGAATGCATGACATCTTTGTACATATTTGATTTGACCACATAAAATCAAAACTAGTACCCTTTTAAATTAAGGTATATGCCATCTAATTAAAAGGAACACTTGAAGTTGCAATTTATGTCATGAGAGTACTTGGCTAGATTGTAATGGAGAGGTAAATCTCTATGTTAAGTGAGACCTTACATGGACATATTTGCAGTTCTTTAAGTTAGACACTTAAGTTGAGTAGGAAGTAAGACTTGGACTCAATGGCATAAGATGGGATGAAACATGTTTATATTTGCAATAGCGTTGGAAAATATAAATCCCATAATGATCTAGGAATTGGAAATTGTTTGCCAATTATTGTTCGACAGATTACCCTATTATGTGCTTTCGTTACTAGCAGATCAACTGATGTAATGAAACTACGATAATTTGGATCCTAGTTTTCGAGAAAATTCTATGGTTATATGAATATTACCTTGGGTATTTTATTTTCTTGAAAAGTTTAATTATCGAAAATACTAAAATTGAATTTTGCTAATTCTTTAAATGTATTAATGCAACATTAAACCGTAAATGAAGGTTATTCCTGTATTGGTAAATTGATCTACACCTGTAAGGGTTTTTTGGTAGAGTCAACTTTGCTAAAAGAATAAACCTAGTCCTCTTTATATAAGAAAGAGTGAGATTCAATCCTATTCCTTTTCATGAATGAAGAAAGGTATGATAGGACAATTAGAATTGTCTAAATTCTAAATACATAACTCGTAAGAAAATTTTAATAGTTAAGAAAATTGCATATGTTCTGAGTTATTAAATTAGAAGCTAGACTAATTACTGCATAATTGGTAAAAGACAAACTAGCATATTTTATGTAGTTGTTGTGTTTTGACCATTTAAAAGTACTACTTACAATTGTTGGAATAGTAGAACTATTAAGAAAGAAATTGCATGCCCAATTATTTCAAGTTAATAGCATTGATGGATAGGTCATCATCTACGTAGTAGAATACACTCTTTTAGTACATAAGTAATTGTTATGTATGGACTTTCTCAAAGGTGTAGGGAAGTAAAATAGAACACTATTTTCTTTCATTGGTTAATGAAACACTTGCAATGTTGTCAAATCCAGTGGGAGTATTTTGTTCTTATTATTGAATAAGGAATTAATGTAATGATCTCTTATTCAGTGGGAGTTACAAGCTTTGTCATATTGGTAGTAACTCGATTATCTCTAGAATGTCTTAAGATAATTACTTTCCACTTGTAGACACTTATGTTTTCAAGGATAGTCATGTACGTTTCCTTATTAGACAATGAAGTGGTTCTACATCTACTAGTTATGCTAATATCAATGACAAAATCAGATTAGTCACATAAACAAACATATGTCGTGTTGTTTATCTGCTACATGATGTTGTTCCATGCACAAGTGGGAGAAATCTATATTGTGTGCAAGGTACAACATATAAGTATATGATTTAACGGATTCTCTTGACTGCAAGGTAAGAGACTAACATTCTAATATAACTTGTACATATCTAATTTAAGAAACACTTGGTGTTGCAATTTACGTCATGTGAGAACTTGGCGAGATTGCAACAACAAAGTAAATATCTATGTGAAGTCAGACCTTGCATGGACATATTTGCAGTTTCTAAATTAGACAAGTATTTAGAACATGTGTCAAAATGATATATAAGACTACTTCAAATTAAATATTTGTGTATTATTAGAATGACATAAAATTAAATGAAGTAATCTAATCCTACTTCAATTTGTTTATTTATGTATTTTGGAATGACATAAATGAAAAATAATGTAGTCCTACATTATTGTGAAGTAAATAAATTAACTTGAAATTACTATTGAAACCAAGAGTTGTGTTCATAATTACTTTAGTTAAACATGTTTATGATTCATTGTAAAGACATAAACATAAAGTCTTTTAAGACTTATAATAAAGTAAGACGTTAACTTGTTATGTTTTTAATTAAGACATATACAAGAAGTCATTGAGTTGATCAATGATTTATAACGTATAATGGGATTATAACTGTTTATGTTTTCTTGATGAGACATGGATATGAAGTGACTTGGTTAAAGAGTACTTGTGTTATAAAACATGCAATTGGCTTGGAAAGTCTATTATACCATTAAGTTGACTTAGTTGGTAAATAGGTAAGCCAAAAGGAATATGTTTATCTTATATATTGTTAGATTGTCTTACAATATTAATTCTAATGAATACCACAAGTTGATGGTATGTTCAGTTAGGAGAATCAAAGTATATTTGATTTGTTTGATTCAAGATAACCATAACTTCTTTCTTAAAAAGTAACAAGGTTAGAAATTGAGTATGGATTGAATATACTCAATATGACTCCAACCTAGAAGATTAATAAAACACCATTTCATTATGGAATGTGATGAATCACATTAAGTTTTAAAGTTGAAGATTCTGAATTTGTTAAACTACTTATGAATAGGTTATTAACAAACTAACGTCAAGAATTATCAATGTGTATTTGTAATGTCCCAAAAAGAGAACAATGTAGTTTTGCTCTAATTGCTAAGTATATATAGATAGTCTATATATTACAAAAGGCAAGTGGGAGTTTTTTTTATCTTGAAAGATAAAATTACAAGATACATAATCTTCTAAAACACACTAGTAAATATCATGATGAGGTTAGACATGTAAATGATAAACCTCATAATGATGGAATTTTCATTCATAAATCTGCAAGGATATCTCAGATATTTGACATATATGCTGAGAAGTATGAGTTACAGGATTATAGTAAACCTGATAATCATTATGATGGATTACCAAATATTGAATTGGGTAAATTACTCATACTATGAATGTTAAAGATGCTGTCCATAAAGATAATCAATTTTGGAAATTTGGTTTATCTTAATAGTTAGACTAGAGAATGAAAATGAGTTTCTTCAAAGAGATGGAAAACCCTAGTGGTTTGAATTTCTATGTAGAAATCATATGGACAAAAATTGTACACATATTTAATGCATGTTTTATGACAAGATTATTAATCATACTTAAGCAATTAATTATGATTGAATATTCTTTTCTAGACACATTAAATATATAAAGATGATAATTGTCATACTTGTTTTCATTAATATGAAATATGACAATGGAATATCAAAACTCTTTCTTGAGAAATTACTTGAGCGAGGACGGTAAGTAATTGAAAGGTTTTTTTGAATTCATATAATCTTTGGAAGTGTACGAAGTGCAATAATTCATGAATGGATAAATGCATGCATCTATGAAATTATTCTTATATTTAATTAGTAAATCCTAGTTTCGATTTATAATTGAAATAAGATAAATTTTAAGTATTCCTGAAAGCTAGTGGGAGTATTATGTTAAGTTTCTTAAATCTTATATGTTGTATAACATATAGTAAGTAACATTCCTTGTAAGCTAAATGTTAAGTCTTAGATTGGAATGAAACTTCAATTGTAAGATTTAAGAATTAAACATACAACCTTGAAACATATGTTTATTGTTAATAAACATGTGCAGTAAAATAAATGATTCTAATAAAACATGATATATCATTTGGAAAATAGGTAAATATCTTTTGACAAGATAGAACGTGAATGAATTCTAAGGTTGACCTGTAGATTCATCATGTACATCATGTTGTGTATTTAAATTGTCGTATCATTCTTGAATGATAGATGATTTGACAACATTGATATCTAACTAAAAGTTATTAGATAACTTGTGTAATGAATATTCTAAAAGAATTACATCCTCAGCCTTGAATTGCTCCTAAATTCTATGGATGAACAATATGTCAAATGTTGTGCAAATTGTCATCAGCTTCAAATTTGAATGTTTGGAAGACATAAAACATTACACAATAAGATATTAAAGTTTACGGAGTTTTAATGAGCATATTGTTGTTTGCATACAATGATGCTGGTTTAATTGAGATGACACTCAATACTAGTCATGGTAAGATTACATCATTGTTAATGGCCATGTGAACTAGTTGTGCTACTAAAAGCACAGTTGCATTATATATTAAAAGAATAAGAATACTTTAAACTTTAAAATGTTTGAAAGTTTAAATTATCATAAATTGGTGATAGAGGATGTCACACACTTTATGAATTACTATGTGGATTGTTGAATGCACACATACAAGGACTTCATTAATTGAATTCTTGAAATAAGTATTCTCAAAATTATGATAGATCAAGTTGGTTGATTTATGCCTTGTCAACAAGTATGATTGTCATTACTTGAGGCATAATTCATCAACTGGAATTTTCATGCATTGATCTATTTGGTATTTGGATAAGGGATGTTAAACAATTGTTATAATAAATCAAATACTTGGTATGATTGATTTTATAATATATTGTATCCTATATTTGCATGTTTAATCCGTGAATAAATTTATTTATTCTAAATCGTCCATGTCAATTGATGATATGGGAGTATCATTAAACTAAGACAAATCTGAGAGATATGGTAGAATATACTTGAAAGTATATTGATGAGAATGCATACCAATTTCAGATGATATTCAATGAATTGAATATAGGACTTATCCAACTACATAATTTACTTTGTGGATATTGTTATAAGTAAATTATGAATAGTTATCCTCAGACTTGAGATACCAGATAAGTGTCATGAATGTAGTGCACTTCTGTGGAACAACTTAATGTTATACGTAACTGGTAGTCATAAGGGTTGTTTCCTGAAGTGTTGCAAAGTTTGTGGGTTATTCTTGTAGTCAAGATAGAATTTGTTCCTTCAAATTTATTTTGGAGTTTAATACTGCTGGGGCCCTCGTAGGGTTGACAAGATGTTTGTGTGGCCACACCCAAAATCTCCCCTGAATATGTTCAGAAGATTTGGTAATCTTGCTCAATCACTTATAACGAGAAACAGAATAGTTGGATAAAGAATGACTTAATTCCATATCTTTATTTAACATTGTATTAGAAACAAAAGGATAATAATAATGAGAAATCATTAAGAGGTTTTTCCAGGAGACCTTACTCGAGGTGTACTAGAGGCATCGAAGTGTTGCTAGACGCTAACCGATGTGATCACACTATTAAGATATGTCCAAGTGGGAGCTGTTGGTTTTATGGACAAAATATTAATAGATGTGTGTTAGGATCGAACTCGAGACCATCAATAGGAGATAATTAAGGAGTAATAAAACCTAAGTGAACACATCTTTAAACTATCATACGAGCACACAATAATTAGACATAGATTACATACACCTAGATTAGATAATTAGATAAGTAGAGTAATCGGTAGAAATACCAACCCCCAAATCCAAACCCCGAGATTCGTACCTTTCCATTTTCTAATAAACATAAAAAGATAAAAAAATAATCTTCCTCAACCCCAACCTTAGCGTAGTAACTTCTCACTAGCATTCCTATTCCCCTAGAGAACGATATCAATACCCGTGGCTTATCCTAATACTACACTACAACGATTAGGTTCACTGCCTAGGGTGTTATAAAACTTGCTCGAAGAAAAGGAAGTTCCTTTGACCCCGAACGACGCGTGTAGCGTTATCACCTATGGTCTACCCTAATGCACTAACGGGCAGTATACCCGGTCGTGTGTAGTGTAGTAAATGGTAAATCCGAGGTCGTCCCAAGAGCTATGTGTGTTGTATTATTACTAAGTCTAGTGTCACACGACTTTTTGGTACCACACCTGACTATAGCCTTTTACGTGTTTTTGGTTGCCTTTGTTACCCTCACATTGATACCGAAAATAAACTTGGAGCACGTGCCACACCTTCCATATTTTTAGGCCATGCCTCTAATCACCGCAGTTATCGCTGCCTAGACCTAAATACAAATAAGATTATCATCTCTCGTCATGTCACTTGGCTCCATGACACCCAACACATCTCCCTCATATGATTTTTTGGAAGACCCCTCGAATGTCATCTCAAACATCATAAATATGTCACCCACCACTCCTACTCCTCCACCAACTACTTTACCTCACACATCCACTCCTGATATTGTCATTCCCTCCATCCTGAATAATGAACCCACTTCCCCTAACTCACCACAGACACCTAACTCACCACATCTTCCTACCCCGATTCCATTAAATGTATACAACCCAACACATGCACCCGATGCTAGCCCAATCAACCAATCCCCAGCCCCTGTTTCTACTACTTCCAACTTTCCGTCCAAAAATACAAACCCAAACCCTGTTTCGGTTCATCCCATGGTCACACGTTTTCGTGTCGGAACTAATCGTCCAACTCAGCGTTTCGGGTTTCATGTGTCGTCTGTTTCTCCTCTACCTAAGTCCTATACTGCTGTGTTTCATGATCCAAATTGGCAAAATGCTATGACTGATGAGTATGATGCACTTATTAAAAACAAAACTTGGATTCTTGTACCTCGGCCCCCAGATGCCAATATTGTTCGGTGTATGTGGTTATTTCGCCACAAGTTTTTGGCTGACGGCACCCTTAGTCGTTACAAGGCTCGCCTTGTAGCGCATGGCAGTACCCAACTTGAGGGCATTGATGTTGATAAGACTTTTAGCCCTGTCGTTAAACCAGGTACTATTCGGACGGTGCTTAGTTTGGCTCTATCTCAACACTGGCCGGTTCACCAGCTAGATGTTAAGAATGCCTTTCTCCATGGTGATTTGGTTGAGACAGTTTATATGCATCAACCACCTGGTTTTCGCGATCCTGCTCATCCTAATCATGTTTGTTTATTACAGAGGTCTCTTTATGGTCTTAAGCAGGCACCTAGGGCTTGGTTTCAGCGGTTTGCAGCATATATTACGAGGGTCGGATTTGGTTCTAGTAGTTGTGACTCCTCCTTATTTATCTACAGACAGGGTACTGACACTGCTTACTTGTTGCTATATGTTGATGATATTGTACTTACTGCTTCATCTGAGATTTTGCTACAGCAGATTATTTCTTCTCTACATCATGAGTTTTCTATGAAGATTTGGGTTCTCTTAATTATTTCTTGGACATCTCAGTTACACGTGATTCTACAGGGATGTTCTTATCTCAACGTAAGTATGCCACTGAGATCCTAGAGCGAGCTCATATGACTGGTTGTAATCCTAGTCGGACTCCCGTTGATACTGAGTCCAAGCTAGGGGATGATGGTGATCCCGTTGCTGATCCAACATTATACCGGAGTCTTGCAGGTTCTCTACAGTACCTTACATTCACTAGACCTGATATTACATATGTTGTTCAGCAAGTCTGTCTTCATATGCATGATCCACGGGAGCCTCATTTTTCGGCTCTTAAACGGATTTTGCGATATGTTCAGGGTACTTTACATTACGGATTACAGTTGTTCGCATCCTCTACTACCTCCTTGGTTGCTTATTCGGATGCGGATTGGGCTGGTTGTCCAACTACTCGGAGATCCACTTCTGGCTATTGTGTGTTTCTTGGCAATAATTTGCTCTCGTGGTCCTCTAAGCGTCAACCGACGCTTTCTCGGTCTAGTGATGAGGCCGAGTACAGGGGTGTTGCTAACGTAGTTGCTGAGACATGTTGGTTACGGAATCTTCTGCGTGAGTTGCATACTCCTTTGTCATCTGCTACACTTGTTTACTGTGACAATGTCAATGCTGTTTATCTGTCTTCTAATCCGGTTCAGCATCAACGGACGAAGCATATTGAGATTGACATTCATTTTGTTCGGGATTTGGTAGCTGCTGGTCAGGTCCGGGTTCTTCATGTGCCTTCCCGCTATCAGTATGCGGATATTTTTACTAAAGGCTTGCCTACAACTTTGTTTGAGGAATTTCGTTCCAATTTGAATGTTCGGTGCCCTCCCGCTCAAACTGCGGGGGAATGTTAGCTGTATATGATAAGTGTATCAAGGATATGATCAATGAGTTGTCAATTAGTTGTTTCTTAGTATGGATTAGCTAGCATTTAAAGGGTGATTGATATTTACCCTAAATAGACTAGAGATAGGCATTATATATTCATGTATATTGTACGTATCATTCATTTTCATCCAATACACAATATTATCTTAATATCTCACAAAAAGAAGAATCAATGGCTATGTTTATAACAACTATGAAAGTTTTATTTGTAATTTTGATGTCACAAATTTTGATCGTGAGTACATGTATGATTTAAAAAGTTTTTATAATTTTTGTGAACAAAATTTTCGGAACAAAGGAAAATGCCTCTTAAATTATGCAACGTTCGTAAGTGGACAGGGCGTTGTCTCAAGAGCAAATGTTCAGACGCATGTATAAGAAGTGGTTATCTTGATGGATTTTGCGGAATTGATTCCTTTCAAAGTATTGATGCGTGTTTTTGTTTGTATCAATGTAAACTCTCGTGCTAACATTGAAAGAAAAGTGTTATTCTAAGAAAAAGAAAAAAAAAAGTAGTGTAATAAACTGCATTGTATTTACTTCATATTGCTTGTTATTATTTATTGTGAACTTTAGTGTAACATTAGTTTTTCTATTATAGCACTAAAAAACACGTCTCAATCTTAACATTGCGTGCTCACAAAAGTCTTAGGTGGTGTTTGTTTTTTAAGAGGCTCAGAATCTGAATCTGAATCTGAGGCGTAAATGTCTGAATCTGACCGCATCTGAACGGAAAAAAAAAACTCATGTTTGAACCGCAACATTTGCTTGCTCATACTAAATTTTTTTTTGGTTATTTTTGTGGCAACAAAAGGCATTAAGACACCCCTCTCAAGTCTAGACCATTAAGATCTTACTGCCTCTGACCGCGTCTGAACGAAAAAAAAAACAAACCGTCTGAACGGCCAAAATGTCTGATCGCGTCTGAACGGTTCAGATTCAGAGGCTGTTTTTTAGAAACAAACACAACCTTAGCATAACGATTTTCAAATTACGATCAATATCATACTTTTTCAAGCAAGATTAATACTCTATCATACTCCGCAATAACATTTTTATGATACATACTTTTTTTTCTTTTTTTTCGTTTTTTGAAAAAGTGAATATATTACTCCACAAACATTATTTTACAAGATCAACTGCAAATTTGAAACAATGTTTGTGGAGTAATATATTCACTTTTTCAAAAAACGAAAAAAAAGAAAAAAAAGTATGTATCATAAAAATGTTATTGCGGAGTATGATAGAGTATTAATCTTGCTTGAAAAAGTATGATATTGATCGTAATTTGAAAATCGTTATGCTAAGGTTGTGTTTGTTTCTAAAAAACAGCCTCTGAATCTGAACACAAGTTTGTTTTTGTAAAAAACAGACAAAAACGTAAAAAGTCGGACGAAAACGTAAAAAACGAGAAGAAAACGTAAAAAATCGGACGAAAACGTAAAAAACAGATGAAAACGGACAAAAACGAAAAAAAAAACGGATAAAAACGGATAAAAACCGACAAAAACATATAAAAACGGACGAAAACTAATTAGGGGTATTTTAAAGGAAAATAGGTGAAAACAAAAAAAAAGTGTTTTCCACTTTTGTGTATTAAAGTTGGAAATAGGAATTTTGTGTTTTGTAGAGAATTTTATTGGAAAACACTAATTTGAACGCGATCTCTGTTTTCCTTGTTTTCCACAAAACATTTTGTGGAAAACAAGGGTGTTTTCCCTCAACTAAACGCACCCATAGTATTTGGACATGTCCCAAACACCATTAAATTACATGAACAAAGCACATACAAGTGAAATGCCTAACCAAATATCAAATTGCAAACTAGCATATTGTAAAGTAGGATGAGCATTGGGTGGTTTGGGGTGGTTTGGCAAAAATCAAACCCCGAAACAAAAGTTCGTTTTTAAGTTTTTTTAAACCAAACCCCGCGGCAAAATTTAGGTTTGGTTTTTTAGTTTTAAGTTTTTAAAATCAGTTTTGCAAACAGTTGCCGCATGAATTTAGACAAATTTATCTAAAAGATAAAAATTTGTCAAAGAGATAAATACGATTTTGATGGTATCAAAGTCGTCTCATGGTTTTTTAGGCCTAAAGCGAAAATATGAAATAGGATATTTTCGACAATATTTTTTTGTTGCTAATTTAAATAATTTAAATGACTTGTCAATAACTAGTTATATCACAAACTAGCCTAAGGCCCGGCCGTTGGCCGGATAGCTTAACATATTATTCTTAAACATAAAATTGTATTACAAAAACATGTTGTAAAAATTTAGATACGCTATCATCATGTGTAATGCTAAAAGATAAATGAAGTAATATACGTATTTCGTGTAGTCTTTTAAACATTAAAACATAATAGTGTATTGGCTTTTGTAATTTGAAAAAAAAAAAAAGAAAAAAAAAACTCAAATGGTTTAAGAAAAATGAAAAGGGTAATTATGATTAAATAAAATAACATTTAACACATGGTTTAAAAAGGATACAAACATATGAAAAAGAAAATTTGAAAAAACTTAAAGACGATGTAGAACTTCTTTGTACCCTTGATACGGCAACATATAATTGTCCGTGTGAAAAAATGGGTTTTGGCAAAAATAGGGCCACCTTCGATAATGTTTGCCCCTGAATTTTGTTAATTGTCATGGCAAAACACATAGATATTGGGAATTGTCTCCTGTTAAGTTGAAAAGGCATATTCTTATCGAATGGGCTAATATTCATGCGAGGAATCGCGAAAACTGTCCCTATCTTACCACCGGATATGATTTTTGCCTCAATGTTATTTACTCCCATTCTAACTATTTGCAACCTTGTACCATTACAAAGACCACCTCTTTGGTCTATGTTGCGCAAACACATGATTGGGGCGCCAATCTTCAAAACTAACTTGTGATGTGGAATATCGGACATTCTTATTGTGTTTAAGAATTATGTTGTATACATCGACTCGTCGTAGTTGAAATCCACATCTACATCTGAAACAGAATCGGAACTGTAACATACCTTCTCCCAACCTGGCAATTTCGACATCATACGTTCATTAACTTTGTCTATCTCTTCGTGTGTGGGTGCAAGAATAGCTCGATCTTGAAAATATGACGGATCCCATAAATTTTCCTCCCGGTTGCCGTAAATTTCCTGGCAAACAGCTTCCACATGATCATCAGAATCTGGGATAAGCATCTCTTCGGGAAATTCTACCTCTGCTTGACCGTCATTTTTACCACCTATTTTTCCCTAGCCAATATTCAATATCCATTCAGCGAACTCATTTATTTCTGATGCATCATTTGGATTGCAACCCACACGAAGCCTCATGTTTTGTGTAAGCTTTAGAACCTTGCAATGCTTCCAAAAAAAATAAGACATGTTCATGGAAGCATGTACAACGTCTTGCCTACTACCGTTTGGAATAACAGATAAAATTTGGCGAAAATCTCCACCAAAAACAACCACTTTGCCACCAAAAAATGTATCCAAAGCATCTAAGTACGTACTTGAAGCTATGTCTCTTAATGTTCTATCAAAAGCTTCATATGCAAGTTTATTAATCATTGGAGCTTCGTCCCATATGATTAATTTAGCCTCTCGTATCAACTCAGCAAGGGGTCCATCAGCAGGGATTGTACATATAGAATCCTCAACGATATTGATAGGTATAGCAAACCGAGAATGGGCCGTTCTTCCACCGTCAAGAAAAAGGGAAGCAATACCACTTGATGCAACATTTAGGACAATATGACCTTTAGACCTTAAAGCATCCGTCAAGGTCTTGTACAAAAATGTGTTACCCGTCCCTCCGTAACCATTAACAAAAAACATTCCTCCACTGTTTTTGTTACATGCATCGATAATACTCTCATAAATACCTTTCTGCTCGTTCGTCAAACTATTGAAAAGGGTTTCATGCTGGACAATTAGTTCCGGTATTTTGTAATCTAATTCATCCTAAATCAGCCGGTTGTCTCCCTCCATTGTAAACTCATCCTGGGGGTAAGGCATGTTCACAATATATAAATGAAATGAAAAAGAATACTAAAAATGGATTACCTGGATGATTAAATTTTGATCTTTCTACATGCAAGACATCATCAGCTAAAAGATGCCATGTCTTCTCCCATACAATCTCAGGCTGCAACATACTATCGCTCAATATTAAACTAACAAAATAACTTCTAATGTAATCTCCCATCCCCCATTGACTTGCCTCTATCAGTCCGTCAATGTATTCCTTGTCATCATCTAGCAAACCACGGGCAAAACATGCATCATTACATGTAGGATATACTACATCATCAACCCTCCTAAAGTCTTCCCATTTTCGAGCACCTCTTACATGATTTAATAGCCTTCGTAAATAAAAAAGCTCGCCCCAAGAAGGAGGAACATGATGAATCCATCCAATGGTTTTACCTGTTGAATTAAAACAATTAGTATTATAAATTTGGGAAAAGTGTATGATCAAAAGTATGACAGGTTGAATAATAAATTTTTTAACATATATATTTTACCTTGCTTCCTCAAAGTCCATTTTATGTCGGTTTTATTCCAAACATAGTATTTTGGGATTTCCACGTACAAATATTTTCTAGCGCTCACATCAGTTTCATTTAATTCCATCCAAGCTAGAAACTTAGAAGTATTAGATGAAACCTTGTCAAGCTGGAAGTCAATGCTTTCGGTTGGATCAAATACCACATATTGCTCGTTTGGAAGGTGAAAAGGTAAGCGTTCAACAGCGGGGTACCTATGATGTATATCAAAGCCAAAAATTCTCCATGCAGTCTCACACGAAGATAAGTACCGATAGTCATAATAATCCTTTATCTCATCAATTTCTTCATCTTCCATAGCGGCGGTGACCCTATCTGGTCCCTTATTAATATATTTAAACATGTATTTGATTGATCCAAATTGGTTGCACCATTCTACATTTATGTGAGCTTGGTACCTAACAGAAAATACAGTTTAAATGTTACATGTTACAAAAAACAAAATAAATGACTTAGAATTCATATGCAAAAAGAATAATTTGTTGTTTTAGTACCTCTTCAATAAAGTAGCATTATACGGGACAACAAAACCACCATCAAGTTCAGATCCTTGTTTTGTAACACTTCTGCCGTTGTCGCTCCTCTTGTATATGGCATATCCACTTTCATCAATGAAAGTGAACTCATTGAATTTCTTTGGGAAATTCTTAGAACACTTATTCTCAACCATGCACGGGCAACTCCTATGTTTCGGGCCACACGGGCCATGCATCATAAATTCTTTAACCAGTTGGTATAGCTCCGGGTCTTCATCTTTGTCTGGAATTTCAACCGATATACACCGGTCTATGTCAGCCGGCAATCTCAACTTATCGGCAGATTCCAACCATACACATAAATGACAATGAGGCAAGCCGCGCTTTTGAAACTCTATTGTATATATTTCTGTTTAAAAATATAAAACAAATATATAAATTTGAATGACATAAAAGTGCATAAAAATAGTGTATACAAAATGAAAGATATATCATGTGTATGTATATATTGTAATATACCTGCTCGAACACGGCCAAAATTTTTTCTCTCCTTTATATCCTTTAAAAATTGATCAAGCTTCATTTAAAATACCCATGTTGTAACGCCTGGTCTATCTTATGATTTTAGACCCCTTTTGCGTAGAAACCTTGTAATTTCAGGCCACTTCGGATTGCATGTAAAAGTAATAAATAAATCGGGATACCCATAGAACTTGCACATTGCCATGGCATCCAGGTAGTTTTGTAGCATGTAACGTGGACTCCCAGTGAATGATGACGGTAAGATAACTTTTGTACCACGTTTCTTATTTTGTTGGCCATTGGACTGTGCCGTTTGTGCTAATCTTGAATATGTTTCACACCTAAGCTCTTTGTTTTTCTTTCGTACATATCTTAACCTTTCAGCTTCAACCACGGTATAACCGTCAACCAAGAATTGTTGAAATAATCTCCTTCCATTCAATATAGGTGAAAACACATTTGGTCGTTTTTGAATACGGTAAGCAAACCATTCGCGCATACTAACATACTTTTTTTTACTATCTGTTGTAGAATCAGTAATACCTTGGTGATAAATGTCAGTGCGATATCCATCTTCAGCATAAGGGAACAACAACGGATACTGTAATGGAAGGAATGAAACATGCAACTCACTAATTGTTTTAAGTTTATCACTGTTTTCGTGCACAATGATGTCCCTTTCGTCGGGCATAGAATCAAAGTCACCGACAATTAGTGTTGCAACTTCATTTGAAGTAGGAAGGTCGTATTGCCTTCCATCATGTGGACATCTACCTAATAGTTTGATCTTAACATTTTTCTCTCCAGATGCTATTTTTAGACCAGCATGTCTATACTTTTGAACCAAAGTGTTGTTTAGATCCAACATGTTTTTTTATGTCTTTTGTTAGTTCACGGTTTATGTTATTTGATGAAGACGACGATGCATTACCTCTTGAGCTAAAACAAAATGAAAAAATAATAATATTAGGATATAGATACTGATAAAATATAATATAAGCTTATAGGTTGTATGAATAATTTGCAATACCTAACAACATTAATGCGGTTTTGAACCTCATTTCCTGGATCATATATGTAAAGCTGTCCAAATTTAGGTGGTTCACCAGGTTTTGGTAAAAAATCGCCCATTACATGGTTGTTTTCTCCTTGAATTCTGAAACAAAATGGAGCACGTCCATTATTAACTGTGGTGTCTTGCTTACCAGACATCCATGTAAAAGCAAACATCGAGTTGTATCATCGTATGTTCTCTATAAATGATTCACTTTTAGGGTGGTCTCCTTTTATAAGAGTTATTAACAATGTTGGAGGAGTATTCTTTGCAACAGGTAGCTTAACTGTCCCTCGACCGCAACAAATAGAAAATGAATCAGGGTTATTCGCATTATTCGACCCCCTTTTACTTTCAGGAAGCCACAACAATGCACCACATTCATCGCATTGTTCAGTTGGATCTCCAATGTCTAAATAGTCTAATTAAACAAAAATAAAATTTGGCTTTTAGCATTAGGATGAAAATACATAACTTGTGTTCTTGAGTATTTATATGGATTAAAAATACCTTTAGAGATTCCTTGTACGCGTTCAATATATCCATGTTCATCTTCAGAATCTTCAATAAACAAATCAATTTCGGGTATATTCGCGATTGACTTGCCTTTACGTGTTGTTCATGCGTGTGTATCACTCAACTTTTTAGCCGTTGTCGAAGAATTTCCTTGTGGAACATTAGGACTATCTGTTTAAATTATAAGTATATTATTTATGATTTGTTTACATGAAGTAATATACAAATACAAATATGAATATAAAATGGATAAGATGATTTCAGTTCACCCATGCCAAACTTAACAGGAGTTATGTTTCTAAACTTTGATCGTGGGTTGGTATTTAATGAGTGACCTGTAATGTGTCATGATATATAAACTGTTAGCATAAATGTGTATGGTTTATGAAAAATTATAACCTGCACAAATGATGTAACATATAGCTTGGTAGCACCTAAATTTATACTTTAAAGTAATATAACCTACTGGTGTATGTGGTGTCAATTTTATTAATGGCATTTGGTATTTTAGGGGTGTATAAATTAGGAGTAGAAGATCCAACATTGTTGATGAAAGGAGAAGTTGGAGCACGTTGTATAGTGCTACTTGTACCATGATCTACAAAAAAAATATAGAGAACATAAAAATTTGTTGACAAATTTATGTAGGTTGGGTATACACATACAATATAGATATTTAATCGTAATGCATTTTACCTGCTGTGGTACATGAGTGCCGATTTGAATCTAATGGAGAACATGCATTGATTGGCAATTCAGTTGATTTGGACACTTTGCGAGGCTTTCCAGTTTTTATAATGCTTTTTTGACGTAACAAGTTGTGATGAGCCAACATCAACAATCTGTGATGAAGGTAAACATGTTCCAGGCTGCTTACGGGGACGTCCTCATTTCAATTTAGGCACTGTAACATTCTGAGAATAGAACAATGTTTGTGATAGATTGCCAGTTTGTGAAGTGCCTATTGTTTGGTTTGACCGAGACAAAGTATCTAATAAACATAAAAGGCATATAAGTTAACAAATAATGTAAATAAAGCATGTGGATAATGATTGCAAAAATATAAATTAAAAAACATTACTTGATGTGATGTCCGACAGAGGATATGTTTGTAGTTGGGTGGTAGGAACATTGGGGACTAAATGAGTTTTGTTAGATACGCGGTTGTTAGTTATTGCTGGAGTTCTATTCTCATATGTTTTTAGAACGGTATTTGTATTGGTGTATTACATCTTATCGAGGTTTTTTACGGTGGCCTGGCTTCCTTTTAATTGGTATCTCTTTTTCCGATCCTGGTATAAGAGTAGCATTTGCTTGTATTGTTGACTGCTTGCTTAAAAAAGTTGAGTTGGGTGACTTTTGATTCATGAATGACATTTTACCTAAAAAACTTTAATAGAGTCGTAAATATATAAACAAATATTGTTTGTGTACAACTACAAAAATTGATGATGAAAATAGAAATAGTTAAAAATATTACTTGATGTGATATCTGATAGAGGATATATGTGTATAGGACTATTAGCATGTTGGTTAAACAAATTAGATAAACTTGGGATGTATATCGGCTGATAGTTAAGAACATTTGGCATAACTTTAGAAGATGCATCATGAATCATGTAATTAGCTGTGATTAGACAATCATGAATAATTGTTAAGAACATACAACAGAATAATAAGATACATTTTTGCTACATGATGATTATTGACATATTATGACTTACATGTTATTGTGCGTGAACCAATTGTTGGAGAAGTACGAATGGGTGTTTGATTTGAAAACGTGGTAAGATTTGATCCAGATACATGCGAAGAAACATCATTTTGCTTATAGGGTACTTTTTTACGCGAAACATCATGACATAATGGGGTAAATGGCAAATCGTTGAACGATAACACGTTCTCATTGAATGTTTTATCTAAGCTAACGGACTTATCATTGTTTCGTGCCTCATGATGATCTGCAAATGATTGGTTTAATCATTTTTGTAAATAATAACAATAATGAAATGATGAATGAAACATATTGTGAAATAAGTAAGCTAATAATCACTTGACATAAATTAGCTAACATACCATGAGATAAAGAAGCATTGACATGAAATTTTGTATTCAAATTGTTGTGATATAAAACTTTGTTGGAGCTGATATTGTTGGATGGGCATTTTTGATTGTTTGAATGATTATCTTGTACACCAATCGATTCATTAACATGTTGATACATTTTATTTGGATAATGATGCTCCTTGTCTTTCTTTCTCATGGAATAATGTTCAAAGACATTTCTTCATTAAAATGCTTTGTTTGTGAAAAACAGATTTGGTGTTGATTTGATATCATGAATATTAGTAACCTAAAATCAGAATTAATGAGATGAATTAGTGCAGAAAAATACACTTGTATATATATGTAAGCCAAACATGGAATGTAATTAATTAGTAATTAGTAATTCGTAATGACACTCAACAAAATTGAACCACTTATATGTTTACATTAAAAGGGCCATTGTTAGTTTAAACTAAGTAGGCCCACGAAATGCCCAAAAGCCCAAACTCGGATTAGAGAATTGGATTTAAGTAACCCGTATTGAAAATATTACATGCAAAAAAATATTTGGTTGAGTATAACTTGGCAAATACAATCATTACGGCACACTCCCAAAATTTACTACCCAATCATCTTCCCAATCTCAAGGTTAGTCATTATTTTTTACACCTAACTACCCAAACAATCTAAAAATCTGTAAGTGTAAATTTTATAGCGATTCATCATCCAAATTCTATGTTGTTTTCGGAATGTTGTTTTGCATGTGTAATTTTTCTTTCTTCAAGTTCATAAGAACAGTTATCGATTGCAATGAGCCCTAAAAAAAGTTTTGTATGTTATATGGTTGAAAATAAGTTAACATCTACTGTTTTAGGTGATAATAGAGTGTGATTAATTAAGTATTTGTTATCTAGGTTATTTGATTGGGATTCATGTGAGTTTTTTATACATATTTAATTAGATTGTTGATTGATAATGATATTTGACATACATATGGCATAAAAAGTATCTGATAGGGTATGATTTTGGAAATGGATGGTTATGATACTGATTAAGTACATAAGCATGATACTAAAATAGTAGATGTTAGTTGCTTTCAAGTGAAGTGTTTACATATATTTAAGAGGTAACTGATTTGGCAATTGTATGTTGATTTAGTGAAAAAAACACGTTTCATTGTTTTGTAGTAGGATGCCGTACATAAACATGATGGTTAAAATAGAAGATATTACTTGCTTGAAAATGAACTATTGTACATATCTTTGTGTCAAAACTGATTTGTAGTTATTGATTGTCCCATTGTATGTTGACTTGGTATAATAAAATGTTTCATGTTTTTTGTAGTGAAGTTAGCATTTGATATTGGTTAAGTACGTAACCATCAAAATGTAAAATAGTAAATGTTTTGTGCTTTCAAAAAACCGGTGTTTACAACTCTTTATAAAGAAAGTCATTTGTAGTTCCCGATTAAACAATGAATGGAAGTTACATACATAGACCACCAAGTTTATTATATTGTAGGATTTGAGAAAGCAATTCTTATGATGATGTTTAAGTACAAAAGCATCGTACTAAAAAAGTGGATATTACGTGTTTTGAAGAGAATTGTCTACATGTATTTGTAACGAACTTGATTTGTAGTTAGTGATTTGCCCAATGTAAATTGATTCTTTACTAGATAATTGTTTGATAGTTTTTGTAGTAGTATGCCATCTGATATGTGGTAAGGTTTTAAAATGTACCTTTTTGAGGGGTCGTTTAAGCCCTTATTTGATCACTTTTGTATCCGTTATTACTTAATATCGTTCCTTTTCACTTTTTAGGTATCTTGAAGGCAAAATGCTGGAATGACACTTATTAGGACGAAAAGGCGCGAATATACGAAGAAAATGGCCAAAGTCAAGAATCGAGACACTCAATCTTGCATTGAGTGAAGGGGACGTCGGGCACAAAGTAGTGACGTCGGACAACTTTTGAATGCTCAGTAGCCAAATTGCTTATTTACAAGTGACGGTTTCAGGTTTTAAAAGAGTAGGTCGTCGCAACTCAGATGGCCTAGATTTGATCAGCGATGTCGATCTTGAAGGGGACGGCGTCACAAGCATAAGGTGACGCCGTCGCAAGACTAACATGGCCAAGACGAAACCCTAATGACGGTGACCCGACGGCGTCACAAATCAAAGGGTGACGCCGTCGCATTTGTAATCTTATATATAGAATCCAAATTTTTAGTTTTGGTGTGTAGTCTTACGGAGTAAAAACTAAACCGAACCAAGGCTGTCTTATACAGTATTTTAGGGTTCCATACCCTATCTTACATCAAGATAAGTGTTTTACTTCATTAATTTAATTATGTCTTCAATTAATTGTGTGTATGCTCGCATGTTTCCCATGTCCGGCTAATTTACTTGTGTGTTTGCTTAGGGAATATGAAACTTGATTATTGAATATTGATTGGTTGTCTCCTATCTTAATTGTTAATGATCTAGTATTGCGATAGGTCATCCGTTGTGTAGTTAATGCTTGATTTATCTTTGTGAACCTTAGCTTATAGTACCTAGAGTCATTGTAGGCTAAACCATCCGAAGAGTACCTTAGAGTTAAAGTTTATAAATCCTAGAGATTTTGTAGTCATTAACCTTTGGTAGTTTCAAAGAGATAGGGATAAACGCATACCCCACAACCTTAGACACACAACGCGATTAAGAATAAGGACGTGACAATTCAACCATCAATAGGAGATAATTAAGGAGTAATAAAACCTAAGTAAACACATATTTAAATCATCATACGAGCACACAATAATTAGACATAGACTACATACACCTTAGTTTATATAATTAGATAAGTAGACGTAATCGGTAGAAATACCAAACCCCCCCCCCCCCAATCCAAACCCTGAGATTCGTACCTTTCCATTTCCTAAAAAACATAAAAAGATAAAAAATAATCTTCCTCAACCCCAACCTTAGCATAGTAACTTCTCACTAGCATTCCTATTCCCCTAGAGAACGATATCAATTCCCGTAGCTTACCCTAATACTACACTACAACGATTAGGTTCACTGACTAGGGTGTTGAAAAACTTGCTTTCGACAAAAGGAAGTTCCTTTGACCCGAACGATGCGTGTAGCGTTATCAAGTTTTTGGCTGCAGGGGAATAGAATAGCTAGTTAGGAGTCCACCTCGTTTAGGTTTCCTTTCTTGATTCCTATCAAGTAAGCTTTTTTCCTATTTTTAGCTTTCTCGTAGTCTATCCCCCTTCTTCGTGACCTTTGTTAGTAATCCCATCACTTTTCATCATGGAAGGTGATAACCAACCACCATTCATCAACCTACCACCAAATGACCCGCCAAGAGCCCGTACTCTTGGTGAATACTCGAGACCAAGCCACCTAGGCTATAGGAACACCATTGAGCTTCCCGATCAAGCCCAAACTACGGCCCTGTGATCCGACACCATCCGGTTGGTGCAAAACGAATGTGCATTCCATGGACTTCGTTCCGAAGATCCTAATCAGCATCTTAAGGATTTCCTTAAAATTGTCGATTCCATCGACCTCAATGCTACTACTCGGGAGACCATGCGTCTGCGTCTCTTCCAATTCTCTCTACGGGACCAAGCTAGTAATTGGCTTGAGCGACTTCCGCCGGCTCCATCTCAAGTTGGGATGATCTCACCTCTCACTTCCTTGCTCAATTTTTACCACCGGGGAGAACCACTAAACTAAGGCGAGACATCTTGGCGTTTCAACAACTTCAAGGCGAGTCTCTACAAAAGCATGGACTCGATTCAAGGACTTGCTCCATAAAGTCCCTCATCATGGAATTGATCTTTGGCTTCAAATCCAAATCTTCTATGACCATACCGATTTCATCACAAGGCGATCCATTGATCAAGCCACCGGTGGAAGGCTTAGCGACTTTAACGCAGAGGAATCTTGGGATATTATAGAAGTGCTTGCCAATCGAAGCTACGAAGATTGGAATGAATCCCCTGAAACCCCTGTTAAAGTGGTTAATGCCATATCAACTCCTCTTGAATCTTCAAACGTCACCGAGGAGCAAATAAGTGCTCTTGAGAGAAGGATTGATTATCTGATAGAAAGGCATAAGAGAGCTCCCGTACAAATCCCTCGGGAAAAAGTCAATTCCGCTAATTTCACCAACCACCCAACACCTTTCTCTGAATCCCCAAGTCGTGAGCAAAATCTTAATTCGAGCGGGCTTCGTTCTACTTCCCCAATACCACTCTCACCAAGCTTTAAGGAACAAATGAGGGAGTACATGGCAGCTCATACGGAGAGATTAGCAAAATTTGAAGAGAAGGTTTATAGGCAAAGAGAGGAAATGCAGGCAAAGATGACGGAAATGATGAACCTGGTAAAATAATATACCAAGACAAAAGTTCCTGAAAAGGTACTAGTGAGAAGCAATGATTATCCTCCCACTTCGTTTGTTAATGCCATTTCCATTATGCGAGGAAGATGGAAAGGTTGAGGAGAAGAAAAGCGAGAAAAGCAAGAGGGAGGAGGTTGAACCTAATAATGAGCCCGAGACCATTGAGTACTACCTTAAGCACGAAATTAACAAAAAAAACATTGTTAACCAATTGAACAACTTTAGGTACAACGAGGTTCTTAGGGAAGCCCTTGAAGGAAAACTAACAGAAGAAGAGTGTGACACCATGCCTATGGGACCTCTGTATGAGCTGGTTCTAAAAAAACCAGTAACTAAAAAATGAGACACAACGGGAACTTGTGATACCATGTAGCATAGGTGACATTGATAATATAAATGCCTTAGTGATCAAAGTGCGATGTAAACATAATGCCATCATCAATCTATAATAAGTTGACTAGGGAGAAGCCAGCTAAGACCGATCTTAGACTTTCCTTAGCAAATCACACCTATGTCTACCCCATAGGAATCGCAGTGGATGTTTTAATAGAGGTGGCTAATATCGTCTATCGGTGGATTTCGTGATCATAGACATTGAGGAAGATAGAAACATGCCACTCATTCTTGGGACACCTTTTTTGGCCACTGCCAAAGCAACCATCAAATGAGGGGAGGGCATCATGATACTTAAAAGCGGAAAAGGGTACGCTAGGATACCCATTGTTCCAAGGTATCCTCTTAATATCATGGAGAAGATTACGGATGAGAATCCACAAGTCCCTAACAATGTGGTTAAGAAGAAAATGAACGATTGGGAAAAAGGGCTTAGAGATTTCATGGTTCAAGGACTACATGCAACATTGTGGAAGTGCGATAAAAAGTTAGGAAATAATCCCACTTCAATACCAAAAACACAAAAGAACCCTAAGGAATTTTTAAAGGGAGAGAAAGTACTCTTATACAAATCACGAATAAGGGCATTACGAGGTAGAAACAAACCAAGATGGTTTGGGCCTTATACGGTGAAGGAAACCAATCTAAAGGATTGAATTGTTACCATAATAGACGATGTTGGTAAGGAATCCACGGTAAGCATACAACGTCTACGTCCTTTTGACGAAAGGCGAGTGAAGGAAGAAGGTGACGGTAATGAAGTCACGTAGGGGCACAACTTCAAGTCTAGCCACAAGACTCATAAATAAAGAAAAGCGCTTCATGGGAGGCAACCCATGCTTAATTGTTTGCTTGTTTGTGTCATATATCTTTTATTGATTGTTTATTCTCATGTTTAAATTTGTAAAAATGCTTTATTTTGTCTTTAACCTCGTCTTAATTACATATAAAGGTATTTTACATAAGGGATAAGTGTAGGGAGGATTACATACGTTTTCAAAAGAAACGTAAACATGAGAATTACAATTATGTAAAAGATATACATGTGTGTTTGTTCAAGTCAAATGCTTGTATCGAGTCATAATGGATGTTTTGCAGGAAATTTTTCCAGATTCTAAAGATGTAAATTTTCAGAAAATGCAGACCAGATTTTTGTCAGGATAACGGCGTCGAGGAAGGAGCAAAACAATGATTACTTTTCTCGTTTTGAGCTACTTATAATTTTTAGAATTTTCAGTCTTAATTTTCAAGAAATTACGTAAACATCCATTCCACAAGCATTATATCCTAGTTTAGTAGAGTCCTATATATATTATTACTGTCGATTTTACGCGAAGGTTTCGTTTGTTTTCTTCAAGTGTGCAGGTTTAATTTACCAAGAAGAAGATACATAAGATGAGAAGGAGCTTTTCACCCAAACGTTCTTCTTGAAGAAAGATGTAACCACCACTTTACACGGATCCTACCGAGCTAATCAGGGGAGTATTAGTTTCTTTCATCTTTTATTACCTTCCATTATCATAACTTTGATACTTTCGGGGAACATTGAGCCAGCTTAGAGATCATTAGCAAACATAAATCTTTGACTCATCCTTTGTGGTGTTGGTATTATGTGATGTTGTGACTTTTGGACCGACATGCTCACATTCTGGATCATGATATATACTTATCAGAGTAGCGGAAGCTTTCGTTGATTCATGATATTGGCAACAGCGTAGCAGAAGCATGGAGTGATAATATCAGAATCGTTGATGCACAAATCATGATTTCTTTGGAAATGAATGTGTTGTGTGAGCATGCGGCTATGGATTGACCGCTCTATTCTGATCAACTGCAAACGTCGGGCGTACCTGCATACAACAGTTAGCAATAAAGCGCGCGAAAGTGTCTTTGATCACTTTCGTTGAATTGAGGTACACGGCCCACGATTCCCCGTTGATCGGTACAATCTTTGCCTGTGATCGGTATAATTCCGAAGAATTTCCTTGACAGGGTTTCGCAGCTGCTCTAGCTGTTCTCAAACCGGAATGCCTCAAAGAAGACAACACGGAGTGAGTGAACCAGCGAATTGAGATTCACTGATTGATAAAATTATCAATCATAAACACCTTTTATTTTGAAATATTTGTACACAGTCGATGTGCTAAAGAAAATAGTTTTTAAGCACAACGACCGGTTTTTCAAAGGTATCCGTCAATCCATAACCTGAACCAGGATTGATTCAAAAGATTGAATCGCCCCATTGTTTCTGTTCAGTTGTCACATGGTTGATCTATTGAATAGATCTCACATGCCACCTACCAGGAGCTTGTTTGATGTTGGCTCCAGAAGGCTTTCCATCTTCATTGTGAATATGTTTACATATCACTCAGATGTTTTGGCAATATCACAAGGATAATGCGTAGGACTCATGAGATATAATCTCTCTATCCACATTGTGTGAAACAGAGAGTCTTTATTGAAAGTGTCCTAAAGAGATTTAAATGATGATCTCGTGGCTCTAGACTCAATTGTGCATATTTGGTTCCTATTCCGGAGACTAGGGAGAGGGTCTCCTTCTTCAATATCAACAAACTCTAAGAGAAAGTCGATAGATAATGTCAGTTCCCCGTGAGAATGAAACAAGTCCTTTTAAGAGGAACTTGAGTAGCTTGGGAAGGTTTAGTGCAGTGCGTCACTGGGTCCATGACGTCTTGTCTTCAATACCGGTGTTACCTTAGTAAACACCAGTAGCATATATATTGAACCGGTTTACGCCTAAGGTTGAATTATTGGAGGGCTATTTCTTTTCACCCTTTTCACATTTAATTCTTTTTCATTCTTCAACCCCTTCAGTGCTTACCGAGACTTCATAACTAGAACCTTGTTGGGTTTATTCCAGTACTAGCTCTGTCTCAGTCCGCACTCTTCCCATATCTCATTTTTCTCCATTTTTTTTTCATCATACCTAAGGACTTTACACTATCTAGTGGATTGTCCCTGGGTAGATCCCTCCAGCTCTGGCGGGATCATTGGACCTCAACCTAACCTTATCATCCTTATATCACCATGCATAAAGTAAAGTTGGTCGGTCTTTTGATATAGTTCTTCCGCTTTGAAACCAATTGAAAACCATTTGAAAATCAATCAAGATACTTGTGATATAAAATCAAAGTATTTTGTATCTTAATTGTTTTGATATTTTAGAAATGCTCCCCCTCAACATATGCATAAAATACAAAAATTGTTTAGCACATGGAGGCAAGAGATCTTAGAAATCGTTAGATTAAGAATGAAAGGTCCAATCTTTTGATTAACATTTTATAAAATGATCGTCATCACTTCCCAATCAATTTGAGTAGATAAAACATTTTGAGGAAGGGTGAGGTTTTCAAAAGTTTTCTCCCCCTCAATATGTGCCTCGAAGTTTGAAAGTGTTTAGTACATATTAGAGGGAACCTGCACTTAGAGACAACTCAATCACGTTTCAATAATTTAAGGTTTAAAGTAGATGCTCCCCCTCAACATGTGCATGGAAAATTTGAAATCGTTTGTCACATGCGGGGAGGAAAACATGCTAAACACTTATGAAACCATTTATCGAATTATCAGTTTAAATCCAATTTAAATCACAAATTCTCCCCCGATCACAATTATCAAATCATTTGAGATTTGTGATCTCTGTAGATTTAAATTGATTTTGATAGCTTTTAAGGAGAATTGTGACTTGATTATGAAAATGTTTTAACTGATAAGGATTGGATTTTGAGACTTTAAACTCCATTGATTAAACATGCATGATTATCTTTTGAAAACATAATAATAACCAAGGTCTTGAACCAATTGTGTAAAATATTGTAAAACATTTAGAGTAGACCTTGCTCATTTAAGTGCTAATTGTTTGAAAAAAACACTTTTTGATTTAATTGAAAAATCATTCTCCCCCTCAATCAATGAAGAAAGTTGTTGATTAATGGATTGAGATTTTGACACTTGATAAGTTCTTTTGATTTTCAAAATAGAGTCCGAAGTGTTTTCAAAACAATTGATTTTTCATAAGATTGCAAATATTTTTCAGAGGAATCTTTAGAAGGAAAAATATTTGAGATTAAACATTTGTCTTGTTAATGACAAACATTTGTTTTTAGAATCAGAGCATTAGGTTTGAAACATGAGATAAAGCATGGCTCTGTTCTTTCTTTGAAAAAGCGGGTTACTGCCTGAAATGACAATAAACCATTGTTTCACTTTCTCCCAAAAATATTTTTGATTTTTTTTTTAATTTGAACAATATCTAAAGCCCCGTGTCATTCTTTGAATGACAACACAAAGACCGTAGATATTTTCAAATTGAGAAAAACATGACAAAATGACAGTATTTTTTTTTTATTATTTTTTTTTTTTGAAATTTTTCAAGATTTTTGAAAGTTTTCTATTTTTCTATTTGATTTTTGAAGGTTTTGTAATTTTGTATTTTGTTTTTCGAATAGATATTTACAAGAAGATGATAGAGTCATTAACCTTTACTCCTCGTCTTCCTCCTGAAGACGTTTGAGTGTTTCTGGTTGAAGGCTTTTCAAGCCAAGTCGTGGAAGAATGAACTCAAAACGTTCTCTTCGAAGAGCTTTGGTGAAGATGTCTGCTAACGGTATTCGACTTCACAAAATAAAGTTCCACCACACCGTTTTCCACTTGTTCCCTGATGAAATGATGTCTAATGTCAATGTGCTTTGCTCTTGAGTATTGAACGTTGTTGCATGAGAGGGCAATAGCACTTTATTATCCATGAGAGGAATTTTGTTGAATTCAAAGCCATAGTCAGATAATTGGGATCTCATCCATAGGATTTGAGCACAACAGGATGACATGGCTATGTATTCAGCCTCTGTAGATGAAATAGAAGTACTCATTTGTTTCTTTGAAGACCAGCTCACAAGCTTATCACCCAAAAATCGAGCACCTCCCGATGTACCGGCGTGTATCTTGACATCCTGCATGATCGGCATGCATAGGGTTAGTAACATACCGGTGTCCTTCGGGTACCATAGTCCCATATTGATGGTTCCTTGGAGATACCGAAAGACCCGTTTAACCGCTTCAAGGTGCTTTTTAGTAGGCTTAGCCTGATATTTAGCACACATGCACACGCGAACAAGATGCGGTCTACTAGGTGAGGTACATCGTGGATCCAATCATACTACGATATTTCGTTTGATCTACCATGATCCCTGAGTGGTCCTCATCCAGCTTGGTACGTTCAATCATGGGAGTGTCAATGGTGTCACAAGAAACAAATCCAAATTTCTTTAAAATCTCATTTGCATATTTAGATTGATTTATAAAAATGCCTCCGGGACTTTGTGAAATTTGTAATCCCAAGAAAAATGACATTTGTCCCATCATTGACATTTGAAATTTGGAACCCATTTCATTTGAAAAATGGTCACATTCATTGGGGTCAGTCGAGGCAAAGATAATATCATCAACATAAATTTGAATTTGAATTAAATGTTTGCGACTTTCACGGTGAACAATGTCGGATCAAGCGCTCCCTTTGAATCCAGTTGATAAAAGAAACTTAGATAGCGTATCATACCATGCTCTAGGAGCTTGCTTCAAATCGTAAAGGGCCTTTTTCAAGCGATAGACATGAGTAGGATGCTCTGGATTCAGAAAACCCTCTGGCTGGCTGACATAAACCACCTCTTTCAAATCACCATTAAGAAAGGCGGTTTTCACATCCATCTGATATACAACCATATTTTTACTAACCGCATTAGCCAAGAAGATTCTGATAGCTTCGATATGAGCAACAGGATCAAAAGATTCCTCAAAGTCAATACCTTCTTCTTGACGATATCCTTTAGCCACTAACCTAGCCTTATTTTTCAACACATCACCATGCTCATCAAGCTTCACTTTGAAGATCCACTTGATAGCAATGATCATAGCACGTCTGGAGCGGTACTAATTCCCATACATCTAATCGATCAAACTCATGAATTTCTTCTTGCATGGCATTGAACCAGTTGTCTTCATTCATAGCAGTTTTAACGTCTTTAGGTTCGATCTTAGAGAGTACGGAGTTGATGAAGCACCATAAGGCGTCGAGTGCAAGTTGTTTACGAGTGGATATTGGACGAGAAGGGTTTCCAATGATGTTGTCCAATGGGTGATCATGTGTCCATTTTCTAAGGTGTGCATGTGGTTGTTGTTGTGGAACTGAAGTAGCGAGTCGATGTCTCGATGAAGATGGTTCGATGATGATTCAGGAGCAAATATATTTTCAAAAGGAGCATCTTCAGGAGTAGCAAATGGATTAACTTCATCATGAGTGCCAGAAACAATTTCATGATGTACATTCGATGATTGATGATTAGTTGATGAGATAGAGTGATCAGTAGCAGGCGCTTCTTGACTTAATGATATTGAGACTGAAGGTTTGACTTCATTGATAGGGCTAGAAGCAGCCTCTGTTGTTGGAATTGACAAATCATTGGCATTTGGCTCATAATGTTCATCAAACATTGGATCAAACAATTTCTTCAAATCATCTTCAGATGGAGGTACATATGGAGTTGCTTGAGAGGAGTTTGGTACAAGGGATGAACCAATGGGACTATTTTGAAGTGCGGGTCCAGAACTGGATTGTTCAGGAGCCATTTGACCGGCCAGCTTATCGAACATAACGTGAATTATTTCCATGATATTTCGAGTTCTCTTATTGTAGATTCGGTAACCCTTCTTGTTTGGTGCATAACCAACAAAAATTCCAATATCTGCCTTTGCTCTTAATTTACCTAGGTCTTGACTGACATTCGTTGGATAGCACAAAGCACCAAACACACGAAGGTAGGAGAGATCAGGTTTTCGTTTATGAACAAGTTCATATGGAGTTTTTCCATGAGAGGTATGAATAAGGGAACGATTTTGGGTATAGCAAGCAATGGCAATGGCTTCAGCCCATAGAAACATTGGAACCTTAGAATAAATTAGCATTGTTCTTACGGCTTCCACAAGAGTTCGATTTCGTCTTTCAACTACACCGTTCTGTTGAGGAGTTCGTGGAACACTTCTTTGATGACTGATTCCAACACTTTCATAAAACTCAATTAAGTCTTTGTTAACAAACTCATTGCCATTGTCGGTTCGAACAATTAATTTGTATTGTTGAGTCGAACCGAAGTTGTTTGATTAGTTTGATGATGACATCTGGAGTTTCGTCCTTTGTCCTCAAAAACTTTACCCAAGTAAATCGAGAGTAGTCATCAACAACTACAAGAATGTATTTCTTCCCATTTATGGTTTGCACTCTCATTGGTCCGCACAGATCCATATGAAGGGTATGAAGAACTTCCATTATTGAGTTTGTGGGTTTTGGTTTGTGGGCATATTTCGTGCTTTTACCCAATTGGCAAGTGAACAAAGATGATCTTTTTCATATTTTAATCTGGGTAAGCCTCTGACAAGATCCTTTCGGAAAGGTTATTAATGGTGCCGAAGTTCAAATGATTGAGACGACGATGCCATAACCATGACTTTGTTTTAGAATCCTTTGACAGCAAGCGGTGGAGAAGACTTCATCATGTCTTCGATAGAGATGGTGTATAGGTTAGAACCACGAGTACCTCTTAATAATTCTACACCATCAAGTTCTCTAACGAAGCAAGTATGTTTTCTAAATGCCACTTCTAGATCGAATCACGAATTGACCAACAGAGAACAGATTATGACCAAGACCTTCCACATAATATACCATGGAGATTACACTTTTGCCAACTACATAATCACCATAACCCATAATAGCACCAAAATGATCATTCCCGAATCTAACAGTTCCGATGAATTTACTCACGAAGTTCATGAGCCGTGACCGGTATCCAGTCATATGCTTGGAAGCCTGAGTCCGGTACCACGAACGATTTGAACGATCTGCAGTTGAACACCGACAAGAATGGATAACTGGATAATTGGGATCCCCATGCAAGAATGGGTTCCACTTGGTTAGTGACAGTGATTGGAACACCTACATCAGAAGTAGAAACAATGGAATCATTAGATATAGATGTAGTGCTAGTGTCCATATTTGACCGATTCAAAGTATGTTCACTTCTTAAGGGAATAGTTCTACCAGTAGGCATCCATTTTCTAGAGGGCATTATCTTATCAGATTGAGGGCAAAACTGATTAACCTTATGGCCAAAAGGTATTCATTGATAACCTATCTTACTAAATGTTGTTCCTGTGGGTTTCCACTGTTTTCTAACTTCCTTTCGTTTTTGCCTTCTAGCCTTCTTAGCATGATTTTTAGCATTAACAATTTTAAGCGAGCATTTGACAAGATTAGACAAAACATTCACATCACATTCATGATTAGCAAAGAATTCAAGACATCATTACATGGTTTGCGAGATAGTATCAAAATTGAATTAATTACGACGCCTATGGCTAATACTAGAATCAACACGATTCGTTTTATTCAACTCAAACTTAAGGTTCCTAGGTTGGTCTTCTACTCTCTTCCAATGCACATTCTTAGCTTGCGAGGTCCTATCATTCCTTGTGTTATCTTGAGACTTTGACGCTTTCGCTTTAATGTCACCGATTACTCTGTAGAGGGAGTTATGGGAACATTAGTTGGTTGATCTACTTTTGCATTCTGAACTAGATGTGCAGGGATCTGAGCTACTTGAAGGCACATTAGTGTTCACTTTCTTAAAACTGGGCATAGAATGATTTGAATGCATGACACTAGGCATAGAACAAGGCATCACAACTTTTCCTTTCGCACCTAAGGATTTAGGACATGTTGCAATTAAACATTCTAGTAGCTCTTGAGATCGTTTGCCCTGAATGCAAGCAAACCTAATTTCACTATCAAGCGGTTTGTTAATTAAATCCTCTTCCACAATCTCACGGAGACATTCTAGGCTATCCTTAAGGTGAGCACAATAGTTATGAAACACAGGTTCATTATTCCTAAGATGAGGAGGAATGTATTTAACAGTCACAGTATATTTGCGTCAAGGATGACTTTGATGCAACATTCTCATTAAAAACAAGTGGCAGTTTCCCATTTTCCTGACTCCTCAGATTCTCAATTTCCTTTTATAAAGACTTTATTTTTTCGTTGTTTTGGTCACGAGTGACTTTCATTGAATCGTATAACTCTTTAAAGTGTCGTTTAACTTTTTCATTTTCTTCTAGAAAACTCTCGTTTTCCTTTTGTAAGGCATTAACTAAGTTTTGAAGATGAAAAGTTTGAGAATACTGAGAATCTAAAGGAGGAAGCATTTGGGATCCGGTCACATTGTTCTTTTCACCCTTTAATTGAGAGATTTGGGCTTTCAACTTTCCGATCGTGTTACAATGAGCTCGAATCTGTTCATCACATTTGCTAATTTCAAAAGCGCATCAAATTGGGAACATCCAATGATGTCTTGATATTTGAGGTTTTAACATTTTCTTTCGGATGTTGATATTTTAATTGCAAAGCAAGATGCTCAACTTCCAATTTAGAAAACTGTTTTACCAAGTTATCATGATCATCTGTTCAACTTTATCATGCAGTTTAGAGTTAGTTTTTTCAAGCTCAATGACACGATCAGGGGAGACTTTCAGAGCAACAGATAATTCATGAAATTGAGAAGCATTAATGGAGCAATTTGTAGCAGTGTAAAACACATCTTGAGTAATACATTCAGAAATAAGAGTCTCATTCAATGTATGCAAGTTCTTCCTCTCAATCTCATTATATTTTAATGCTCGCTCATAGTCACTAACCTCAACTATCATTGCATCAAATTCCTTTTCCATTCCTTTAATATCTGAATCCATCCCCTTTTTAAGACTCTCAAATTGATCTTTTTGTTTGCTCAAAACCCCTTTCCCCTTCAGTTATCCCAGTGGGTGTAATCCTTTTCTTACAAGTTTTCTCAAAATCAACAAATAATTGAAAAATAACATATTGACTGATTAAGGTCTTGCTTTTAGTGGCAATAGTTCTAGGAACTAGATGCATTGGTGTATTTGGAGGATACACAGTCGCTGAAGGCATTTTCCTAAGGGGAGGGTTGTAACAACAAGATTATCGCTTTTGCTTATCTAAATCCTTTTTCCTGAACACTTGTTCGGGAGTTAACAACGTTTGAGGCTTAAACTTGTTCAAGGAAATCCAGTTTTCCTTCTTGTAATCATGGGGTTTGATCGTTATGTTATTCTTTTTACATTCGGGATCTTCTAGCTTCTTATTCATTTTCTCCCTAGATGCATCATCTAATTTTCTATCTTCCTCCGTGCACTCAACGCAACTAGGTTTCTGTCTAGGTTTAAGAATCTCATTTCCATCATAGATCACCTTATTAGCGGCTCTGGCCTTTTTAATGACCTCTGGATTTAGTTCCTCAACAAGGGGAATGCTATGCTTATCGCTTAAAACTCTATGCTTAGTGATCAAGTGAGCAGTCTGAATGGTATTCCCTTGTACATACAACTTATTTTCTAGCTTGTTTTTCAAAGTTTTTAGATTGGAAAAATCATTCAAAAGTTTTGATTCCTTAGCATTGAATTCTTGCTTAAGCATTTTAACATTTTCTTGAAGTTCCTGTTTTTGCTTAGCGGTTTTAGAAAGCTTTTCTTGTAAGGAGTTTAACTCTTGTTTTAAGACTTCTTCTCTAAAGTTACTTTTTCTAATAACTGTATGCATTTGGTCATCCATCTCCTGCTCACGGGTGGTTAATTCAAACTTAGCTCGTTGTTCATAAATAGCAACACATTCTTTATATGCATTAAGTTGAGATAAGAATCATCGGGGCACATGCGGTGTATTCATCAAAAGCATAGTCATCATTGAATGCATAAGATACATCACTTGGTACAATCTCACTTTCACTTTGTTTCACATATTGATCATATGGGACAACATTGATATTGCACATATTTTCAATATCGACTCAATAATTCAGTTGATTGTACTTCGTCATGTATCTTTTGCTCATCAACTTCATCGTATAGTTTTAGTACCTCCGAAATGATTTTGTCTTTGGATGGACCAGCTTGTGGTGATGAAGAGACTTTAGGAGGGACCATTGGAGAAATGCTAGCCATGAAAATGGTTTGTGCATTAGGTTCATCATCAACGTCAGAGTCGTATGCATCACAATCAGCGACTTGAAAGGCATTCGATGATTGTGGCCTATCTCACAATTGGTGCTCATCCACATCGCATCATATGTCTTAGCATTTCCTCAGAAGAAACAACAACTCCTCTTCATCCAAAGCTGCACCATTATCCCGAGCTTGCACAAGCAACATCTTATCCCTAAAGTACTTTGCATTCGAGGCGTTTTGGCGATGTGCAGTTCCTTGCAATATGTCCCTCACCTCCACAGGTGTAGCATTTGATTGGCTTTTCCTGTCCTTGATTTCCAATCCTTCCCCTATTTAGATTTCCCACATATCCTCTACCGACTCCACCTCTTCCTTGTTCGTACTGCCTTTCTTGAACTGGATGCACCATAACCATCCCATCTCGACGGTGGCTTGATTGTGTGGATTGGATGCTGTTCCGAGGTTGTTGTTGGTGTGTGGGAGAGAGTTCATGTTTTGACTAATCATGAGAGCCATTTGATTAATGAAGTTTCCACGGCGCATCGCATCGCTTGTTTGAACATTGGATCAGGAATGAGTTTGTGATTACCATTACCCATGGGTATAACATGAGATGCTTTGGTGGTAATTCCAATGTTTGAGTAGAAGGCAGTTGAATCATTTGATGAGCTTGTCTCTTCCTGGTTGGTTTTGAACTGATTAAGAATCCTTTTTTCAAACATAGCATGTCTCTCATTCCGAAGAAGGAAGGCATAGAGTTGCTCATAGTTTGTATTCTTCAATCCTTTGGTTAGTTTCACAGAGGTGACAAACTTGTGCTATTCGGGATTCATGTTGTTCACAAAATTTGAGTTCAACTGAATGTTTGGCATAGTCATTCCGATGTTCCTCATGTCATTAACAAGCTTGTGGAATCTCACGTAATACTCATAGACACTCTCATCTGGTTTCATCTTAAAGTGCTCAAATTCATCATAGAGTTGTGATTCTCTGTCTTCCATAGTTAATTCGAGAACCGAAAGAAGCATCTTGACATTATCCCACCCTGCCTTGGCTTCGGTGTTGTGATTGATAAGCTTGTAGATATCTTTTGGAAGACCTTGAAGTATGATGTTAGAAGCCCTGATATCGACATCGAATCTCTTTTTCTCCTTATCATTGAGCTCATCATATGTCTTTGGTCTGTCTATCCCATAGATCATTGTTCCATCTGCAGTTGTATCAATTAAGTCTCTTGTAGTCTCAATCTGATAAGGTCCTTCATTAATAGATTTGAGAATGTTGACCCCATTTTCCTTTCCAAGACAGTACAATCTATTCTTTGAGCCCAAGAGTCGTAGTCAGTTCTGTCAAGCATGGGTGGACGAGTATCGAACCGGTGCTTGAAACATCCTCGAACAGTGGAGATGATTGTAGGTACGTTGGTAGACATGTTTAAAGATTACACGGGATTTTATAACTCAATGATTAAACCAGGAAATAGATTCTTTTACGGGATTTTACTAAATCAAGAGAAAACCGTATTACACACAAAAGTCAACCAAGTCGCTAAGAATCCTTGAACCAAGTTGCTAAGCACTAAGTTGCTAATTAATAACAAGACAAGTTGCTAAGTTCCAAATCGCTAAGAATTTTGACAGAGAAGTCGCTATGCACCAAGTCGCTAAGATGTCAAGTCGCTAAATAGCAACTCGCTAAGGTCCAAATCGCTAACACCAAGTCGTTAAGAAACTTAAAGAACAAGTCGCTATCAAAATTGAAGGCAAGTCGCTACCTTACCAAGTCGCTACCCGTAGTGGAGAATCCACTAAGTGTACTGTTTTTCGGCTTGTCTCAAAAGGCAAGTCGCTATGACCAAGTCGCTACCAAACTCACTGCAACTCGCTACCTTTTACTGAAGCAAGTCGCTACCAAGAAATTCACTCCGAGAGCCAAGTCGCTACCAAGAAAAACTTTAAAAACACACTTTTCAATCCAAAACAAGCTCAACCACAGTGATTCAAGCTTACCAAATCAAAACCCAAGCGCATACAATGATTCTAAACACAAAAGTACACCCAAAATTGAAACTTTAACACAAGAAATGAACCAAATGATGCAAAAACCACTAAACTTTTTCAAACTCAAAAACCATCTAAAAACCACTAGAAATCCAAGGATATGTAAGAGATGATCTAACCATGGCTCTTGATACCATTTGTAACATATTGGATTTCATATACACATCAAAACACAAACACAAGTAGGTGTATAAGATGAGTTTTAGAGAGAGAAAGTTAGAGGTTTGGGAACTTTAGTGAGAGAAAGAAAAATCTTATTATGAGCTCCAACTCTCTACCTTGGGAGGTAGAGAGTATTTATAGTCTTACAATAAAACGCCACCTGACGGACTGTGGATCAGGCATACAGTGGGTGAAGACCCGTCCGTCCTCCACGGTGTTACTTAACTAACTACTACTTAACATAAAATAACTACGACTACGAGCTTTCTAACGATTACATATACTTGAGGTGACCGACACTTTAACTACTGGATTTTCCAAATCCTAACAGAGCCTATCTCCTTCATTTGAAAATTTACATTTGTACAACCCATTCCATACTAATTGTGTAACTGCTTTGACTTTTTACTTTTAAGCTCATTAATTGCACTTGTATACTTTTAATTATAATCATGAATAATGCGCGCGGATGGCGCGTTCGGGGTGAAGGAAACTTCCTTTTCGTCGAGCAAGTTTTTCAACCTCCTAAGCAGTGAACCTAATCGTTGTAGTGTAGTATTGGGTAAGCCTCGGGGATTGATATCGTTCTCTAGGGGAATAGGAATGCTAGTAAGAAATATATGACGAGAAGGTGGGGGTTGAGGATGATTCTTTTTTTTATCTTTTTTATGGTTTTTTACAAAGCTAAGGTAAAATCTCGGGGCAATTGGTTTGGGGGTGGTACTTCTACCGATTACTCTACTTATCTAATTATCTAATTACGGAGTATCTAGTTACTACGGGTATCTTATGTCTAATTGAGGTGTGCTCGTATGATAATTAAAAATGTGTTTACCTAGATACTATTACTCCCTAGTTATCTTTTATTGGTCGGTTGAATTGTCACACCTTATCTTAACGCGTTGTATTCCTAAGGTCGTAGGGTATGCGTGCCCCCTAGTTCTTTGAGGTTATCTCTCGTATGTGACCTACGAAGTCGGCAAGCCTAAGCTATTTCATCCATAAACAACATCATCATAAAGCATAATCAAGCATTAAATACAACGAATGATGCCTAGTTGCACTCCTAAGCCAATTTACAATTAAGATAAGAAAGAACCTAACATTAATCAATAACTAGGTTTCATAGATCTAAGCAAACACACAAGAAATCTAGCTAGACATGGTAAACAAGCAAGCATACACACGATCAATCGAATACGAGATAGACATAATATTACTTTGGATTAAAATACTTATCTTGATGTGTAAAATAGGGTATGGGACCCTATGATACTGTCCAATTCGGACTACAAACGATTTAGGGTTTTTTCTCCAAAAGTCTACCTCTCTCAATGCAGAAAAATCGAATTCTATATATAGATTTACAAATGCGACGGCGTCACCTTTTGCATGGGACGCCGTCAGCTCACCGTCATTAGGGTTTTTCGGGCCAAGTCATCGATGGGACGGCGTCACCTTAGAGTTGTGACGCCGTCGGTCTTCGATTGGGGACGTCGTCTTGATTTTGGATCTGGGCCGTCTGAGTTGAAAACTGTGAGTGACGCCCTCCAACATTAAGGCGTGACGCCGTCAGGTTATAAGACCAGAATTTCCACTAAGCCGTCGCGTGCATGTTTTGATCAAGTCATCATAGAGGGACGGCGTCGCCCTTTAATTGGGACGCCGTCAGGTACTGTTGATCAGCTTTGAGTAGCTTCCATCTTGACTTTGCCATTTTCTTCATGTATTTGCTCTTTTTCGTCCAAATGTGCTTCATTCCAGCATTTTGCTTCCAAAAGACCTAAAAAGTGAAAAGGAACAAAATTAAGCAGTAACGGATATCAAATTTGATGATTTAGGGCTTAAATGACCCCCTAAAAGTGTATGTTTTAAATCCTTATCAAATATCCCTACACTTGGTATTTGCTTGTCCTCAAGCAAATGTGCTTTTGGCTAATCAATTTATAAGTTAGGGGGCATGAAGCATTGGTTTAAAATAATTCATAACAAGTAAAAGCACCGCAATAGTCATAACAAGCACAGAAATTATACACTAGCACCTGACAACTGGTGTTTGGATTCTCTCATCTCTCGGGTTTATATGAAATATAATAAATGGAAATGGAAGATAAACACTCATTACCTGACATAGTACATAGATTACCATAAGCTTGAGAGTAGATCAAACCTCCACCGCTTTGGCGTAAGAACCTAGGAACAACTATCTAAGAGGTCTTTACAAGGGTTGTAACGTTAGGCTTACGGTAGGGAAACAAATGGTTTTATTGGATAGGGAATATTTAGTGGTGGCAAGTCAAAAATCTTATGTTACAAGCATGAAAAGCGTGGCGTTGCTAAGCCAAGACTCGACTCACTAACTCTAGATAACTTGAAACAAAACAAACATAAATTTAAAGACATAAACATAAAGATAGATGTAGGATGGTAGCCCGTATGTTTTTTCTTCATTTTTTTCATTTTTTTTAAACACTTTTTTTCATACATTTTTATTATACCATCCTCTACGATAACATCAAAATATAAGGGATTTATAGGAGCATCCCTACACTTGAATTTTTATTTCTCTAACACTAATTGACCCGATTTGAAAATATCAAAACACTCGGAGTATTTAATTACGTAGACAAAGGGAATTTGAATTTATTGTTCTTTCTCGTTACTCTATAAAATATTACTTTTACGCATGAGTCCTGATAGTCCCAAAACTGTGTACAAAAGATATGACTCGACTTAGCAACCATGCAAGTAACTAGATATTTGAACTAAGGGTTTAGTAATGATAACAATAATGCACTAAAGATGAGTGCATACAAGGTAGGCTAAGGCGATTTGGGTGTACATTTGGGGGTGGATTGTAAACAATGTTCTTCATTGATATTCCGGAAAACCAAAACATCATGAGAACCGCGAAAAGGATAGGCTCTGAGGGGTTAACTAGGGGTATCGTGTACTAAAGATGAGTACATCGCAAAGGTGTGGGGTAATTACTCAACCGATGTGGAAGAAGTAATTATAATACATGTTTCAAACAAGGGTTATCTTAATGTCTCTTTTCATTTAGTTATTCCTAACTACACAAGTGTAGTCTCACTAGCGATCTCGGAATGCATCACAGAACAAGTTCTAGAATCTATTATACTATTGGTACACTCTTTAAGCATTAAAGGTGAATGCTTTTATTCCTAAAGATCTAGGGGCGAGCCTTACATTTTTGGGGTGAAATTTGAGTGGTAAACGGTTTTTGTGCTAGTCATATAATTCCTATCCATGAGACGCTTTATTAAGACTAAAGTTTAGCTCGTAAATGTCATTAAAAATTTAAATTTGGTGCTGAAAGTGCTCTAACGAATATTTCTCATAGTTTATTACACAAATTACCAAGGACAAGACAAATAATCAAGTGAGTGAATAGTTTCTAAGTTCCCGTTTTATTCTCCCTCCCTACACTTAAACTGAACATTGTCACCAATGTTCCCCGAAAGTATCAAAGTTATGATAAAGGAAGGTAAGTAAGGAAAAAAAACTAGTACTCCCCTGATTAGCTCGGTAGGATCCGTGTGAAGTTGTTGTTAAATTCTTTTTCAAGAAGAATGCATAAGTGATAAGCTTCATCCGATTTTGTGTTTCTTATTCTTGCCAAATATAGCCTGAACACTTATAAGAAAACAAATGAAACCTTCGCGTAAAATCAGCAGTAAAACTATATATGACACAACTACACTAGAAAGCAAGTAAGATATAATGCTAGTGGAATGGATGTTTGCAGTTTTTCTGGAAAATTAAGACCTGGGAATTTCCAAAAATTTATAAGTATCACAGAAAACGAAAAATGATAAAGCTGTTTACGCATAGCCTGACGTCGTCAGGTTGTCCTGACAGAAACTGGTCTGCTGCGTTTTTCTGGAAACATTCTGGAAAAATTATATCTTTAAAACCTGGAAAAATTCATGCAAAACATCCATTGTGACTCAATATAAGCATTTAACTCTAACAAACACACATATATATCAAATTCACTAATTGTAATTCTCATGTTCATGTTCTTCAAAAACGTATGTGATCTTCACTACACTTATCTTTTTGTAAAATACTTTTATATGTAATTAAGACGAGGTTAAAGACAAAATAAAGCATTTTCACAAAGTATAACATGAGAATAGACAACAATGAAAAAGATATAAGACACACAAAACAAGCAAACATTAAGCATGGGTTGCCTCCCACGAAGCGCTTTTCTTTATTTATGAGTCTTGTAGCTAGACTCGAAGTTGTGCTCCTACGTACCCATGTAAGTAAGTTTATTCTCAAGAATGTCATAGGGATCAAACTTATCTTTTAACTTCCTATTGGTACGCTTAGTCCGGTATGCCTTTTCAAACTTCTCTCCATCAAGGTCATAGATTGTCATCCTAATGTGCCATTCTCCATTCCCATCACTAGGTGGTCTATCCCAACTCCAATCATACTTAGGCTTCTCACTCTCAACTTTCCACTTATTCATGTTAAGATTAATGAGCAAGGTTCCTAGGAATTCGGTCATCTTCCTAAACACTAAAGTATCCTCGAACGGGTTCACTTCAATGTCCCTAGCCAATTGTTGTTCATTGAGAGTTGAGTTACTCACAAAGATCTCTTCTAGATAGAAAGGTCGTTGAGGGCCTACAAAATCTCTATTGGTCCAAGGTCCATATCTATATGGTTTTCTATCCAACATGATCTCATATGGTATTTGTTCATCCTCTTTGTAGTAGATATACTTCTTGACATTGTAAATTGACCTAGCACTCCCTTTTCCTACCACTATATTAGATATCTTACAATCAATTATAGCACTAGCGGTAGCTAAGAATCCTCTTTCTACTAACAATGGGCATGTCGGGTCTTTATTCATGTCTAGCACATGGAAATCCGCCAAAAGAGTTAATCGACCTACGTACACTACCATGTCCTTCACTATCCCTACCGGATATGCAATACTACCGTCCGCTAAACCTAAGATGGTTTTCGTTGGTTCTATTTTACCTAGGTTAAGTATTTGATAAGGATTTAAAACGTACACTTTTAAGGGGTCATTAAAGCCCTTAATCGCCCACTTTTATATCCATTACTGCTTAATTTCGTTCCTTTCACTTTTTAGGTCTCTTGGAAGCAAAATGCTGGAATGATGCATATTTGGACGAAAAGGATTGAATATATAAAGAAAATGGCTAAGTCAAGATCGAAGACACTCAAGCTGCTGAAACTGAAGCTGACGACATCCCAACTAAAGGGCGACGCCGTCCCTTTATACGAATAAAAATCTCAGACGGCTCAGTAGACTTTTTTCTAAAATACACCTGACGGCGTCAGGCTTTGAATAGGAAGGGCGTCACTAAGACTTTTCATCTCAGACGGCCCAGATCCATAATCAGACGACGTCCCTACTGAAGCCCGACGGCGTCACAACTACAACGTGACGCCGTCCCAACGATAACTTGTCAAAGACAAAAACCCTAATGACGGCGATCTGACGGCGTCCCAACTATAAGGCGACGCCGTCGCAAGTGTAAAATTATATATAGAAATCGAGTTTTCAGAATTTTAAGAGGTAGACTTATGGAGTAAAAACCCTAAATGTTTGTAGTCCAACCTGGACAGTATTTTAGGGTCTCAAACCCTATTTTACTCATCAAGATAAGTGTTTTATTCCATTGATTTCATTATGTCTTTCGTTGAATGTGTGTATGCTTGCTTGTTTAACATGTCCGGCTAAATTTCTTGTGTGTTTGGTTAGATCTATGAAACATAGTTATTAATTATTGATTGGTCGTCTCTTATCTTAATTGTAATTGGCTTAGGAGTGAAATTAGGCTATCGTTGTATTTAAATGCTTGATTAATCTTTGTGAACCTTAGTTTATGAATCACTTAGCGGATTTCATAGTCTAAACATCCAAAGATAACCTTAAAGTAGTTTATGAATCATCTAGCAGACTTCGTAGGCAATAAGCTTAAGTTAGTCTCAAAGAGTTAGGGAAAAAGGCACACCCTACGACCTTAGAAAACACAGCGCGTTAAGAATAAGGTCGTGTCAATTCAACCACCAATAAAAGATAACTATGGAGTAATAATATCTAGGTAAGCACATTTTTAATCATCATACGAGCACACATAAAAAAGACATAGCCTACCCATAGTTTATATAATTAGATAGTAGAAGTAATTGGTAGAAGTACCACCCCCCAAATCCAAGCCCCAAGATTTTACCCTTAGCTTTCTAAAAAAATATAAAAAGATAAAAAAAAAATAATCTTCCTCAATCTCAACCTTAGCGTAGTACACTTCTTACTAGCATTCCTATTCCCCTAGAGAACGATATCAATCCTCGAGGCTTACCCAACACTACACTACAACGATTAGGTTCACTACCTAGGGTGTTGAAAAACTTGCTCGACGAAAAGGAAGTTCCTTTGACCCCGAACACGCCTTGTACGCACATCAAGGCTTCTATGGAGGGACAACGGAAGAAGATTGATGCTTAACCCTAAGTCGGCTAATGTGTCAAAAGCTTTGGAATTTCCAATTCTACACGGAAGAATGAATAGCCCGGGATCATCCAACTTCTTAGGTAACTTATTTTGCACAAATGCGAACCCACGCTCTCCTAATTTTAATTCTTGCTCATATTTTTCTTTTAAAGGATTATAATAAGGTGCATGAGTCAAGACTTCAGGAACCTGTTTTTCTTGGTGAAGCTCCTTATACTCCTCTTCTACAGTAGGTTTGGGTTCTTGGTTGATAGGTTTCTCAAGAGTTGGATGTACCTATGGCTAGGGTCCTTGGTACTTCATGAGGGATCGTTTGGAATTTCCTAAGTTGTTTTGCTCGAGCTTGAAAGTGTACCACATCTCTCCCGCTTCGTCAGTACGCGTGGAGGCGTAGTCCGCAAAAGCTTGTTCGGGGAGTCTTGTGCAATCACGAGTTTCGTGAGGACCACTACATAATTCACAAGGTAGAGTTCTTTTGTTCACTTGGTGTGAAGGCTTATGATTCACGTAGGAGCTCATTAGGAATTTGACTTGATCTTCAAGTTCGAGCATCCTACAATTGGAAGGTTGTGAGTCAATGGGAGGCAAGGAGATTGCCTTGACGGTTTTGGACAACTCACGGGGGTCATTCCAACATTCGTTGTCATAGAGGGCAAGGTCCTCTATTGTACCCCACGATTCTTCGGTGGTAAGTTCACTAAGTTTGCCACCGGCCGCTTAGTAGATGGTTTGCCTAGTTGAGAAGTTGACATGATCGTAAAAGATTTGGACTTGAAGCCAAAGATCAATGGCGTGATGAGGGACTTTATGGAGCAAGTCCTTGAATCGAGTCCACATTGTTGGAACATCAAGATGTCATTCCTAAGTTTGGTAGTTCTCCCCGGTGGGAAAAATTGGGCGAGGAATTGAGTGGTGAGATCATCCTAACTTGAGATGGATCCGGCGGGAAGTCACTCAATCCAATTACTAGTTTGGTCCCCTAGAGAGAATTGGAAGAGACGCAAACGTGTGGTCTCCCGTGTAGTAGCATCAAGGTCGATGGAGTCAGCAATTTTAAGGAAGTCCATGAGATGATGATTAGGATCTTCGGAACAAAGTCCATGGAATGCACATCCATTTTGCACCAACCGGATGGTGTCGGATCGCAGGGCCGTAGTTTGAGCTTGATCGGGGAGCTCAATGGTGTTCCTATAGCCTTGATGGATCGGTCTATAGTATTCACCAAGAGTACGGCCTCTTGGTGGGTCATTTGGTGGTGGGTTGATGGGAAGTGGTTGATTTGGTGGGTTATCACCTTCCATGATGAAAAGTGATGAGGCTACGAACAAACAAACGAAGAAGGGGGATAGACTACAAGGAAGCTAATGAAAATGAGAAAAAATCTTACTTGATAGGAATTAAGCAAGGGAACCTAAACGAGATACAAATCTAACTAGCTATTCTATTCCCCGGCAGCGGCGCCAAAAACTTGATGCGCGCGGAAGGCGCTTTTGGGGTGAAGGAAACTTCCCTTTCGTCGAGCAAGTTTTTCAACCTCCTAGGCAGTGAACTTAATCATTGTAGTGTAGTATTGGGTAAGCCTCGAGGATTGATATCGTTCTCTAGGGGAATAGGAATGCTAGTAAGAAATATATGACGAGAAGGTGGGGGTTGAGGATGATTCTTTTTTTATCTTTTTTATCATTTTTTAGAAAGCTAAGGTAAAATCTCGGGGCAATTGGTTTGGGGGGCGGTACTTCTATCGATTACTCTACTTATCTAATTATCTAATTGAGGTGTGATCGTATGATGATTAAAAATATGTTTACCTAGATACTATTACTCCATAGTTATCTTTTATTGGTCGGTTGAATTGTCACACCTTATCTTATCGCGTTGTATTCCTAAGGTCATAAGGTATGCGTGCCCCCTAGTTTTTTGAGGTTATCTCTCGTATGTGACCTACGAAGTCGGCAAGCCTAAGCTATTTCAGCCATAGACCACATCATCATAAAGCATACTTAAGCATTAAATACAACGAATGATGCCTAGTTGCACTCCTAAGCCAATTTACAATTAAGATAAGAAACAACCTAACAGTAATCAATAACTAGGTTTTATAGATCTAAGCAAACACACAAGAAATTTAGCTAGACATGGTAAACAAGCAAGCATACACACAATCAATCGAATACGGGATATACATAATGTTACTTTGGATTAAAATACTTATCTCGATGTGTAAAATAGGGTATGAGACCCTAAGATATTGTCCAATTCGGACTACAAATGATTTAGGATTTTTTCTCCAAAAGTCTACCTCTCTAAATGCAGAAAAATTGAATTCTATATATAGATTTACAAATGCGACGACGTCACCTTTTGCATGGGACGCCGTTAGCTCGCCGTCATTTGGGTTTCTTCTGGGCCAAGTCATCAATGGGACGGCGTCATCTGAGAGTTGTGACGCAGTCGGTCTTCAGTTGGGACGTCGTCTTGATTCTAGATCTGGGCCTTCTGAGTTGAAAACTGTGAGTGACGCCCTCTAATATTAAGGTGTGACGCCGTCAGGTTATAAGACTAGAATTTCCACTGAGCCGTCGCTTGCATGTTTTGATCAAGTCATCATAGAGGGACGGCGTCGCCCTTTAATTGAGACACCGTCAGGTACTGTTGATTAGCTTTGAGTGGCTTCGATCTTGACTTTGACATTTTCTTCATGTATTTGCTCCTTTTCGTCCAAATGTGCTTCATTCCATTATTTTGCTTCTAAAAGACCCAAAAACTGAAAAGGAACGAAATTAAGCAGTAACAGATATAAAATTGGTCGATTTAGGGCTTAAATGACCCCCTAAAAGTGTACATTTTAAATCCTTATCAATGAACAACGTCCTTATATTCATTTTCTTTTCTGAGAAAAGTCTATGATTCCTAATAAAATATACCACAATAGCAATAGCCATTCTTTTCAACACACTTCTCACTGAATTGTTGCATTTTTCATTTGCTAAATGATTGATTATATTCATCGAGTTATTATCCAGGCTACCTTCCTTAATCTTCTCTTTTATCTTCTTTTATACCATCCCAAAGTATTCACAAAAGAATAATAAATGTCCACGAGAATCATTTATTTTGTTGCACAGAGGACATAACAGATTAACTTGACTATTCCATACCGTAATTATATATTGTGTAGCTAGCCTTTCTTGTATCGCTAACCACAATATAAATGCATGCCTTGGATTACATTGTGAGTACCAAATAACTTTGCTCCAATTCACCTCAACCATCTGACTTTTGAAAATCTCCAAAAACATTTCTTATTGAGAAAGTAGCTTGCTTTCCATTACTTCCTTTCCACTTTACTTTATCTTCACTTATATCATTAAGCACCGGAACCTCTACATTTTCTAGCTCACTTAATTGATTTCTTCACTTAGTAGGCCACAACCAATTACCATTATCCATTATTTCTACAACATTCTTTTAAATTGAATTATACTACTCAATGGTTCCAAATTATGCCACTTATCATGCCAAAAATTAGTATTTCTCCCATTTCCAATTTCATGCCAAATATAAGCCCCTCATTTTGCTTATCATATTCAAAATAGCTTTCTACGTACCACTATCTGAAATCTCGGGAGTTACTTTCCAAAAACTCCTACCTTTCAACTTTACTAAATTTACCTATTTGACCCAAAGACTGTCTTTCTTTTATAATGATGTACATAACAAAACTTCATTCCATAGACCCAATAGCCTCGAACCTAAAACCCATTGACTTTAGGACTGCAAATGACTTTCCATGCTACTTTTGTTTCTCCTTTTTTCAGTTCTCCCAAAGACCATAGAAAACCTTTTAATGCCTTCTCAATCTTTTTCACTGTTGACTTAGGAATCAAAAAGACTGATGCCAAATAAATATTTTTGAAAGTTATGCCCAATATATGTGCATTGATGACAAGACTTAAGCTATAAGTTGCAACCTGCCTGCATAGGAAAGGGCCTTATTCTTCCAATTATTTACCTTGTTCTTTACTTTTTCTACCAACTGCTTGCATTTCATTTGTAGCAACCCACATTTTTTAGGACAATAATTTTTATATTAAATATTACATTTCATACTTTCACCTCCATAGTTTATTTAACGCGTAGTCATTAATTTATTTCACGCGTATCGAGAAACAACATTAAACGCGTACCATTTGTAGACTAAATTTAGTCTACTTTTAGCAACGACAACATTATTCTCATGAGCACGTTTTACAAATTTTATATTTTTGGTTTACAAATGTACATAAAATAATTACGTCATGCATTTCGATCATACATACATGCACACATTCACCACTCTTCTTACTAATACACACTTAATTATACATACACTCAAATATGTATACACTTATCAAATTTAAATAACATTTCTTTTCGTTTGTTCTTGCATTTGTCCCCTCCCCTACCAAAAGAAACTAATCCAACATCAAAATCCTACCTAGTTTCCCTAATTTACCATTTCTATGTATTAAATACTTACCCTTAAGCGATCTTGTGACAAGAACTTGAAAACTTCCCCCTAGCCTCATGAGATTCGGCCAACACCAACATCAAGACACTCAATACCAACTTTTTTCAACTAGTTATGATGCATGGGAAAGTAACTTGATACCTTTCCTAAATTGCTACTATAAATGAAACTATACATAAATGAGTCAATTTTAACTATTTACGACCCATATGATACTTGAAATATGGCATTTGACTTACTTTCATGTTCATCAATAGAGTAAGAATCTCCATGACTAAAGTGAATAAGTATGGAGATATTGGACCACCTTGTCTTAACCCCCTTCCACTCTTGAAATGTCAATATTTGTCACCATTAATACAAATTGAGAAAGTAGCAGTGGTAACACATGTCATAATCACGCCTATCATCTTCTCATGGAACCCAAAATGCTTAAGAATATGTTTTAAGAACTCCCAGCTGACTTTATCAGATGCTTTTGCAATATCAATCTTTAAATCACATCTTTTGAGGGCCATTTTTCATGTCATAACTTTTGAACAATTCCTTAGTGATTAACAAATTATCTTGGATCAATATTCCTGGAATAAAAGCACTCTGGTTCAAACTTACTAATTTCTATAAACCCAAATAATAAATAGAATTTGATCTATTTGAGAAAGCAACAATATGAATTAAGTATGACCGTGATAACGCCCAAATTGTGTATGTTTTTAGTAGCATTACCCGTACTTTTGTATATGTTATTTGGTTATTTATAAGCTTTTGTTACTTAATCTTATAAAAGTATGTATGCAAGTTCATATGTAACCAAGTAAATAAAAAGAATAAGAAATGATAAATAAATGAAGATTCATGAACGTACGAAGATTCCCGCATCAAGGTCCACACAAAAAAGCATTTCAAGAGCTAACACGTCAACAAATCAATGCCTCCAGGCCCCGAACAAGAAACAAGCAAACCAAAACAGAAAAAGAACAAAAGACATAAGTTTAAGACCCTCTAGCAGATTGGATTGGTTGGAGCCCGCAGCCGATTCAGCAAAAAGTGTTAACGAAGACCAGCCGATCGACTAGATCATTGTGCCGATCAACTGGGACTACCTGGTTTACCAAAACTTAGTTATTAAGCCTCTAATCGTGACTAACCGATTCTAGACCCTTCCCTATTAGTTTCTAGTTCATTCTAGGCTACTTGGTGGCCAAGTCGAGCATTGATGACCCTTAGGCCTTAAGAGTAGTATAAATAGAGGCCTTGGCAAGTGTTTTTAATAATCTATCCATCAATCAATCATCCAAAGCTAAAACAAACTCCCTAAAACTCTCAAAATTCGTCCACAAAATCCCACGAAACTTTGGAGGTCTAAAAAGCCATCATTTGGAGGTTTTAACATCAAGAAGTCATCACCAATACTTGAGGCATCATTACTTCATCATTTGTAATCTTATTTCAATCATTGTTATACCTTTAATCATTTTTTCTATAATGTTCAAATTTCTGAGTTTATGTCTTTATTTAGTATGAGTGGCTAGTGCTTTTGTGCACTTGCTTCGATGATGTTTATAATACAATGATTTGCTTTTGATTGTGATAACATGTTTTAATTGAATTTCAAGCTAATTCTAAGATCCAATCATGCTTGTGTTTCATAGTGACATTTGTTTTTCAAGTTTGATTAGTTGATGGTGATCTCATAGGTCAAAATGGTTATTATCATTCAACTAGTTATAATCAATTCTATGAATGATTGTTTTTAACCAAAATTCTTGGTATAACAAAGAAACTTGAGTTTTTTTGTAATGAGAATGCTATTGTTTATCAAATGGATTGATTGGTAATAGTTTTATAGGTCGAAAGGGTAATTGTTATGAATCGATTGTAGCCATTTTTGTCTATGTCGGCTATCATTTGTATTGACCATTTCTTAAGTGAATTTGACTAAACAAGAAACGTTTTTGTGTTTATGTTTGTGAAACTATCGCGGATCAAATTTATAAGAATTGGATGGTCTTGAATTGATTGGTTAAGCTTAATGCTTGTTTTTTTAATCTAAGATCTTGATGAAGATTTGAATCATGAAAACAATAGATTAGACTACCATCTAATTATCAAAATCAGCATGTAAAAAGAGTTATCACAATCATGCATATCGGATTAAACAAACCAGCCTTAGCGAGTGTAGTTTTAATCATTTGAATCTTCATCATAATTGTTCTTGCTTACTTTCAATTCCGAGTACAATTGGTAGATTATTGTATAGTTTTCTTAGCTTATTTTCCAATTCACACAAATCCCTGCGAACGATATCGGTTTAGCCTTTATATCTTACTACTAACGGACGAGTTCACTTGCTCGTATGTGTTGCTAATAGATTCGATAATCCTTGTTTATAAATTTAAAACTTGCACTCTCTGCACGCATCTAACGGACACAAATTCTTGAGAACTAGTTATTATTGCTTTTTTACTATAAATTTAAATTTTACCCAAGATTTAAAGAGTGTAAAGAGGAGGAGAAAAATCCAGATACAAGAATACTTTTGATAAATAGAAAATTTAAGACTACATTATTAGTACTAGCAGGTATTTGCGTGTTGTGAGGCGGGTACCCTGTAATTAAAAATTCCGACAAATAATGTTTTCTGATCATATGTTTTCCATTACAAATGACGATATTATTATGGAGTTAAGAGGTACTATCCAAAATTTCTTACGACGATGAGCGTTTGATGTAAACTAAAAATGAGAAAAACGGCATATACGACAATAAAAAAAAAGTTAAACTAGACCCAAACTTGCAACTAAGTAGTGTAATACTTAGAATATTACGGTAGTTAAAGAGTCATACCCTTTGTTTAAATAAATTCTTGTAAAATTATACTAGTAAAACATATGGTTGATTTGTACCATGTCAAATAAATGACAACTTTCATCGTCTGTACTATATTTTATATTAATTGCATGAAGCTTTTGGTGCTTGATTAGTTTGTACAATAAAAATAATAAAAAGTACTTTTTATCTAGAGGGTGTTTATGTTTTTTACATCAAATGAAAAAGTTAAAAATTCAATGGTTGAATATGTTGTTGTATTAGATGATTGTATATATAGCTTGATAGTATTGCTTAAATTTCATATGTGAAAGTGTTAAAAAATTTAAGAGAAAAGATAAAAAGATGCTTTACATGAAAGTATAGATTAGAGAGTAAAATCTAGTTTTTTGAAGTATAAGATGATTTATTATTAGTCGAATATATTATTGGATAGGCCCAAGTAACATTGTTTTGAGGATTAGCCCGTATGTTAGCTTATTTATCAAGTTATCATGTATCCTATGTATAGGGGACATTATTATTGATTTAATCAAGCATTTCATTATCTAATATGGTAATCAGAGCCAACCCTAAATACCCACCAAAACATTCAGTTCCCATCCCAACAATATTGCCGCAATAATTTTTTTTCTCAACTTGCTGCTGTCGTATTTTACTTTTGTGCAAGTTCCCGTCCAACTAACGTTAATTTTGTCCATTTTATGTGGCTTTTCAAACATAAATTTCATGCAGATGGTTCATTAAGCAGGTATAAGGCTCCTCATGTTGCCAACGGACGCAATCAACAACAGGGTATTGATTGTGATGAGACATTTAGTTCGGTGGTTAAACCGGCCACCGTTCGTACTGTTTTGAGTCTTTCTGTTTCTCATGACTGGCCCATTCATCAGCTTGACGTGAAGAATGCTTTTCTTCATGGTCACTTATCTGAGACAGTGTATATGCACCAGCCTCCAGGGTTTGTTAATCCTGCTCACCCTGATTATGTTTGCCACTTGCAACGATCATTATATGGGCTTAAGCAAGCCCCGCGTGCATGGTTTCAGCGCTTTGCTTCTTATGCTACCAGAGTTGGGTTTCAGCACAGCAAAACCGACTCCTCTTTGTTTATTTTTCATCGTGGGGATGATATTGATTATTTATTATTATATGTCGATGATATCATTGTTACAACATCTACTGCAGCATTTCTACAGCAGGTCATTAGCTCGTTACATGTCGAGTTTTCTATGACCGATCTTGGATCTCTTAATTATTTACTTGGCATCTCGGCTCAATGGACTTTAGCAGGCATGTTTCTATCGCAATCTAAATATGCTAAGGACATACTTGATAGAGCCCACATGCAACATTGCAATACTTGCAGGACTCCGGTTGATACTGATTCTAAGTTGGGTCCTGATGGTGACCCAGTTTCTGATCCAACTTTGTATCGTAGCTTGGCAGGTGCTCTTCAGTATCTTACTTTCACGCGACCGGACATTTCATATGATGTTCAACAGGTTTGTCTCTATATGCACGATCCTCGTGAGCCTCATCTTGTTGCTTTGAAGTGAATTCTTCGGTATGTCTATGGTACTATTGATTATGGTTTACAACCGCATGTTTCTACTACTGCTCAACTAACTACTTACACGGATGTTGACTGGTCTGGTTGCCCTGTCACTCGACGTTCCACATCTGGCTATTGTGTTTTTCTTGGGGACAACTTGCTTTCTTGGTCTACTAAGCGCCAAGCTACATTATCTAGATCAAGTGTTGAGGCTGAATATCGAGGCGTTGCCAATGTTCTTGCCGAAACTGCTTGGGTTCGTAACCTTTTGTGTGAGTTTCATGCACCTGTTTTTACTGCTACTTTAATTTATTGTGATAATGTGAGTGCGGTATATCTCTTCAATACTCCGATTCAAAATCAGCGCACCAAACATATAGAGCTTGATATTCATTTTGTTCGTGATTTTGTGGCTAAGGGTCTTGTGCGCGTCATGCATGTTCCATCCAGATTTCAATATGCAGATATTTTTACTAAAGGTCTCCCTAGTGCATTGTTTCAAGATCTTCGCTCCAGTTTGAACGTCCGAAGGCCTCCCGCTCCAACTGTAGGGGTGTATTAGCCGAATATATTATTGGATAGGCCCAAGTAACATTGTTTTGAAGATTAGCCCATATGTTAGCTTATTTATCAAGTTACCTTGTATCCTATATATAAGGGACATTATTATTGATTTAATCAAGCACTTCATTATCTAATATTTATATGGTTAAGAAAGGTTCAATGGTTGTCAACTAAACGACCATTAAAACTTACTCTATGGTCAATGTCAGAATTATATTTTAAAAACGTGGGGTGCATAAAAAGAATCAAACTGTGATATAAGAGTTTTGATTAAAAGTATGATTTACTTTTCATAAAGTAACTACACAAAAAATATAAACCGTTTATTTTGCTAGGGTGCAATTAGCAAAAATCGAAAAAAAAATTTCACGAAAATTAACGCTATGAAACATAATTTCACTAGGGTTTTGTGACACTGCGAGACACCTCCTACTTTCGCAAGTATTTACCGTTTTTAGTGCCAGATTTGAACCTGTGCAGAGTGAGCCTCAAAATTTATCAAAGATGCAATCCAATTCTAAGCCCTATAAGTTTTATAGAGCACGTCACCTTAGCATATACCATATAGCACTACTATAACATAAACGCTTTCTTCAACTATAAGTTTTATAAGCGCATGTAGGTCCTAATTTTTACTGAGAAAAGTACCATAAGGGTACAAAATCTTTTTGATGTTCCCAACTATGGTCACTTTTCAAGCTCATCTCTTAAATGGTCATACTCAACTTATCAACTTCGCAACTCCACCCAAATATTGATACGTGTCCATTTGCAAGTACATGATTTAATTTTTGGTTTGTAGCTTTAAATGACAAATGTACCCTCTATATTAAATATTAATGAAACACATATATATATATATATATATATATATATATATATATATATATATATATATATTTCTTTATCTCTTTCATCTTCTTCCTCATACACCCACACCATCTCCACCACTTTATCCATTAGTCACCACCGCCATCTCCGACCGTCACCACCTCCAGATCCGTCATTGTAACTGTCACCATCAACATGCTCAAATCTTTGCTCGACCAACATGCGCCACCCTTTTCTCTACTGCAACCCACCGTGCTCGACCCTTTGCTTCACCACGACCTATTGTCCTACTATGCTCCACCACTACGACTCACCATGCTTGACCCTTTGCTATATATCCACCACCTTAACCCATCGTGCTCAAACTTGTGTATATATGTTTGACACCACCTTGACCCCAAATCCTCATACAATGTTATGGCTTTATGGCTTTATAATGTAGAATGTATTTTTTTTAAAAAAGAATGTAGTTATCGTTCGACTAGAAATAAGTTGTTCAAAATGTAAGACTAGGAAAAGACAAGTATTCTCGGTGGCAGACAAATTAGTAAAACTTATTAAATTTATATTAATCAAATTAAAGAAGACTTGTAACATTGGTGTAAAAACATAAGCTAGTAATAAATATAGATTAATCTCAAAATTATGGTTTGCCATAAATAGTACTGGTCTGTTACTCTTTGTCGCAAAAAAGTTGTGTTTAATAGTACTTTTTAATTCATTGTCCAAGGAACAAATTTTAGCGCACAAGAAACAATTTTTAGTACACAAAGTACTTTTAACAAAATATAAGATACAAATGAAGTAAAAGTACAAGTCATAAAGCATAAGTTATAAGAGTTTGATGCTCATAAGCAAAATGGTATATTTGTAATTTTGCAATAAAGCAAAAGAATATATAGAAAAAAAAAGCAAATTACCAAAAAAGACTACTTCACGACTCATTTTACAAAAATGAACCAAAAACCAAATACTTACCAAATGAGACTTCACCCACGTGCATCTATGCATGAATCTGACACCCATTCATTTTTATTTCATCTCCCCATAAAGAGAGAGAAGGTGAAGGGCACTTGACTACTTTTTTATGGTGCACAACTACACGCATCCATTCATTCATGATATGAATCACAGTTTACATAATAGTACTCACAAAAACACAAACACAAAACCATGAACAAAAAACAAACATCATCATCTATCATCCTACTATGTTCCATCTTCACCATAATCCAACCAACATCTTTTCAACCACCATCATTAGGCTTCACATGCACAAGCAGAGGTGCCACGTATAACTCCTTAATAGACTACAAGCTCCCAAACACTACTACTTTATCCTCATTCCGTGCACTTTTCCAAATCAAAAACCTTAGAACACTTTTAGCCGCTAATAACCTTCCTTTAACCACCCCACAAAACCAAACTTACCCAGCTTCTTCAACGTTGAAAATCCCATTCCCGTGTTTTTCAACAATGGTACAGGTACTCCACGCCCTGGCCACGCCCAGGCTCCACGCTTAGGCTGCCATGCCCAGCTCCACGCCCAGCTCAACCTCTCGCCTAGGGCACGCCCAGAACACGCCCACACTTCTTACTGGTTTGTATCACGCCCAAACTCACGCCCACGAAATTGGTTATACACGTGTACGGTTTAAAACATATTCCGGTAGAAATCTAACGTATAACATTGAAAAGTTCATTTTCGAAAAATACATAGGCGAGGTTCATTTTCGAAATCTAACGCAGAAAGTGTTCGTTTAAGAAATTTTCTCTAGAAAAAACCTTACTTACCACTTGTACTTTTATAATAAAAAAAGGACGCGTGTCGAGTATTTGGTGGAGTTGCGAAGTTGAGCAGTTGATGCAAATGACACATGTTAAGATTTAGGTGGAGTTGCGAAGTTGAACATGACCATTTTAAAGATCAGCTTGAAAGTTGACCATATTCGAGAGCATTAAAAAGATTTTGTATATTTATGGTACTTTTCTCATTTTTATTTAGTAAATTTTCTTTTAAAGGAAGCATATTGCATTAAATTAAAATAGTGAAAAAATTGAGTGTTTGAGAAATATGGAGAAAATGAAATGTTGTAGGTTGTTTTTATGAAAAAAAAAATGGGTATTTATTAGGGGAAAAAGGAGGGGGGGTTGGGTTATTTATTTTTATTTTTTGTGACCGGTGCACTTCGTTTCATTTTCAAAAAAGTATAATAAAAAAAATACCGAAAACGGCCGTTGTGGCCTTGGTGAAGGGACAAATAACGCGGCTATGGCGCTGTATCCGGTGCCATAGGGCATAAAAAGCCGTATGGCGTTCGATACACCACTGCACCGAGCACTCTTAAATTAGTTTGGTCATGTGAGACTGACGATTAGGTGGTTAATTTAGTGACCGTTACTTTAACCTAGACTACTAAAAGAATGAGTAAAATACACGGTTGGTCCCTAGTCTTGTACTGAAGCATTACGTTGAACCAAAACTTGGCATTTTCATTGCTGGGAGTCCTTTTTTCAAGTTTTATAGTCTAAACTGGTCATTTGACGAATTTTTCGTTAGTCAACCACCTCAGTCGCCGTTTGCTTTGTCTTTAGTCCAAGGGCACAAATGTCATTTCTTTATTTCGATTAAAAATGTCTCAGATTATTGCCACATGTAATCTAACCCTCTTCCCGCCCCATAAACACATAGACTGTATTATTTTTCGTCCCAAAACTTTCGTTACAAGAATTATCACAATTCCCTAATTGCATGTCACAAAACCCGTGTTTATTAATCAAAAATCGAAAAATGGATTTTACTCTATGGAAAGTAAGAAGACATCCAGGTTATCCAGTTGATGATTGATACGCGTACAATGCGCGTTCGGGGTCAAAGGAAACTTCCTTTTCTTCGAGCAAGTTTTTCAACCACCTAGGCAGTGAACCTAATCGTTGTAGTTTAGTATTAGGGTAAGCCTCGGGATTGATATCGTTCTCTAGGGGAATAGGAATGCTAGTGAGAAGTTACTACGCTAAGGTTGGGGTTGAGGAAGATTATTTTTTATCTTTTTTTTATTTTTTAGAAGATTGAAAGGTACGAATCTCTTGGTATTGGATTTGGGGGGTTGGTATTTCTACCAATTACTCTACTTATCTAATTAACTAAGCTAAGGTGAGTGTAGTCTATGTCTATTGTTGTGTGCTCTTATGATGATTAAAAATGTGTTTACCTAGATGCTATTACTCCCTAGTTATCTCCTATTGATGGTTGAATTGTCACGTCCTTATTCTTAACGCGTTGTGTCTTCAAAGGTCGTAGGGTATGCGTTTTTCCGTAAGTCTTTTAGACTACCTTAAGGTTATTGCCTACGAAATCTCTAGGATTCATAAACTAACTCTAAGGTTACCTTTGGATGTTTAGCCTACAATAACTCTAGGTGATTATAAACTAATGTTCAAAAAGATTACTCAAGCATTAAACACAACGAATGACCTATCGCAATACTAGGTCAATCATAATTAAGATAAGAGACAACCAATCAATATTCAATACCTAGGTTTCATAGATCTAAGAAAACACAAAAGTAAACTAGCCGGACATGGAAAACATGCAAGCATACATACAAACAATTGAAGACATAATTGAATTAATGAAGTAAATCACTTATCTTGTTGTAAAATAGGGTATGGAACCCTAAGATACTGCCCAAGACAGCCAAATTTCGGTTTAGGTTTTACTCCACAAAACTACCTCCATAAAATTCTGAAAATTCGAATTCTATATATATAGTTACAATATGCGACGGCGTCACTCTTTATTTGTGACGCCGTCAGATTGCCGCCATTAGGTTTTCGTCTTGGCCATGTCAACTCTGTTACAGCGTCACCTTATGGTTGTGATGCCGTCGGCTTCATCTTCTGACGCCATCGGGATCCAAATCTAGGTCGTCTGAGTTGTGACGCCCTACTCTTTAAAACCTGATGCCGTCAAGTGTAAACTAGCAATTTGGCATCTGAATCGTCTCAAAACGTGTTGCGACGGCGTCGCCATTTGGCTGTGACGCCGTCACCTTCTGTTCCAGCAGCTTGAGTGTCTTGATTCTTGACTTTGGCCATTTTCTTCATATATTCGCGCCTTTTCGTCCGAATAAGTGTCATTCCAGCAATTTGTCTTCAAGAGACCTAAAAAGTGAAAAGGAACGAAATTAAGCAGTAACGGATACAAAAGTGATCGATTAAGGGCTTAAATGACCCCTCAAAAGTGTACTTTTTAAATCCTTATCAATGATATCGTCCTGTACGACTCTGCTAAGAAGAAATACGATACTGTTTATTTTTTGATTATAAACATTGGAATTTCTAATTGGGGTATTTATTTTTTGGCAATTAACTTTTGAGGATGTCCTAAACATATATTGACATGTTTTCAGGTGGTAGATCTAATATGTTTAGCATGATGGTTCATCACAACAGTTTCTTTAAATACTGGCCTGGTAGAATATACGTTGGATGTATGGAAAATTTAGTTGATTTGGTTGATGTTGATAGTGTGTCAGTTGAAGAGTTGGATGTTCTTATGTATGAATTGGGTTACGAGCTTGGTTCAAAAAATTACTATTACTTTGTAAAGCCTGTTAGTAATTTAGATGGTGGTTTGTATAGCTTAAGTGAGAGTGCAAATTTAGAAATATTGAAAGATCTTGTTGATGACCATAAGATGATAGAAGTTTATGTTGAAAATGGTAAGACAACATTGGATGTTGATGAAATGTCACCAAAGTCAATTAGGACAGTTATTGCTGATGTGGATGCAACAAAGAAAAAGGTTGCTCTTGCTATTGTTCCATATTTCTCAAACAAATTGTTCTTAGAAAACATTGTTAATAAATATGTGGTAGAGGATTTATGTCAGGTTACACATCTATCTTTGGAAGTCAATACTTTGGTACAATCTAGTCAGATTCCAGAAATTGAACCCTTGTTTTCATATGTAGAGGTCTGTCAAACTAAAGATGTTGTAGGTAATGTCACCCAGCATATAGATAAACATGTTGAGCATATCCAATAGATAGTCCTGAAGAGGTATGTCAAAATGATCAAGAGTTAGTTCATCAAGAGGAGGAAATATGTAATCCTGTTGAGCATATCCAAAAAGGTAAATCTGTACAGGTATGTGAAATTGATGAAGCTTTAAGTGATGACAATATGAGTGAAACAGATAGTTATGTGAGTGATGATGATGATATTGAGAACAATCGAGATGGAAACACAGTTGTTGATAAGGCAAATACTTTTGAGGAGCCTGATGTTGATGTTAATATGTTCAAAGTGATTGAGACTATAGAGTTACCATATATAGGTACCTCCAGCCATATACCAGATGATTTTTTTAAGAAAAGTGAGTTAGATCTGTTAGATGATAATGAGTTTGCGAGTGGTGCTGAGAATGAGGATGAGTATGTTATTAGGAAGAAAAAAATGAGGGCATACAAGAAACAAAAGTTAAGTGAGGCAGCACAAGTAGATGACGAATTATACTTTTTCTATGGTCAAACTTTTGTAACTGCAAAAGAAGTGAAAGATAAGATCAACCTGCTTTCAATAAAGACTAGGAGGAAATTGCAACTCATTAAGAATGACAAACAGAGAATTAGGGTTAGGTGTGTTGGAAAAATACCTGTTTGTGGTACAAGTGAAGGTGTTGGGCTGGGAACAGCCCCAAAGAGGAAAACTGGTCCGATAACTAGAGGCCTTGGAAGGGATGCATATTTGCGATCACTCAAGGAGCAAGCAAAAGATTGCCCATGGTTGTTGTATGTAGCCAAAAATACAGCTAAAGATTTATGGAGTGTTTGAACTTTCAAGGATGAACACAAATGTTTTCAATCAAGAGAGATTAAAGCTAGTGACAACAATTTTCTTTCAAAGCAAATAGTTGACCAAGTTCAAGTCAATACAAATATTCCAATCAGGGTTGTTCAAGATCAGCTCACTAAACAGTTAGAAGTTCAAGTGTCTATGCAAAAGGCATTAAGGGCAAAAAAACAAGGCAGAAAATGAGATTAGGGGTGATCATAAGCAGCAATACACCATTTTAAGAGACTATGTTGAAGACTTGCAAAAAACAAATCCAAATACAACAGTTAGGATAAGTGTACAAACTGCAACAGATGCAACAAGCCCAACCAGAGTTTTCAAGATAATGTATGTATGCTTAGGTGTTTTGAAGGAAGCATACAAAGCTTGTCAAAGAGAGTTGTTCGGGTTAGATGGTGCTTTTATGAGGGGTCCTTATCCTGGTCAGCTTCTTACAGCAGTCGGTATAAATAGCAACAATGGAATATACCCTTTAGCCTATGCTGTTGCAGAAGCTGAAAGCAAAGACTCATAGATTTGGTTTCTTGAATGCCTAGGAGATGACCTTGACTTGCAACCAAACTCAAACTACACTTTTATCAACGACATGCAAAAGGTGATGTTACCTTTTAGTTGATTATATTCACTTGTATTTTCGATAAATGCTACTTTTATTAGTAATGAATTGATGTTTATTTGTTTAGGGTATCATTCCAAAGATTAACATTAGTATTCCCTAGTGCTGAACACATATATTGTTTGAAGCACATCCATGATAATATGAATTTGCAATGGAATGCTAAAGCATACAAGGAACATTTTTGGAGATGTGCAGCAGCAACAACCGTCCAACAATTTGAGGCAGCCATGCTGGCATTCAAGAGTTTTAGCGAACCTGCTCATGATTGGTTAAATAAGATACCACCAACCCATTGGTCAAGGTCGTATTATTCAGGTACTAACCAAATCTATGTCTAAGAGTACATCTTTTGTTCTATGACATAGTTCAACACTGTTGTTTGTATAACTCAAACATGTTGTATAAATGTGTAGGGATGGCTCATTCTGATGTGTTACTTAATAACATGTGTGAGGTGTTTAATGAAAAACTATTGGGAGGTAGGCACCAACCCATCATTACTGCTTTGGAATACATTAGAGAATATTGTATGAAAATAATAGTGAATGTTGTGAATTTGATTGACAAGTGTGTCGGACCATTAACACTAAAGGAAACACTCATGTTAGACTTGATAAAGAAAGAGGCTTATAAGTACATCGTTTAACGGGTTGAAGGAGATAAGTATCAGGTCAGTGGATGGGGAGATAAGTGTTTTGTGAATGTTGAAGCTAGGGCTTGTACATATAGAAGATGGGAGCTTACAGGTATGCCATGTAAACATACTGTTGCTACCCATCGGTATATGAGCTTCAATGGAATGCAAGTAGGATCTGTTAAATTATGGGTTCATCCATGTTACTTGCTTAAGACTTGGGAAGAAACTTATAAATACTACATCCAGCCAATAAATGGTTATCAACATTGGAATAAGTCACAAGTGCCTACAAACATTCTTCCACCTAAACATCATAAACCATTAGGTAGGCCACGAAAGAAAAGAACTAGGGCTTTTACTGAAATTGATGATAGTGACAAAACCAACAACTTGTCACAGTCTAGTAGGAGTATAGTTTGTGGTATATGTGCCAATGCTGGATACAACAAGAAAACATGTATTGGGCAAGGAGGTGTAACAGAAAGTCAAGGCAGGACACACACTTGGTCTCAAAAAACAGGTTCATCCCAGCCAAAAGTTAGAGCAAAGAAGAAGGCAAAGGTTACAGGTCACAACTTTTAAGCAAATGAAAGACCTCAGTGTCAAACTGATGCTCAATCTCAAGGTGATTTTTAACCAAGTGTAGTCCAGTCTCAATCTGGAAGTCAAGTTGATGCTGCTTCTGGTGGGTCTCCAAAACAATTTTGGACAAAGACCAAGATTATAGCAAAGAAAGCTGTTTTCACCACAAAAAATTGTTGGTTAAGCATATGAAAGCCAATGTTTTCCATCGAATATGTATTCCCCTAAACATTATTTGCTGTCTTTAAACAATGTCTATTTCTAAACTTTGTAGACTACAAAATTTTATGCATTTGGAAATATATCCATTTGCATTATGTATGAAATCATGTCATGTTAGTCTATGGGTAAAATTGTGTTTTAATTTTATTGATTTGCCACTTTACCCATTTCTACATATTTTTACAAGTTCATACGCATATTAACTGTTGAATTTTACAAAGTCAATTACTGTTCACCCATCTTTGAAACTTCATATGTCTTTGATACTCGGATATGTTTTTCTTGGATCTGTGTTTTGAGTTGGATACTGTTATTCTATTATCACAAACAGCAATGAAGAATAAAAAATGGATGAACAACACCATATCAAATTTATGTTAATACTAAAAAGTGGTATCTGTTCATCCATCTCTGATCATTCATCCATCTTTGATACTTGTATCTGTGTTATGAGTTTGATCATTTTACTGGTATTTGTGTGGCAACCGAGGCGGATATATGAATTTTTGGGGCAAGGACCTATTAGTAAAGGCAGCACAGTATAAGGACCAAAGCATAAAAGAAATATAATATTACCACTGTACAAGGACCAAACATTATCAACCAAGAGACTATTTTTAGTCAACCTACATTAAAACTTCTTGAACACAACTTACCCATTGCAGACCATCTACCACCAATCCAAAACACAAAAACCAGTAACTTTCTAAACCCTATAGAAAAACCATAGAAAAACCAAGAAGATGACTATCCAAGACAAAACACAAAAGTTCCTCAAACGACAAACTTTCTCCTTCTCAAGAAGGAGATCAACCAAGGATGCTTGGTGAGCAGCCTCTAGCTCGTTTACCTTGTCACCCGCTTTGACAGCCTCCAAAGTCTCAACAATGAGGGTGGCTTGGCATTCTTGTAATGCCGCCTCGTTCTTGTAGATGTTTACATCCCTTGCTCTCCTTGACATGGGTTGATCGTACCACCCATTGATTGGACATGTTGTAGGCTAAAATTGATAATCAAAATTTTAGCATCTTTTTGCAACATAAACTGATACTAAACCCACTTGTATAAAATTACAATTATAATTAAACAGAGATTACTATAATCAACACATTTAAGGTAAACCACTACAAGCCAACTTTAAAATGAAATAATATTAAGTGTCCCAACATGTCTTGGACATGCATAGAACCTCCTTCAAAGGTTCGTGTTGTTCCAACATGTTCGAACCACAGCCCTTCGATTGCATGAACAAAGCACTATTTTTCCGATTATATTACAGTCGGTGAAGAAGATAAGATTTAAGGGGATAGGAAAGATATGAGATGAGTGGTGATAAACTTTCTCTTTTATTAGCAAGGTTTTACTGTAGCGCCCACGGTAAACAAGTGGACCTGACACAGTATTATTAAATACGTAGTAATAGACTGTAGTAAAATGACATTTGCGCCCTTGGACTAAAGACAAAGCAAACGGAGACTAAGGTGGTTGACTTACGGAAATGTCGTCAAAGGACCAGTTTAGACTATAAAACTTGGAAAAATGACTCCCGGCGATGAAAATGCCAGGTTTTGGTTTAACGTGATGCTTCAGTACAAGATTAGGGACCAACCGTGTATTTTAATCTAAAAGAATCTAAGCGTGTAGTTATTAGAGGAATTCTCATTTGCTTAGTTTTATTTTGGTGTTTACCAAGGGACAAATCACCACCATCCATCTAGTTTAATCTAATGGTGGGGATTAACCTAAGATTTATTAGAAAAACCTAAGTCCATGTTTTTTTCCTTGTCTTTTTGTATTTTTTTTTATTCATATTTTGTGTCTTTTTCTTTTAATTCCCGGTTTTTTTATTAAACTCATTTTTTTTTAAATTCGCTTTTTTTTCCTTCTCTTTCATATGTTTTCGTCCGTTTTCATACGTTTTCGCCCGTTTTCGCCCGTTTTCTTACGTTTTCATTCATTATTCATACGTTTTCATACTTGTTTTTACGCTTTCATACGTTTTCATCCGTTTCATACATATTCGTCCATTTTCTTACGTTTTTGTTCGTTTTCATAACGCTACGCTTTCTTACGTTTTCGTTCGTTATTCATACGTTTTTGTCCATTTTCGTCTGCTTTCATACGTTTTCGTTGTTTTTCATATTTGTTTTTACGCTTTCATACATTTTCATACATATTCGTCCATTTTTTTTACGTTTTCGTCTGTTTTCATACGTTTTCGTCCTTTTTTAAATGTTTTCGGCCTTTTTCAGACGTTTTCATACTTTTCTAAATATCACAAGTGATATTATGTGATATTCAGATGATCAAAAGTGATATTATGTGATATTCAGAATATAACTTGTGATTTTCTAAATATCACAAGTGATTTTCAACTAACATTTCGTAACATGAAAATCACAATTGATATTCAGAACATCACAAAGTGATATCTAGAAAATCACAAGTGATATTCAAAATATCACTTTCACAAAGTGATATTCAGAATATCACAAAATGATATTCAGAAAATCTCAAGTGATATTCAGAATATCACAAATATATAATTTGAATAGCAGCTACACAGTTTGGGGGTATTTGTTTAACCTTATTTTAGTTGCTTATGAGCTTATGTGATTTCGGTTTATGTTTCACAAGCTTAATTTGCTTATTTTGAAACTTATAAAAATATGTAAGTTTATATTTGTTGGAGTATGCTTGTGTCATAATAAATAATTATATGGCTAGTCGTATGTGAGCCTATGGGGTCACACACATATACACTTAGACACCATTATTATAATGTGTTTATCGTATTTACATTATTAATAACCTTTGTCACATAAGGGTGTAAAGAGGAGTATTTGGACTTTGAAGGACCTAATGTGTAACTTATGGATTGACATCAATTATCATTAATGATAATTGATGATAATTAATCATGATTGGGAGGTTACATTTTGACTTCATAATCCCTCCCCTCTCCCTCATTGTGAACGCCGACTCTTTCATCCAAAATAAGGGTTTTGGTTTTGATTTGCTTCCTTGATAATTCTAGTTGTAGTCTTGTGCAAGGATTGGTGAAAAGGTTAGACTAGCATCAAAGGGTGATCGTTAGACGTGTAGTGTGTTTCATACATTGGGAAAGGCCAACATCATTGGTCTTTTGGTTTCTTGATTCTATTCGTGGAGGAGATTGGTGTCTTGCAACCGGAATCACGCTACAAAGGTATAAACCTTATGTTTGTTTTATTTGATTGATCATATGGCTATATGGATCCATTGTTGGTGATGATTCCGCTGCGTTTATATGTTTACTTTATGTTTATTATATTCATCATCACCTTTAGTGGTATCACGAGCCATCATATGTGCCATATGATTATCGGGTATGCGAAAAAATGGTCAAAACGCGTGTTTTTAAGTGTTTTTTGTAACCACTTTCAAAACAGCCCCGAGGGCTCCATTTTTCATGGATTAAGAATTTTATTAGTAATATAAACATATGTGATTTTTGGTCCTATGGCCATTGGTTTCGCATACGTTAATTTTACAATGTGTTCGGTATGCTAAAAATGGCTTTAATCGCGTTGTTTTAATCGATTCTTGAAACGATTTGAAAACAGCCCCTAAGGCTTAATTTTCTGTTGTAAAATGATTTTTAGAAGGTCTAATATCAGTAGGTTTGAGAACCTAAATCCATTTTCTCGCGTACCAATCGGGGTTTTAATTCTTGTTGATTATTTCTTCGATTCGTTGGCTAATTCTTTTATTTCATGTCATTTATTGTTCCCATGGCAAATACATGCATGTTTGCTCATGGGATTAGCCAACACCTTATTATGTTCATAATTTTATGGTATTATTATGTGTATATGCAAAGCCGATGAAAACCTAGACCACTTGTGCCATGTATGATTGTGATTGTCGTTTATTTCTTGTTATTTGGGGTTTGCCATTGTTTCGGCTTTTATGTATGAGTTTTAATTTGGTTTTTGCCATTGTTTGGGCATTTTACAATAGATAGATAGTAGATTAGATGTATTTTACATTCTATATATTGTAACCGATGCTTGGAATGAAATGGCGAAGCATAAAAGACATAAAGACGCAAAATGGCTGCTCGTACAAGCTGCAGTAAAACGGCGTTTCCCGGTGATTGGTAGGGTATTTTTTAACCAAATTTTTGCTGCAGGTAGACAACTCATGGGCCCACAACTTTGTAGTTTGGTGCTAAGCTCGGGGACGACTCCTTCCAGGCCATTTGGGCCTCCGAATGCAGAAATTCTGGGCTGGCAGATTCACTTTTCATGTGCATAATGGGCTTCTACTTGTCCTAGCTTGGTCTTGGTGCAAGTGGGAGTCCTCCGTGTGGTTGTGGTTTATGTCCCTAGATGACTCTTGGTTCTAGTGATGGCTCACGAGACCAAGCATAGGTTCTTTCATCGGTTGAGGCTTTGCATATTGTGGTTGTGTGTTGGTTGTTTGCTTATTATGTATGTTGTGAATGTATATAACTTGCAAATCGTTTTCTAAAACTTAAAACGCAACACAAACCTTTTTCAAACTAAATCTTATGATTTAGTTTAACTAAGTTTAAATATGGATTTAACTTAAAATCATTGTTTTAAAAATAACACTTAACTTGTTATGTATGTTATTCGATTTATGTTTTGTCCAATCTCTATTATAACCCATATAAGTTGTATATTAGAATTGAAAATGGGCAACTTGACACACATAAATTAAAACAATGATTAGACTTAAGTTAAGAAGAGTTTTTAACTTGTGCTACGAAGAATGAATGCATGCTTTTTCGTACACCTTTTTTGATTCACATCAAAAAATTTTACCCGTCACAAATTTAAGTCATGCCGTCCAATCGCTTGAGAACACTTGCAATTACTTTTTGCCTATGCGTGGGACCTAGGTTTAATTGTAACCCAAGGTGATTATTGTCTATGCGTGGGACCTAGATATATTTTCGCACGTTCTCAAATTGGATGACTTAATCGAGTTAAGCGGTGAGACCTTGACCCGAGGCAAGGATGGGACTAAACATGCCTACTTGAAACTAGATGCTTGTTCACTAGTGCCATGAGTCCCATAAGGATCTAAGAGTTGCACATGTAATGCAATTGGTGATCGTCACCTACCAATTGAATCTACTATTGCTAGCAGATCAACTGATGTGATAGTAGAAGCACAATGTGGATCTTAGCCTTTTTTCGTAAAATTAATTGTTTTAAACATGGGGTAATTAATTTGTAAAAGGATAATTATCGAAAATACTAAAAATTGAACTTTGTAAATTCATATTAATGATATAATGCATCACATCCGTAAACAAAAGTTTGTTCTTTTCTTGTTAAAAAGATAAACTAAGTACTTCTTTCTTGTAAGAAAGAGACTTGTTCCTATCTGTTTTCTTTATGAGGAAATGCCATAATAGGAATATTTGAATTGTCCTAAATCTAATCAAACTCAAAGAACACCTACTCTAGAAATCGTGATGTCTTGCAAAAGTCAAAACGGTTAAGTATGGTTGCACATCTTATTCTTTCAAGTTTGTTTTATAACCCTAGTTCCGGTTCTGAAACATTGAAGTAAGATAAGATATTTGGATAACTAGAGAACACGTTTTCTATAGCTACCAAAATAATATGAGTTTTAATAATTAGAAGATGGAAATATCAATAAACCGCAAAATGGTAAAGACAATTACTAGCATGATTACCTAGCAATTATCTTAACCCAATAAACCTAATAAGGTACTATACACCCTAGTGGTAAAATAGACCTTATGGAGGAATTGCATGACTATTTTCAAGTTAAAATATCAATGATGGCTAGCCCGTCATCTATATGTTAGAACTTGATACACTTCATTGAATATCTAAGTACATGTTTACTAGTCCAAGTGACTCACATTAGCAATAATGTGTAGATATTCAAAGAAAGAAGGAAATTATCCAATCGACACTCTGTCTCCACTGGTGACATAACATTTATAATGTTGTATAATCCAATGGGAGCTATGTGACTTTAATACTGGTGACGAAACACATGTAATGTTGTCTAATCCAGTGGGAGCCGTAATCTTTATTACCTTGCAGGTTGCCCATATTATTTCTTGATTGTCTTGAAATAATACATTACTTTCCACACGTGAAGCATCATAGTTTATATAAGAACCATTGCATTAATTTTATTAGATAACTTGTCGCGTTCCTGATGTTGCTTCCTGAAATGTTATCAATAAAATTGTTATGCATGATTCATTATTAAAACAATAAAGTTCTACATATCTATATTTTGATTTTGTATGAAATCATATCTGTGACACTGTCATATTACGCATGATGTTGTGCCGTGCACAAGTGGGAGAAATCGTCATTGTGTGCAAGATACAAAGATATAACAATATGACTAATAGTTTTTCTTGACTGCAAGGTAAGAAAACTAATATTCTACTAGGACTTCTACACATAAAATGTAAGTTGCCCTAATTAGAACAAATGTCAAGATAATATGAAAAGCTACTTCAACATATTCACCGAATTGTTCAGTAAATATGATTATGTATTATTGTAAATTCATAATCTTGAAGTATGAAATTAACTTGAAATTACTATTGAGGCCAAGAGTCGGCACTCTAAATTGCTTTACTTGAATATGTTTAGGTCTCTTGTAAAGACTTAAACATCAAGTCTGTTAATTGTTGAAAGACTTATAACGTAAAGTAAGACGTTAACTTGTTATGTATTCTTGTTAAATACATGTACATGAAGTCATTAAATTGTAAATGACGTATAGTAAAATGTTAAATGTTTATGTTTTCTAGTCAAAACATGCACATGAAGTTATTGACTTGGTCAACGACTTGTAAATTAAGTATGCAATGGGCTGAAATCACTGTTGATGCCATCTGGTTTGACTTGGTTGGCAGATACGTAAGCCAAAGAGTATAAGTTCATCTAATGAGTTGTGGGATAGTCTCACAACATCAATCCTCATGGAATACCACATCATTATGGTATGTCCATCATGGAAAATCAAACTCTATTGATATTGTTTGATCTTTGATGACTTAAACTCTCTTACCTCCAAAGCTATTAAGGTTAGAAAATTGAATGTGCCATGGGTACACTCAATATGGTTCCAATCTGAAAGGTATTTAAGACGCCATTGTGTTATGGAATGGGATGAATTCCATTATGTCTTGATTGAAGTTCTTAATTTGTTAAATACCTTAGAGTAATTAACAAATCGGAGTCAAGAACTACTAATGTATTTTGGATGTCCCAATTGAAAACAATTTATTGTTTCTCAAGATGCTGTGTATCTAGAGATTAGTCTCTATGTACAAAGCAAGTGGGAGCACCTTTAGATCTTGAAGTTGTTCAAGAACTAATATACACAACCTTCTAGGTACACTTGATGATGTCACACTAAGGTTGAACATGCATATATTAAACCATAGTATGATATCTCTCATTCATAGATCCGAAAGGAAACTTCTTGCACCTGAATGATATAGTCTTATATCAATGCTAAGGGATATAAGTTAGAGGGTCATTGTGAACCTGCTAACTAAGAGCTGCATTATCGATTTTGAATCGATGAATGGCTCAAAACTATGAATGATAAGATGCAGTCCGTGGAAGACAATCACTCATGAAGCTTGATTGATCTCTTACCAATCAGTTAGACTGTGAGGTTAAAAATGAGTTTCTCAATGAGAAGACTCAAAAGGACAAACTTGTACACACATTTAATTCACGAGTAGTGAAATGAGTTACTCATACTCAAGAAATTGACTATGATTAAATCTTCCTACCTGTAAATATTAAATGTATAAAGATGATGAATTGTCATACTTATCTTCATGTAAATGAAATGTGACAATAGGATTTCAAAACTCTTTTCTTATTGAATACATTAGCGAGGACGATGTGTATTCAAAAGGGTTTGTGAATATATATAATCTTTATTATGTCTATAAGATACAAGAATCCAAGTGTGGATTAGATCATGCATCTCCGAGCTAAGATCTTTAGTTTACCATAAAATCATTAATTTGATTTTGATTAAAAATAAGATCAGTACGAAGTACACTAAGAGCAAGTGGGAGCACTGTATTTATTTTCTTAAATCTCATATGTTGATAACGTATTAGAAACATTATTCCATCTAAGCTAGAATTTATTCCTTAGTTTGGAATGAAGTTTCTCTTGAGAGTTTTAGAAAAGAAAACATGCAACCTTGTTACATATGTTTGTTTGAATAAACATAAGCGGTTATTAAGTCTGACACAATATGAAACATTATTGAGGGGAGTCTCAATAATCAATCTTACCTGATGAGATTGAAAGCATGAATAGAAACCTTAAGTTTAACTAAAGGATTCATTATGTATATCATATTGTGCATTGGACTAATTATATCATTTGCATGAATGCAAGATGAGTTGATAACAACAAATATCTAAGTGAACGTCATTAGATAATTGTTAAACGAATATTCTAATGGACCTACAAAGGACCAAATATATGTTCAACATTTACGGATATTTAAGGATCTCTGTTCTGTTTGCATACATTGATGCTTATTTAACTGAAATGATGCTCAAACCTAGTCATGGTAGCATATCATCATGAATGATGACATGGTTGACTAGATGTGCTCGACTGAGAGCATTAATGCATTATACATTAAAAGAATAAGAATACTTTACAGTTTGAGAAATTGTTTAGATGAATGTCTAAAGTAGGTGTTTTGCTAGCTTCAAACACCCTATGGAATGCATTGTTGCAATACTCGTATTGTACTTGAATGCACACATACAAAAGCACAATCATCATACCTTTCATGGATTTTGAAACAAGTATTCTCAAGGTTTACTCAGCTGACTACTTATTGTCTTGAACAACATAATTTGATCATGGTGGGAACACCGGTTTCCGATCTATATGTAGTTTTATGCATATTTGTTTATAGTATTTGGATAATGGAACATTAAGCAGTCGTATTATATAATGAATTGAAATACCTGATATGATCGTCTTCATTCATACTACTGTGTTCTATATTTGCATGTTTAATCCATGAATAATTTATTTATTCTAAAATTGTCCATTGCCGATTGATGATACGGGAGTATCATCGAATTAAGGCAATTGTGAGTTGGTGACTATTTGCCAAACTCACATGTTGTTCATTGTGATGAACATTGGACTGACCCAACCTACGAGTATTCACTGCATGGATCGGCGTCAAATAGTGAATCTCGAAAATGGTTATGTCTATTATCCTTAGACTTGAGATGCAAGCAGGTCTTGCATGTGTAGACTTTCATTCCTTGATATGGTTAAATGCTGTCCTGAACAAGGTAGTTATAAAGGCCACTATCAGGAATGATTTGAAACACATGAATGACACGTGCAGTCAAAATAGGATTTGTTCCTCCACATGGTTTGGAGTTAGATACTACTGGGCCCCTCGATGATTTGAACAGATGTTTGTATGGCCGTACCCAAATGAGATTAAGATGAATCTTAATTCACTTGGTAATCTTGTTCAATATCTAGATCGAGAACATAATTGTTGAACCATTAGAATGACTTTTTGATCCATGTCTAAAGTTCAACATGGTATCTGAAACAAAGGGATATATGACATATAAACCATTTAATGAAATGTTTGAGAAACTGACCTCACATATCACTAGGGGCATTGGCGTGTTGCTAGACGCTAACCATTGCTTGTATAATTACTTGTCTATTATGACGTCGCAAGTGGGAGCTGTTGGAGTATGCTTGTGTCATAATAAATAATTATATGGCTAGTCGTATGTGAGCCTATGGGGTCACACACATATACACTTAGACACCATTATTATAATGTATTTATCGTATTTACATTATTAATAACCTTTGTCATATAAGGGTGTAAAGAGGAGTATTTGGACTTTGAAGGACCTAATGTGTAACTTATGGATTGACATCAATTATCATTAATGATAATTGATGATAATTAATCATGATTGGGAGGTTACATTTTGACTTCATAATCCCTCCCCTCTCCCTCATTGTGAACGCCGACTCTTTCATCCAAAATAAGGGTTTTGGTTTTGATTTGCTTCCTTGATAATTCTAGTTGTAGTCTTGTGCAAGGATTGGTGAAAAGGTTAGACTAGCATCAAAGGGTGATCGTTAGACGTGTAGTGTGTTTCATACATTGGGAAAGGCCAACATCATTGGTCTTTTGGTTTCTTGATTCTATTCGTGGAGGAGATTGGTGTCTTGCAACCGGAATCACGCTACAAAGGTATAAACCTTATGTTTGTTTTATTTAATTGATCATATGGCTATATGGATCCGTTGTTGGTGATGATTCCGCTGCGTTTATATGTTTACTTTATGTTTATTATATTCATCATCACCTTTAATATTTACCACGTATAAAGAGAAAATGGTCAAATTTTGGTTTAGAGTTCATACATATTCGTCTGTTTTCATACGTTTTTTGTCCGTTTTTAAATGTTTTCAGCCGTTTTCATATGTTTCTGAATATCACAAGTGATATTCTGTGATATTCAAAATATCACAAGTGACATTCTGTGATATTCAACATATCACAAAAGATATTTATAGAGTATCACAAATGATATTCTGAATATTACAAGTGATATTTTGATGATTACAAGTGATATTCTGTGATATTCAGAAAATCACTTGTGATATTCAATATCACAAGTGATTTTCTGAATATTACAAGTGATTTTCAACTAATGTTTTGTAAAATGAAAATCACAAGTGATATTCAGAATACCACAAAGTGATATCCAGAAAATCACAAGTGATATTCATAATATCACAAAGTGATATTCAGAATATAACAAAATGATATTCAGAAAATCACAAGTGATATTCATAATATCACAAACAGAATATAACAAAATGATATTCAGAAAATCACAAGTGATATTCAGAATATCACAGAGTGATATTCGGAATATCAGATATTCGGAATATCATAAAGTAATTTTTGAATATCACAAAGTGATATTCAGAAAATCACAAGTGATATTTTGAATATCACAGAAAATCACTTGTGATAGTTAGAAACGTATGAAAACGTAAGAAAACGGACGAAAATGTAAGAAAATGGACGAATACGTATGAAAACGTAAAAACACGTTTGAAAATGAATGAAAACTTATGAGAAATGGACGAAAACGAAAGAAAACTGATGAAACCGGACGAAAACGAACGAAAACGTAAGAAAGCGGACAAATACGTAAGAAAATGTAACTAAAACGAACGCAAAGCAAAAATCGTATGAAAAACTACGAAAATAACGAAAAATCAAAAACGAAAAAAAAAAAAAAAAAAAAAAAAAAAAAAAAAAAACATGAACTTAGGTTTAGACATATTAAATCTTAGGTTAATCTCAAACATTAGATAAAATCAAACTAGATGGAAAGTAGAGATTTATCCCTTATTATGTAAGGATTTTTGAGTATTCAAAATAAAATGCGTAGTAGTTATTAAAATATAAGTAAATTAGAGTACAAGTTTATTGACCATTTTGAATCCGAATTAAAAAACCAAGAAGCTAAAGACTAGTTTTAGTATTACAAGACATTTGGGTTCCAGCCAAAAAAACATTTGGTCGAAAAATAGTTGAAAAGAATTGAAGACGACTGTCCCATTGTAAAAAAAAGTTGAAAAAAACAAAGAAAGAAAGAAAGAAATTGATCCAAAAAGTTATGGTGACACTTTATAGATCTGAGTGACCTCCCTCCTTCCTCTAAAAAAAAAAAATTGGTCCAAAAGTATCTATCGTGTGAAGAAATCATTGAGCACATGTCTTTCTTTGTTTCTACAGTTGATGATAACGTGAGTCGCTAATCTCGGCTTTTATTAACACGTGATCACCTCCTCTCCCATATCCCTCACGTCTACACTTGATCTTCTTCATTCATTCCTAGTTAGCAACTTCACTACACTCTACCATATCATCCAACTAGTTGAATACTAACTAGTCATCTTTTAAGTTGTCGGTGGATCGAGTAATATGAAGGCGAAATCAAATCCAAACACCACCCCTATCGTCGCTTTCGAACATAAGAGGTACCTACTACTAGTCGTTTTTATTTTCTTACATTTCCCCCCTTTCTTTTATAATGTGTTTGATCTATGTATATTTCCCTAGTTTTTGCTGTTTTTTGTTTTTCTGTAATATCACTTTGTAACTTACGGTTAATAGTTGTTGGACTACTTTATTTAACTTATTATCTATTGTGATTTGATTTTTTTTTTTTTTTTTTTGGCTTGTGGAATTAGATTCCTCTTTTCGGATAATAGAGACACTCACTCACTTTTCACTCTGAATCTGCTTTTCATATTTTTCATTTTTAGTTAATAATGTAAAAGGAGTTGAAATACTTTTAGACTGATAAAACAATATATATGCTATGCTCCTTTAGAGTTTAGTCTCGCTCCTTCTGCAACATGGTGTCGATACATTGGTGATGAAAAATCTATCGCCAAATAGGTGATCAATAGCTTGAAATATGTCCAAATAAACAATGTTGCTATTTTTCATCGGATATTTTGGTGTAGCTTTCTAAATGGATAACCAGGAAGCCTTATGGAGCATAGCATTCGTGTTTGTGTATAATTTTTTACTTAAAATGTTCTGTAAGTAGATATACAATTGCCGGAGGTCTTTCTTGAAGCAGTCCCTATACCCTCGGGTAGGGGTGTGACTGTCTACATCTCACCTCCCCCATACCTCGCTTTGGCGGGATTGGGTATTGTTGCTCTTGTTGTTGTATGTTCTGTAAGTAGATGCCGCCATGGATATGGTCATACATGTGTCTAATAGTACTCCCTGTTCGACTTTTTCCTGTAATGCTTCATGTGTAATTTTAGGATGGGTTAAATTCGTAAGTAACGTAGCATTTGACAGTTAAGCTGCTCTAACCAAAATTTTTTATTATGCTATTACATACTTTATTTTATTTTATTTTTCCCTGAATCCAACTTATTAAAAATCAATATTTGTCGTTTGATCATTGAAGTAATAAAAAACTTGCCTGTGGACTTAAAAGTAAATGTTGGATTGAAATAATTATACGACTGGAAACTGATGAAATTTTGTTGGACAGAGATGCATATGGTTTTGCAGTGAGACCACAACATGTACAAAGATACCGTGAATATGCAAACATCTACAAGGTTTTATTCTCTTCAACTTATTACTTGTTTAAACACTTTATAATGTATGTGGAACCTGCTACATTACAATATTTTCATGTTTTTAGGAGGAAGAGGAGGAACGGTCAGATAGATGGAAGGACTTCCTCGAACGACAGTCAGAAGGTGAAGGTAGTACTCAGTTGCCTATTAACGGCTCGTCTGCAAAAGAAGACAAACCACCTACACTTGATGATGAATCTGCTAAGTCCCCACAAGAAGACGAGGGTGGTGATTTAAACGAACCTAAGCCTCAAGAGGATGAAGTTTCACCAAAAACTCGCCAGGCCCAGATATGGACTCAAATTAGGCCATCACTTCGAGCCATTGAGGATATGATGAATGCCCGTGTTACCAAAAAAGTCAGTGCAACAAAAACTAAGGAAGATACTGTTGCCGAAGAGGACTCTGATGAGGAGTATTACGATTTAGAGAGGACGGAATCAGACTCAACTCCAGAGCTCCCTCTAGCTGATGCTGCCAGTGCCGCAATTCCAGCTTCTGATGGCAACGCAGTCCCAACGGAATCTTCAGTTTCATGGAAAGAGGAATTGGCATTTCTTGTTCAAGGGGGAGTGCCGATGGCTCTTAGAGGAGAGGTGCGCTACAATCTGAATTGGTGCAGAAGTTTTTTTTTATTAGATCTTAGATATAATTCACTACTTGTAATTGCAGCTATGGCAAGCTTTTGTGGGTGTCAAGGCTCGTCATATTGAGAATTATTATCAGAATCTTCTACATCCTGATAGTAAGAATGATAACGACGTGGACCATCAAATTTCAGAAGATGATGAAGCAACTAAGAAGTCGAAAGCCGACTCTGTAGATGTACCTGAAAAATGGAAAGGGCAGATTGAGAAGGTAAGAAAAGAACGATAAAAACTACTCCGTATTCTTTTGAGATTAAAAAAATCATTTATATTGTTTTTCTTTCCAGGACTTGCCTCGGACTTTTCCAGGTCATCCCGCTTTGGATGAGGGTGGTAGAAATGCTTTGAGACGTTTACTCACAGCATATGCTCGGCATAACCCCTCTGTTGGCTACTGCCAGGCCATGAATTTCTTTGCTGGTTTATTATTGCTTCTGATGCCAGAAGAAAATGCCTTTTGGTGCGTTTCAAATTTTTGCATACACCTACAACATTTGTAGCCAGTAAAGCTTGATATGCTTCTAATCTGCACATTTGTACGTTAATTTCAGGGCTTTATTGGGTATTCTTGATGATTACTTTGAGGGCTATTATTCAGAGGAAATGATCGAGTCTCAGGTAATACTAATCCCTAAGTTTTGACTCTACCTAATAAACTTGTGCAACTAATCTGTAGTTACTCACGGAAATGATTTAAATTTGGAGCATCAAGTAATTGCACTGTAACTCTTCATTAGGTTGATCAGCTTGTTTTTGAGGAGTTAGTGCGCGAGAGGTTTCCTAAATTGGGTTCGTTTTTATACATACTCTTTGTTTCCGTACTACACATTATAAATTTCTCTAGTTTCTGATGTCTCGTGATCATATGCTGTAGTTAACCATCTAGATTACCTAGGAGTCCTGATAGCATGGGTCTCGGGACCATGGTTCCTTTCAATATTTATGAATATGCTTCCTTGGGAAAGTGGTCAGTTTCTTCATTCCATTACCAATAATCTATTAAATTTTCATTAGTAATAATACTTATATGTCTTTCATGTATATGATTTTCAGTTCTGCGGGTCTGGGATGTGCTTCTATTTCAAGGGAATCGTGTCATGCTCTTCCGAACAGCTCTTGCTTTGATGGAGTTATATGGTACTGTGTAATCTCTCTATTTCATTCCTCTAAATATTTTTATGTTTTTGACTATTTTATTTAAGTTTGTTCAGTTTTGTGTAGGACCTGCGTTAGTGACAACTAAGGATGCGGGAGATGCTGTTACACTGCTGCAGTCACTAGCTGGATCTACATTTGATAGTAGTCAGCTTGTGTTTACCGCTTGCATGGGTTATCAGAATGTCAATGAGGAGAGATTACAAGACTTGCGAAACAAACATCGACCGGCTGTAGAAGCTGCACTTGAGGAAAGAACAAAGGGACTAAATATGTGGAGGGATTCACAGGGTTTGGCATCTAAGTTATATGGTTTCAAAGAAAATAAATCGACAAATGGTGGATTGTCACGAATGAATTCCGAGTCTTCTAATGCAGATGAGTTATCCACAGGGGATGTCGAGATTGACCCTCTTAAAGATCTTCAAGACCAGGTTACCCATTCCCCGTTTTGTTCTTCGTACATTCTCTAGTGATATACTTTGATCACAATTGTTTTCTATCGTAGTTTCTAACAGTTTTTCAAATCCTAATTTGTTTCGTGTAGGTGGCATGGCTGAAGAATGAGCTGTGCAAAGTACTAGAGGAAAAAAGATCTGCAATACTCAGGTAAATACTTTTTCCATCCCAATATATTGCAATACTTAGGTTAGCAGAATATTATATGTGTTGGATCTGTATGTTAGTATAAATATGTTTCTGTGGAATAGTTCTTGAAGCCTTTGTAGGTCTGTAAACACAAATTATTGTTCATAGTTCATACCGGATATCAGTACTTTATGTAACTGTTATTGCTTATCGAAGCCTATTTTTACTTCAGAAATGACTCATGAACTTTTACGTGTTATATCGAATAGTTAACTTCCGTTTAACACCAAATGAACATGTAACCTACAATTTTTACTATAAACATTTTTTAGTCTTCAAGATTTTGATTTTGCTTATCATATTCTTACAACCTGGTCTACTATATTTTCTTCTCTCCAGAGCTGAAGAGTTGGAAACTGCGTTGATGGAGATCGTGAAGCATGATAATCGTCGAGAATTGAGTGCAAAGGTATGCTACAAAACTATCATCATGAAGCATGCATTAATTCAAAGAATTTAAATAATTTGATTATTTATATTATTTCAACCATCCTGGTTTTTGTTACCCCCATACACAATGATTTCATAGGTTGAGCAATTAGAGCAAGATGTTGCTGACCTACAACAGGCCCTTGCTGATAAGCAGGAACAAGAGAATGCCATGCTTCAGGTTCTAATTCGAGGCTTCATACAATAACATCAGTCTGCGTTTTATTGCAAAACCTTGCATGTTAATCACATATTTACTATTCTTAAGGTTTTAATGCGGGTAGAGCAAGAGCAAAAGGTAACAGAAGATGCTCGCAGATATGCTGAACAAGATGCTGCAGCTCAGAGATACGCCACTGAAGTGCTTCAGGTTCATTTCTAGATTATACTTTCATAAAACTATTATTCAAATATGTGATCAGGCCTTTTTTTTTTTTTTGAATATTTGATAATTGGTCGATAAAAAGTAGCTGAAGATTAACCTTCTAATTTGAATGATTAAGGAAAAATATGAAGTAGCAGCTGCTTCGCTTGCTGAAATGGAGAAGAGAGCGGTTATGGCAGAAACAATGCTGGAGGCAACCTTGCAATACCAGTCTGGCCAAACTAAAGCACAGCCTTCTCCAAGGTATTAAACTATTAATGGAGGGGTGCAATCACACTTCTCTTTCTCTTCTAGTGGTTAAAAAAGACTTGGGTTTCATCATGTAGGTCTACAAATCAAGACTCTTCAGCAATAAGAACAAGTCAAGAACTTACACAAGAAATACCTGCCAGAAAGATTAGTCTGCTATCTAGACCATTTGGGCTCGGCTGGGGTGACAGAAACAAGGTTAATTCTCAACTACTTTTGTCACATGATCCCTTTTAACTTGCAACCCATTAACTAATTAGTAATTTTCATGAAAAATACAGGCAAAACCAGCAGAAGAGCACGCTAATGTAAAGGTTAGTAGTGATGAACAAAACCCGAAAGTTGTGCAAAAACTACAGGAGAAGCCAGTAGAAGAGAAGCCTGATGTAAAGGCTACAACTGGTGATGCACAAAATGCAAAAGCTGTACAAGAAGATGTAAATGGTGAGCGAGGTATCGTTGGCAGATGATGGTAAGTAGATGAAAATGATGTGTCTATACATATAATGTTCAAGAACATATCGGTATCCTCATGATTTCATGTTCATTTTTAAGAGAGAACGGTAGATTAGTAGTATTTTTGTCAGTATTCTTCTTTTTGATATGATTTCTATTACTTACATATAGCTCATTAGTCATTTGTTTGTTTAGCTGTTAATAAAACCTTAGTTCGCTTGAAGAGAAAATGTAAAAAGAGAATTGGTAATTATGGTAATATATCTATGATACTCGTATTTTGTTTAGTTAAAGGCATATTCATATTATAATTTCAGTTTCATCTGCAATGCGATGACCTGTTATCACCCGTAAGATGAGGCCAGATGCTAAGATACATTTTTTTGTTGTTTATAGGTTTATAATACAATTCATTTGGTTGTAAGTTACGAGTATTTATATTAGGCGATGATCAGATCTTAGGAACTCTAATACTCGGTTCTCTTGTATTTGGAGAGAAAGGAAAATAAGCCGAAAGGAAATTAGGAAAAATATGTGTACTCTAGAAGAGAAATTAGGTTAAATTTCCTCACCTAATTCTCCTCCCAAATTGGTTAGAATTGGAAGATTATTTAGACATGTTTTTGACATTTTTCTTTTCATGTTTTTCTTACGCGACAACACATAATGTAAGATGATATCTATCTCGATTCCTTTTCTCCTTTTCCTTTCTCTTCTTTTTACATTATAAATTCGAGAACCGAGTGTAAATGTATAAGTATGATCTAGATGATGCCAAATACTAAAGATAAAACTTCTTCTTGTTTATCTGCTGACACACATATATGATGACAACTTATTTGGTGGTAATTCATGAATATTATATTCAAATTCATGTCAATTAGGCCTACATTTAGGTGATTAGGTAAGAATCCATGATCTATTAGTAGTATTTTGTTGACAAATCTTCATGCCATCATTGATTATAACCCACAGGAATGATGCTAAATGCCAAGACAGATTATTTTATATCTTTGCTGACCCATATGTGCCTTTTCTTCTTCATACATCAATACAAGAAAAGAAGCTAATGAAAACTAAAACTAAACCAAGTATGGTTCTAAATTGTCATCTCTATACTAAAAAATGAGTCATTCTTGTATACAACACAATAATAGTCGTACACTAGTACCCGGTATACAGAGTCTTTACACGAAGCTAAATTACAATGGACCCAAAACACTTTTCCTAACTATACTTCACCACTTGCAAGACTGTAAAAAGGCAGATATCGACCGCTAATCTTTTATATAAAGCTTGCTAATTACAAGAATTTCCAATCCTTTGATCAAAATAACCACAAAATTCAAGTGGAAAATGAAAAGAAAAGAAAGAATGGTGAGACAGAAACAAAGTTGAAAAGAATAACAAACTATAGAGACTGTTTCCCAAGTGTCATATAAACATAAAAGAGTGTCGTATTTCTTGTTAGCAAAATAAAATCTTCACCTGGTGGTAGCATCACTGTTTCGTCTTGTTCTCGGTGTGGATGAGCCCGAACGTGTGGATTGAGGCTGGTAGGCCCGTGGGTCATATTTTTGAGAAGCAAGATAAGTGAGGGCTGTAACAACATCTGCAATCACAGGCCGCATGTTTGGCTGCTCTTGTACACACATTGCAGCAACAGCAAGTGCCTGGTATAAACCTCTTACAGGGTACTGCCCTTGGAGTATAGGGTCTGCCATTTGTCCGAATTTCCTACGGTCTTTAAATAAAGGGCGTGCCTGCAATGAAAGTCGTACTATTAGCGGTTAACAAAAATACAGCGACATCAACTCATGCAAAAGGTGCAAAAAGAAAGCACCTTTTTTAAGGTATAAACATCCATTTATACATCATATAGAAAAATATGATATAATAAAACAAACTTTTTCAAGAAAAATGTTGTAGTTGCAGAAACATCAATAATAATCTCAATGTAAAGTTCGAATCATGAAGTAGCCCGTTTGAGACCTAATTTTACAAAACTTAATTTATTTGGACGATAAGGGGTAAATACAAACTGTGGCGATTTTGATAATTCCAATTAACAAAAAAGATATACAGAAATGAAGAAAGAATCAAAGAATTGTTTCTTACCCAAGCAACTAGATTGTGTTCACAACCAGTTTTTGCATGGTCAATTGCCTTTCTTCCAGTAATGATTTCAAGAAGCACAACTCCGAAGCTGTAAACATCTGATTTCAGCGTGAGCTGACCTGTCATAGCGTATTCAGGAGCACAATATCCATAAGTTCCCATCACTCTCGTTGACACATGAGTCTTATCACCAACAGGTCCTAATTTGGCAAGCCCGAAATCAGAGAGTTTGGGATTATATTCTTCATCAAGCAAAATATTTGAGCACTTTAAGTCACGGTAGATAACAGGAGGACTAGCTTTATCATGTAGATATTCCAAGCCTTTTGCTGCACCCGCAGCTATTTTCATTCTCGTGTTCCAGTCAAGTTGTTGTTTATCAGGAGGTAGATCTGAATGTAAGGCAGAAATATAAGAATAATTATAAAGAATTTGAATCAAGCATTTTCCATTTTCTAGAAACGGAAATGAAATAATAATGAACTTTTAGTTCTTAAATGCAAAGGATTTATAATAAAAATATTTGAGGTTTGGCTGCATACCATGTAGATGGTCCTCTAATGATCCTAATGGCATGTACTCGTAAACCAAAAGTCGTTGATCTCCATCAGCACAATATCCAATTAAGTTCACTAAGTTAGGGTGGTGAAGCAGGCTTAACATCAACACTTCAACAAGAAACTCCCTATTACCTTGCAAACCATTTCGATCAAGTTGCTTGATTGCCACAACCTGCCGAAAATATCATTTCCGAGTTCACGATTTGAACGAAGACTATATTATACACATATAAAGTGGACTTTGAGGTCGAGCATAACAATTTCCGAGTATAATTGGTACATGTTCTTTACATTTTCAATAATGTTATAATTACTGTCTACATTATATGTAAATAGGTACTCCCTTTTCATCTTCCAATTTACAACAACTGATATGGCACAAAGTTGTTCAGCATTGACACACGTTCTTTGGATTTCAAGAAAGTAATAAGTGCTACACTAATCTCAAAAGTCCTAAACAACTGCTCTCTCTCTCCCTCGTGAAAACGGAAACGCTTGACTTGACACGGAGTAAAAAGAAAATGGTATGCGTAAAACATGTCACTCACACACTTATAGAACACAGGCAAAGGAATTGTTTGGGTTGAAATAGAGCCGGAAATTTTCATAATGATGCAGGCAAATGAGTAATCTAACTATAGAACTTCACAGATATTGAAATGACATAGGTTCCATTAGAGGTCCAGTAATGGAAAGTACAGCAATTTCATGGACGAGGAAGCAACATCACGAGTAATTTTGGTTAGTTACTTTTACGAAGTCTACAAGAATCATGGTGGACATAAGTACATAACACTGAGATACGTTGTTTGTATATTGTTGATCAGGATCGCATGTATTCTTGGAAAGGTTATGATCTATCGTTCAGTGATCAGTCTGCTATATAGCTCGATAAAACTTCTCGCTCCCACCAGCCGGCTGATGGCCTCTCGCTGGTTTTTGGAATTCGACATCAGAAATGGTGTAAGCGGAAGGGAAGGCGTGAATCCTTCTCTTTCACTCTCTTTCTTCATTCAGGAAAGGTGAAGATTCACAGAAATGTTCTAACATAGAGTAGACTATTAATAAGTTAGTAAAGTGTCGATTCTATGATATTGCTAATGCCTGTACACTCACCGAAGACGCGTATTGCCTCATCTAAGACTAATGCTAATGTGGTCACCCCTGCCCATCAGCGCCAACTCAGCTTTCTCTCTCCAAGACTAGACACCGACCACACAATGCTAATGGTGACCACAATGGCGACCGTAACTATTAAAAAAAAAAAACTTAGGATATAAATAACCCCTGATATAACTTAGGATATAAATAACCCCTAATTATTCTCACATAACCTAAAATAACTCTCACAACCCCACGCCGACACACTGACTCAGCCACCAGTACCACATCACATTCTTGCAGCCACAAAATCTAGATCATACAAATCCCATTCATTTCGTCCTCATCAAACCTTAAAAACAAATAAGCATGAATCTTGTTTCTGATTATCCGATCACAAAAAGAACACAAAACCTCCAATGTTTTGTTTCTCTACAATCGAACTATAGACCTTATCATTTACTACAAACACTCGGCTTCAAGATCTTTTGATAAAGGTCTCGGGTAGGTTTGCTTATCGTTTGTTGTTGTTGTAGATCAATGATGGGTTTTGAATCAATCTTGACAGATTTGGTAAACAAGTTGATAAATATGAGATCATGTCTTTTTCATTTTAAATTCGAGTCTTGGTTGTGTTTAGATGAGAGTTGGGGAGTGAAAGTGAGGGTATTAAATTCACCCAAAGGTCGGGAAAAAATGGGGAGGAGTGCCAACAAGAGGGTTTCGATTGTTGTTAGCATTGGTCTAAGTAGCTATTCTCTCAACTAGTAAACAACAAGAGGCATGTGTAAACATATATTCATACAAAAAGGTCATAATTAAACAACACATTTATCCAATATGTATTACCCTTTATGTACTTCGCAAAATGCAACAAATTACTCATATCATTCTAACAGACAAAATGATGTTACCGGATTATGTCCACAAGGCTAATTTGTTGTTTTTATTAAAGAGTATTTCGGATATCCTACAAAAATCACACTACGCCTATACTACATGACATGTCAAGATATGAATTTTCCACAGGACACAGACAGCATGGAATAATCAAAGAAAGTTTATAAATATGACAAACCTGGTTGGTACTCTCTAACCTTCCTTTATATACTCTCCCGAACCCTCCTTCACCCAAAAGGCAATCTGCTCTAAAGTTCTTGGCTGCAGCTGCCAATTCACGAAATGTAAATGTGTGTGCTGCAATGTGTGTAGATCCTCCATCTTTTAAAGCTTCCTTATTTACACCCAAAGCAGAGGTAATCTTCGATTTATCTGCAAATAAGCACATTTCTTAGAATAACTTACATAACTTGAACAAAATAAAAAAGGGTATACGATGTACATCATTCAAAACGTAGACATTATTACATTAATACCACTACAGCAAAAATATGATGATCATAAAGTTCAAAACCGACTACAAATGGCTTAAAGGTTTCACCTTTTCACATTCCTATGTTAGGACTTAGGATCAATAATCAAAAACAAAATTGTAATTCCACAAATGAAAAAAAAAATAAAAAATGAACCGGGATTAAGAGGCTCCTAATTTTGCCTACGGAACTGCTTACATGTACAGATATCGATATGAATTACAGGATACTACAAGTCCAACTGGGGTTCAGTTCTAAAACCAATTGGTAATCAAAGGAGTCACCACCAAGCTTTTATGTTAACTTTGAGATTTTCTTTATACCGATGTGGGATTGGGTTTGTATGCAGCATTGTGGATATATATCCACAGACCCTTACAACCACTAGTAGCTAATTAAGATACATTCTGTTAATAAACACTCAAACAACACTCATAATATTCTTGCGATTCCTAAATTAAGAAAGAATCTACACCTGAAAAATTGTCACTACCAAAGACACTAAACATAGGATTCCTAAATTAGGAAAGAATCTACACCCGAAAAACCGATGTGGGTTGTTTTTCTCACTACCAAAGACACTAAACATAGGATTCATATGATTGGAGAACATAACGAACCCGAAACATTGTAATAAAACCACCTATTATATCCTCAACACTAACCATGAATTCCCTTGTTTACCCACTTTTGCAAGCCTAAAGCTGAACACAATATAATCAAATATTCAAGAAAATGCTAGAAAACCAAATTTCCTAAAAGACAATTAGTAGGCCAGGTCATATCAGATCAGCCCCACAAATTATATATTCAACTTAAAGCATACCCCATTTAAACTAGAAAATTTCAAATCTTATGACTTGGGTATCAAAGATAGGACATAAGTAGTTTTTAAAGCAACTAGCTTGATCAAAGAAAACAATGTTGGAAATATTTATATAAGTAAATAAGGTAACCTGAAGTTGATGAGATCTGATCTTCAGGTTTCTTGTTAATATTCTGCTGCTGAATTTTTTTAGGCTTTTTCTTGGATTTATGAGAGCAGAAAAAACAACTCATTTCTTTCTTTCTTTCTTTCTTTGTTTTTCCCTCTTCAAAAAACACAAACACAGACACAGAGTTCACCTTCTAGAGAGAGAAAGAGTATTTAGAGAGAGAGAGAGATACTTCTACATTAGTCTTTGAATGAAGTTGTTTTGTGTCTTGTTCTTGTTTAGTTTTTATTACATTAATCATTTTGTGTTTTTTGTCTTGTTGTGTTTCTCATTACTTTATGTCTTTTGGGATATACTGTACTATATAATTCTTCCATATGTCTTCACTTATTGCTATTTCAAATTATTGTTATTTTTTTGTTACATTGTTTTCTTCAATTAACTTGTTTATTCAATTAAATTAACTTTAAAAGTTGTAAGATTGAGAGCAAAAGCCATAAAATAACTAACGTACTTTCTAAAATGTACCGATTTGAAACACTTATTTTTTTATTAACATATACACCCACTTACTTTCAAATTTTGTTCCGACTTTACCCATACTGTAATAAAATAATATTATTTAATATGATATTATATTAATATAAATCGGTCATATGAGTGAAGTCGGAACAAAATTTGAAAGTGCGTGGGTGTATATATTAATAAAAAAAGTAAGTGTTTCAAATCGGTACATTTTAGAAAGTACGTTGTTATTTTATAGCTTTTACCCTAAGATTAAACATGAGACATGTAACAATCACATTTCTAATCTTAGAACAAGCAAAGTGATAGCGAATCATCTTAAGATCACGCCCCTCATTCACTAGAATTTTCCTTCTACAGACTGAAGTATTGTTCACGGAAAGGTTTAGTATTCTAAAAAAAATAATGATGTGTACTGTTTCGATTGGTATACAAATGAGAGTATAAAAAACGATTGTCGAAAAGTTCTATGTGTTTGAATGTAGATATGAAAATGAGCCACACTATTGATAAGAAAGCTTGAAAGATCTTAATGAAACTCTCATTTGTTGATGTTTTTGTTTATGTTCTTAAATATCTTTTCCCACTTTGTGGCACAACAAATAAATGTTAAATCGTGAGTAAAAACAGAGTATTTATATTGAAATCCAATTGTCCTTTTATATATTCTAACAAAAGATTTAATATCTAGTTTTATGGGCTCACACAATAATTGTTTTGTTGTTACACACATTTTTTTTATATACTTTCCTTCAAAAACACTGTTTATGATTCATGAATTAGTATCATTTAAAGAGTCGAGACAAAAGTGGTTAACAGATATATATAAGTTTAAGAAAGTAAAACTATATAAATTAGGATTCAAAACTTTTTATACATAATGTTTGTATTACAAAAACTTACACATTGCCCCCTAAAGCTTTGATGATTGACAAACTTATCCTTAATATCAACAATTATATTTCAAAGATGTTTTTTTTTTTTTTTTTTTTTTTTGAACGAAAGAAGGGCGAAGCCCCACAAAATATATTAAGCAATATCACTCCTCGCAGTCGAGGTAATTACATCAGGAATATTGACATCCCATAAAAAGTTATCAAGAGATCTAAAAGCTATTTTAGCAACATGATGTGCCACTAAATTACATTCACGTTTAGCCCATGAAAAAGAAATAACTAGTTGGGATGCCCAAGATTTTGATGTCTACCACAATAGCGGCTAAGGCCCAAGGAGGCTCGACTTTGGAAGAAGCAAGAGAAATGGCTATACGCGAATCGGACTCGACCGTTGCATTTTGCCACCCATATGTAAATGCAAGACAACAAGCACTCCGAATAGCCAAAAGCTCAGCCATAAGAGGGTCAGAAGCAAGAAAGATTTCACCTGAACATAAGATTATAGCTCCTGTAGAGTCACGAACAACAATCCCAGAAGATGCTCGGTTTGGTTTATAAGATGCATCACAATTGAGCTTAAGAATCCACGAATATCCTCCGTTGACCTTTTATGAAATGTTCAAACATGTTTTGAACAAAACCATCATTGGTGAATTTTGAATGTCTCAATTATATGAGTAAAAGTACTCATCAAACTTTTATAATTATTTTGTTTATTATTTAATTGTTTCAAATTAAATGAACCATTTTGAAACTGGAAATGATTGGCACACTGGATTAATTTTTTTATTGGAACACAAAAAGCAATGCATTAAACAGTTATATTGTATATATATTATGCTTTAACTAATTGTACATTATAGTGTGCAAATAAGCTTAATGTGTGTACACCATCTCCAATTTGAGACAAGAACACAAAAGAAATAACAGTTTAACACATACAAAAAATGTGTTAATCAACTTAATCATTTGTTGATTAAATAAATAAATGGGCATTGATTGAAAATAGTGTATTATCCTTTAATGCAAGCTGGTAATTATTTACAGAATATATATATATAAAAAAAAGTACTTTTGTTTTATCTATTATGCAATCATTTACATTGACTATAGATGGTTAATCATAATCACTCATGATGATAATTTCTAGTTAATGATCCATGAATATCGTAATGATCCATGAATATGGTAATTACACACCTTCTTTTTTTTTCAAAATCAATATATCTTAAATCGTTAATGTTTAAGCCAATGAAATTATACAATCACGGCGAACATTTAATTGTATTTCAATAGATAGACGCTTTGATATACTATCGACAAATTATTTTTTTATTTGTTATTTTTTTTTGTCACTTTTCACTCTTTTTTTTCTTTCTTTTTTTCGTTGCTGAAAATTGCATGAGAAATCACATGTGATTCAACACTAATTTGAATATTTAAATTTTTAAACATGTAGTAAAGAAGAAACAATGAGAAGGGAGCAAAGAGTTTAAGGAGGCCAACGATGAACAGATTCAAGTACGCGAACAATTTAAAATTGTGTGGGTTAGAAGGTAAACATTTGATATTATTTGTTAGAAGTAGTTGCATTGCTTAATATTTCGCCGTTTGTGCTAGCTCAAGATCATTCCATGTTGTTTTATGTACTCTCTTTTTCGTCTAATGCATATTCAAGTAATGATCCAATAATGACTCGATGATCTAAGCAAAAAGGTATTGTATATATACAACATAACCACTACCACATTATGAGTTTGATCTTTTATTAGAAATATTATTCAATGATTGCTTATTCATCTATATAACCTTCTGTTGATGTTTCTTGAGTGTTTCGATAGCTGATTATGTTGGTGTTGCATAATTTTATTTTATATTTAGTGTGGTTAAGATATTTTTGGTGGATGCTGTGGTCTTTATATGGGCTTTTTGTTGTCTAGATCGTATTGGTAAGCATGATGCAGCAAAAAGTGTTCAACTTAAAACAACCTAAAAGACTTCCATATGAAAAATGAATGCATCCATCCAATCTTTTAACCAACTCTATACATACATATTTATTATTATTGTTATTAAAAAATACATAGGAGTAACATGTAAGTGATATTTTGAACTCAATTTGATTTATCTGTAAAACCGTACAGGAGACTTAAAACTAGTTACGGTATGAACTGCTGGACCTTTGAATGTCATTTTAATTGAAATTACGAAACTATGATTAAGATAATATAAACATGTGACTAATCAAATAGGGAGAATTACATCTATATCCTTCTTGAACTTCAATATTACATCAATATCCTTCTCACTTTTGTAATTACATCAATGTCCTTCCCAAACTTTTAAATTCTCATACATGTCCAAAAGTTAATATTGTCATAGTTATGTCAATTTTAAATACTGAAAATACTATTTATCTTTGATTTAATATTTAATTTACTAAATTACCCTTCTTACCTAATCATAATAATTGACTCTTCATTCTTTCATTCTAAGATTTCATTTTCGTCTAACCTGTTCATCTTCTAGTCCCACCATTTTTCTCACACCTGATCTTGGTAACAAATTGTAAGTTGTTAATATATTCTTGATTTATACTGAATAAAGATATGTAGGTAGGTGAAACATATGTGACTAGCCTTTCTCCTTGATTTATGTTTAGTTTATTTCATTTCATACAAAGAGATTTGTGTGGTCATCCTTGTTTCTTTGATTTGATTGCTTTATTCATTTTATACGAATACATTGTCTATTCAAGATATTCATGTTTCTTTTAGTTTATTTCATTTTAACATATCAACTGATATTGTTGTGGTTGTTGTATGTTTCTTTTAGTTGTTTGATAATATATTCTTGATGATTTATGTTTAATTTCAATCAACGTTTTTGCACATATTTGGTTAAAGATGAATAGTATTGTTGATAATAGTATGAGTGAGTCTTCAAGACCAGTACTGGATAACATGGATGAAAGAATATGTTACTAACACCTCAAAAATGATTATTAGAAAAATTATTAACTTGTTTTGTTGGACATAAGTCAATATGAGAATTTTAGATATATTAAGAGGACAAACTTGTAATATTTAGTGAAGGGTAAAATGGTCATTTATCTTGTTAGATAAGAGGTAAACAATAAACTTATAAATAAAATCAATATAAATATAATTTAATTGATTTTTGGATATATATGAGAATATAAAAATTTGAGAAGGATATTGATGTAATTATAAAAGTGAGAAGGACATTGATGTAATATTGATCTTTAGCAAGGATATAGATGTAATTGCCCCAATCAAATATTAGTGTGTTCATTAGGCGTAACTTATTTTTTACTTAAACCTTTGACTTTATTCATACAATAAGTTGACTTAAAGTACACTTTTATTACGTAGTAGAAGAAAAGATAGATAATATAATGTTAACACATGGTTTCTAAAACCTGAATGTGAATATTATTTATACCATGCCTCAAGGACGTAGGTATTATGCAAGTAATTAAAAATCAACTTAAACACTTATATAATTGATATCAGAGATGTTTTTGATGTGCCATACTAAATTGATTACAAAAGCATAGTAATAATAAGTTTTTAAAATGTGTCTTCTGATAAGAGATATAGAAGTTAACTGATAATTTTAATCACAACTTTTCTAACAAGATTATACTAGATGTGCTTCGCCAGGTTCGGCACCATAGCATCTACGAGGCATTGAAGTAGAAGATACAATGAACAAGATGACTGCATACAGTGTTTCTTTAAGAGAAAACATACATATCAGTAGTCCGACAAACCGAATTAAATTCAAATAAAAGAATTCTTTATTGGGCATAGGGTTTTTCCTTTTTAGGATCAGACCAGAGACCTTCAAAGTCTTTAACAACAGAAACTTACCACACAAATGAGGGGAGTCTGTGATTTTTCTTCTTTCTGAGGAGTCCTTGATGAAAAATGTTCCCGTCATATCTACAAAACCACAATTGATCTTCATATACATGTTCCATAAGCCAAAAAACTGTCAGGAATCAGCATCCTTCCCATTCACCCCTTGTCTTACAAATTGTCCGCGAACACGTGGTCTCTGTTCTGCCAGCTTTTTCCTGCTTTGATATCGTACCTTCAATTGCAATCAACAAAAAAATGTTATTTTTCTTACGACAGACTCATGCCATGTTATTATTTTGCGAAGGGCAAATCGATATTTTGTATAACATCTCTAAATCATCAATATAGTGCAAGCAAGGGATATGGAACATCGAACATATGAGTAATACCTTCTTCTCAAAGCATCTTTCTTTCCTCTTCTGGCGGAACTTGATAAGTGCAGCTTCTCTCTGCGCTAATCGGTCTTGATCAACCTCACTACCCCTTCCACTTCCGCTTCCACTTCCATTTCCATTTCCAGATTTAACCTTTTCAACAACTCCATTATCACCCCCTTCGGCTACGGCTGTATAGCTGTTACCCTTTTGGCCACTGCTGCCATTCTCTCCATTACTTTTATTATTACTTCCAGATGCACTCCCATAATTAGCAGCATTTCCTTCAACAGGTGCAGCCAAAGTGTTAGATACCAAGTTTCCTGAAGATCCGTCATCTTGGTTATCTGTTTGTTGTTGTTGTTGTTGTTGTTGTTGCTGTTGTTGTGTTTTGTGGACATGATGATGGTGGTGGTGGTGATAATGGTGATGATGGTGGCGGACTTGAAACTGTGCCTTGTCACCATCAGAAGGACCAGGAGGAATGGTCTTGTCATCTGCAGGAGGTTCTGGTTTGGAGAATGCATTGTTAGTGCTTGAGCCCATATCGTTGTTGTGAGTGCTGCTGCCATTAGAACGTTGATTTGGGGCTCCATTTGAGTTAGATTGTATGTTCATGAGTTTTGCGGCTTCTGAACTGATAGTGAGATCTACTGGAGAACAGCTGCCCACATTTCCAGTTGGAGCTTGATTGGTGTTTGATGTGGTATTGTTATACCTGCATGCAACAGGCATCAGACTACAGAGGTGTATGGATGTGCAATATAGAAACCGGGTATTATTGCGACGTTAAGAAACAATAGTCAGCTTTTAGTGGTCGGATAAAGTCATTTTGATTCTGACTATTCAACTACTAAAGTACTGAGATGTAAAACTAGTTTCATACCAGCTGCAACAAAACTGATTATACATGGCACAACATAAACTACTTATCTACACTTCTTTCCTATTTTAAGGACTTTTCACCACCCTTTGGCGTTGCTGATGATAATACTATTAGTGAAAATAGTCTTTTTAGGTCACATTATCTATTAGTGTTTTAAAGAATCAGAATTTTTCAAACTACAACTTCAAGCAACAGAAATAAATCTAAATACTACATTCTGCAACATGTATAATAATAAATAATTAATTACTTATCTGATTAATTACCTTGAGAAGGCTGAAAGATCCGACTGTCTAATAACATTTCGCTTTTGAGTGCTCATATCAGTATCCTCCAAGTCACGTGGTCTCTTCAAACTGAGTTCTAGGGCAGGTGATCCCTTACTGTTGACTGATCCATTTGTTTTCGCAATCATTACATTATTAGCGGTCTTTGGTTCACCCATTTCATTCGTATTTAATTCGATAATTTTGTCTGAATTTCTAGGGACTCCAATTTCCAAATCTTTCCCCATTGCAATTGCATCTGCAATATGTTATAATTACTTGTAACCAAAAAATGAATAAAAAGGGTCATGATATTTTTAATTCAAATAAAAAGTTTCACTGTTTTACCCATGTTATCATCTTCTCCAGCATTATGTTCTATTGTGTTCACTTTATCTGGTCTTGCATGGATACCCTGGGCACAAGTGCTTTGAGAGGGCCCCGCTAACTGATCCCACGAATACTTTGCACTTTCAACTTCTACTGCTCTTCTTGACCAAGAACTCTATATGTTTAAGAATAGATCAGAATTTTTATCCACATACTTTTCGGATCAACGACAAAAAATGAAGATCTTCTACACATACACACTCCTCACATAAGATGTAAATACTTATAATCGAGAATTGATACTATTCATTTCCAACTTTTATTCGAACTGATGCTAAACCCGCATGGATAATATTCATACAAAAGAAGATAAGCAATACCTGAGTGCCACTTCCATTATCACTTCCATCCTTCGCGGCCAGGCCTATGCTCCTGTCATCATCCTCATCACTGCTATCATTGTCATCATCCGAGACTTCAATGCTTCTCGCCTTAGCAGTTTTACGAGCATGTATCCTACTCTCGCTCTCACTACCGCTAGACTGATGAAAACACAAGTAATTAATGCAAAAAAGAAAAGAGAGTAAAGTTTACTAGTGTATATTGTTTGGAAAATGAAGTAGCACAAAACTGTTGCATTCTACTCCACCAGTTTAACTTTAAACAAACCTGAAGCCAAAGTCCAAAAGCATAATAACTAAATTAACTCACACTGTGACATTTCCTCCAAACATGCTGCCAGAGGTTTTTTAGCTCATTCTTTCGAATGGGTTTGACTAAAAAGTCAACTGCACCTTTGGATAAACAGTTAAAGACTATACCCATAGAATCATCAGATGACATCACTGCACATAAAATTTGTTAGGTGTAGCAACTGAATGTATATGTAATAACAGTTTAAATTTCTAATGAAAACAAGAACGATACTCACTAATCACTGGCGTATTTTTGCGTGGTAAGTGGTTCATGATCTTGGATAAAAGACCGATTCCAGATAGAAATGGCATGACCACTTCAGTTAAAACAAGGTCAATTTGTTTGTTGAGATCAACCAGTACCTTCCATGCTTCTAGACCATTTGCAACAGCGGTAACTGCAATGGAGTAACCTTGCATGTTGTCATAAAAATTCAAGAAACAAGAACAAATGGTAAGGAATTAATTAACTGATCTCCATCCATGGGAGAGTTATCCTTTCCCCTCACGTCATCGGAACAAGATCCCCATGAAAATGACAGATAACCTAAATGAACGGACCTTAAAAGTTTGTGTATAATTCCTGTTTTTTCAATAAATGTGAATATACGCCGGAGGTCTTCTCGGAAGCAGTCTCCCTACTCTCGGGTTTACCCTAAAGTAGGGGTATATGTCTACATTCCACCTCCCCCATACCTCATTCAGATAGGATTGGGTATTGTTGTTGTTGTTGTATACGCCCAAAAGCGGAGACACGGTGGGGCTGGCCGGTGCTCAGCCCCCGCCAACCAGTATTAAATATCTCGGTGACAATAGTTACTTTAAAGTTCCAACCCCCCTCAATTGTCCATTTGTTTATTTATGTTTTTACTCGTAACAGTTTTCTAGTTTTACATTCAGCCTTTAAATACTCTATATTGATTTGTTCTTGTTACTTTTCAATCATAAGCAAATTATTGACAATATGGCTATCTTTTCTTCATCTTGTATGATATTGCTTTACAATAAAATACCGTTAATTTTATGGAATAAAACCTCACATGCTAACTTGGAACACTACCTGAAATTGGATGAAGCATTAAAAAAAACAAACACTTAAGCATTTTTTAAACGTCAACCAGGTAAAATGTTTATAGAGTAAGTTAACCTACGAATCATTTGATGTTGAAATTGACGTAAGGATTAGATAACCTGATATGGTTTTTAATATCCTATTTTTGTTTCTTTTGGTTGATCAAAAAACAAAGTTTGTTACTAGCAAGATGGTTTATGACAATGAATTAGGGTTTGATGTCATGGCAATACTATTGAAGATTGCTTTTGGCGAAATCACTGGTGCTTGTTGCCTAACGAAACATTTATATTCTGTTTCTACAATAAGTAGATAGTTACGTTATTTTTCCTTTTAGCAACATGATATGTATCGTTACAATAAGTGCTCATTGTACATCAGATTTGTCTGCCCTTAGAGATGCTATATCACCTATTTCAAGTGCTAATTAGTGGTCTCTCTGACTCCCAATCTATAGCCTACATATTTCTATAGAGTTGACCGTCATACCTACATATGTGATTTTTGTAAATATCTACCTCAATCGAGACTAATCAGAAAAACAAATAGACTGTTCACGGTTTCAAGTTTTCAACCAAATCCAGTAAGAAGCATGGCAGCCTTCTATCCATGTGTAGCGACACATATCCGAAAGAATGGTCATCCCCTTGATGCCATATAAAAAATAATCTAACAATGAAACTTTGAGATTTGAGGGGATTATATTTCAACTTTGCAGTCGATATGTTGGGGGGTTTATTATATTATATAATTTGGTCATTCGAGTCTCTAGTGCAAACTATGTATCCGTCTCTCTGTTGTTCGGTTGCTTTCACGCCATTCCATAGGGCTAACCTCATAAATATACTATAAGATGTTCTAATTACTAATTTCAAATGGTATTTTTTATTAAATAACGAAGCTACAAGATCATGAGTCAGAGTATGTGCATCAATTTGTCAACGACTGCAAAAAGAGCAAAAAAGTGTTGAAAGTAAACACACCTTCATAGCTGCAATTACGTAGCAGCGCACTAACAACGTGTCGAGTACAATCGTCATCTTCAACTAGTAAAACTTTCAAAGACCTAACAGGCAAAAACCTCTCCCATTGAACCAACGGCCCTTGGGCTTGCGGATGAGTTCGTTTAACAACATCCTGTGATACAACCAACTCTATCTTCCTACCACCGTTAACATCCTCATTAATCCTAGACTCATCTTCGTCAGACAATCTTTGACCGTTAAAAGCACCTCCGTCTCTCACTTCTTTCAACTCATTCCGTTTATGATGATTAAGTTCCGCAGATCCATTAGTTACCGGAACACTAGTACTCACTCCAACACTCCTCATTAACCGGATTCAAATAGACCAATTATAAATATGTTGCAGCTCTGCCACACCAAAAAGAGTTCTTTCTTCGTCGAGAAGTGGCACATACCGTTGTCTCCAAGTAATAAACTTATGCAACTAACCCCTTATAAAAACCTAAACATAATCACATAACACTATTAAAATCCTGAAAAACCTCAACTTCATAAATTCAATCTAATTATTAAATGGGTGTTTGGACTAGCTTATTTAGCCAGCTTACGGGCTTATCTGATATTGAAAAAGCCGAGAAAGTCACTTTTTTGATCTTAATTAGCTAATCAACTTAAGTTTATGGCTTAAGCCATAAACTCAACTACTAAAGTTAACAAGCTCTAAAAAGTGCGCTTATTGGCTTTTTCAATATCAAATAAGCGCGAAAGCTGGCTAAATAAGCTAATCCAAACACCCATTATTCACCGTAACATCACCAAACCCCTAATTCCCTAAATAACCTAATAAAACAATAACAATATATAAACTAATTGAACTTCACAAAGATCCTCACATTTACAATAATAAATGGGTGTTTGGATTAGCTTACGCGCTTATCTGGTATTGAAAAAGCCAATAAGGTCACTTTTTGGAGCTTCTAAACTTATGACCATAAGCTTATGGCTTAAGCCATAAACTCAACTACTAAAGTTAACAAGCTCCAAAAAGTGCGCTTATCGGCTTTTTCAATATCAAATAAGCGCGAAAGCCGGCTAAATAAGCTAATCTAAACACCCGTTATTAACCACAACATCACCAAACCCCAAAATAACACACAACTTAAAAAAAAATAACAATTCAACAAATCATAACATAAAAATGAACTAATTTGACAAAGATACTCACATTTACACAACAAACAACAGATCTTTAACTCAAATACGATTTCCGCAAAATTAGGCAATAAATAACCGTTAATCAAAAAAAAATTAATAAAAACGAGATGAATTTAATTAGGCGAAAATCTAGGGTTTGTGTGATTGATGAAATAAAAATTAGTAAAGGAGGATCTATATGTGGCCTGTGGTATAAGAAGAAGGGAGATATTATATTCGGTTGGGATGATGACGTGGAGGTAATGAGGGCCAATAATGTGCCACGTAGGATGACACGTAGGATGGAGATCTATATGTGGCTTGTGAGAGGTGTTTGGGTCGGATATGCGGATCTTTTGAGATCCGATTTGGGTGGACACGTGGTGGGTTGTGGGTTGAGTTAAAGGTTTTTTTTTATAAAATCAAATCTGTCGGTAAGAAATTGGGCCTTGGGTGGGTTTAAATTGACACGTCAGCGGTAAAATATCTTGGGTTGTGTGAGTGTGAGTGTGGTGTGGGTGGTGCATCTTGCCATTGAGTGGGTGCCACGTGTTGTGAGGTGATATGTTGAGGATCTACGGCTAGCATTTGCTTGCTTAGTTTTTTATTTTAAAAATGATTTTTTTCTTAAAAAACAGAAAATTATTACTCGGATTCTCATTTTCATTTTCTATTGTCTTAAAATAATTGTACACATTTGACTTTTTAAAACCTTAATTTTCTCAACTTTAATCTTTAATATTTGTATATGTGTTATATAATACTTTATCGAAAATTATACTAATGAAATAACATTTAAAACTAATTCATTCATATATTTTGCATCAATTATTATATAAAACAAACAAACTATTTAAGATCAAAATTGAAAAAAATAAAATTCAAAAAGTCAAAAGATAAAAATTATTTTGAAACGGAGTGATTAGTAATCTTTTTGTATCAATCAATTTGAATGATGGTTTAGTGAGTGGAGATGATATTTGAGGTTGAAAAAATAACGGTCTCTTTTTTTAAACTATCTGATATTTTTCTGAAAATAATAATTTTGGGACAAGAAAAGTACTTGAAAATAAGCCATTTTTATAGAGGTTTAAAAAAATAGAAATTAAAAAACTTGTTTCGTTATAAATCTTTTGAAAAGGAAAATTCGTTAAAGTAAATGTTGGCGCATGTATCCGGCGAGCATAGCCGAAGGGCACAACTCGCCCGAATAAACATACAAGCCAATTAAGACTAAGTAAGCTGAGGCGACAATCAACACATGCCGAAGGGTTCGACACAACCCCCCGGCACAACGGCTACATGACATCATCTTACATAAAGGGAAAGGAATCTTGGACAGAACACCTGACCTTATTCAGACAGAGGCCAAACAGAGCAAGCCAAGCTCCCGCCTGACCTCAGCAGAAAGAGCAAGTCAACTCCTGCCCGAAAGAGTCACTATCACCCCACGTGACCTCCGGGTAAGAACAAGACTTCTCACCTATAAAAGGAGCAAAGCTACTGCATTAAAGGTCAACTGATTCCTATCTCATTTTACTCATTACTCTGACATTTTCACCGTACTTATTCTCACGCCGGAGCTTGGTCTAGTGATAAAACCCTAGGCGAGGCTAACGCGTGCTTTCTTTGTGTTCACAGATCCGAAAGACCCTAATCCGGAGAGCATAGCCGAAGGATATTTGCTTGTTTGGGTGAATACATATTTTTACCTCAACAAATTGGCGCCATCCGTGGGACCGCTATTCAAACTACCAAAACTAGTAAATGGCAGGTCCCTCAACCGAAACACCCTCCGGAGACAATCCCCCTAACCTAGAAGAACAAATACTAAGCCACATCTCATCGCTAAAAGCCCTGATAAAGGAGCATAACACCAAAGGAAACAGCCCATTAAAACCCATACGGATCGATTTCGGTGACGAGATCGAAGAGCCAACTCGAGAGGCGGAAAAGGAAAAGGATCCCAAAGGAAAAAGGGTCGAGGAAGATTTACAAAAACCATACAAAGATGCCACCAGATGCCCATTCACCGTTGGACCAAGACATGAGCTACCTAAGAACATCAAGCTTTACGACGGGTCCTCGGACCCAGATGATCACGTCACCCGTTTTTTCGGGGCGGCCAACCACGGAGGATGGCCGATGCCAGTGTGGTGCTGGATGTTTCAGCAAACTTTGGACGGGCCGGCAAGTGGGTGGTTCGACCGTCTACCTAATGGCACTATAGACAGCTGGGAGGAGCTTCGGGAAAAATTCCTTGAAAGATTCGCGCTTAGGAGAAAGTGTCTCAAAGATCCAATGGAAATCACAAAAATCGTGCGGAAAGCTAACGAAACACTGCCAGAATTCAAGGAAAGATGGACCGACGAAGCCAGTTACATTCCAGGAGTGCCAAAGATCATGCAGATATCCTCCTTCATTAACGGAAGCAAGTGTCCGGAATTGGTAAAACGTTTCTCAGATAGAATTCCCAAGACAGTTACAGAAATGATGAAAAGGGTGGACGACTTTGTGCGTTCGGAGGAAGCTTACAACACCACAGAACTCCCCAAAGGGGAGTGGAGCCGTAATCCGTATACTGGTACTCAACAAGACCGAACCTCCAGAATTTCAAGTCTCTCCGATAGATGGAGGGGAGACCGCAGAGCAGAACAAAAACCTCATAGCCAATTCCCCTATTACCTGGCCAGAACAGATAACTACCGAAGCGAGTATCGGAGAAACCATTATAGGAATGATACTCGCCCGATAGATTTGAATCTCCTCTCAAAACCACCTAAGGAGATCCTAGCAACTGAACTTCAGCTAAAATTGCCACCACCCCCTCCTTTGAGGGGAGCACCAAGAAGGGAAAACTTAGACAAATTATGCGATTACCATGGCGAGAAGGGCCATCTCACCAACGATTGCTACCACCTCAAGGAGCAATTAAAAGTGGCTCTGGATACGGGCAAGTTAGATCATCTATTGAAGGACGTAAGGCAAAGAGGTAGAAACCCCCAAGATATAATCAGCCCGGCAGAGGAAGGGTGATAAATATGGTATACAGCAGAGGAAAAGACAGAAAAAGGAAGGCCAGTAATCAGGAGGAACACTGGATGAATGTCCCCATAGCTTTCCCTCCCATCCTACCGGGGGATGTGTCCGAGGAGCCACTGATAATCGAAGCAGACGTCGAAGGGTATACTGTGAGAAGGATTTACGTCGATCAAGGAGCAGCTGTGGAGGTAATGTACGAACACTGTTTCCAGAACTTGTGCCCAGCGATCAAAGCGAAGCTGAGGAAAACAAACACACCACTAGTGGGGTTCTCGGGCGAAGCAATCAAACCCCTCGGAAAGATAGACCTAAATGTTTGTTTCGGAAATGATGGTCTATATCGCTGAACGGTAATGATATTCGTGGTAATAAGATCCCCCTATCCTTACAACATCATTCTAGGACGATCAGGCATTAGAGAATTAAGGGCAATCCCCTCAACCATCCATTCCATGATAAAATTTCCAACACCAAGGGGAATTGCAACCCTCGTCACCAGATCAGTTATCATCTCTGAATGCAGAAGGCTAGAAAAGCAATTCCTGGAAGAAGGGTCAAAGAGCAGGAGTAAGGAACACCCCGTTGAAGAAGAAGAGCCCTGCAGAAAAACAGAGGAAGTAATGATAAACCCTGAATTCCCTCAGCAACCGGTCACCATCGGGGGCAACTTTTCGAAGGAGTGCAGAAGACAACTGGTGGAACTGCTGAAAAACAACAAGGACGTGTTCGCATGGCAACCGGCCGACATGACAGGAGTCCCCCGGCGAGTTATAGAACACATATTAAATGTCAATGTGCACGACAGGCCAATCACCCAGAAGAAGAGAACCTTTTCATATGAGAATAACCAGGCAATCAATTCAGAGGTAGAAGAATGGTTGAAAGCAGGGATAGTCTGAGCAGTAAAGTACCCCACATGGATTTTTTAATCCAGTTCTGGTAAAGAAGCCGGACGGCACATGGAGAATATGCATGGATTTCAAAAGAATCAATTCTTCGTTTCCGAAAGACTACTACCCCCTCCCAGAGATCGACTGGAAGATAGAGTCTGTGATGGGATACAAGTACAAGTGTTTTCTAGATGCATATAAGGGTTATCACCAAGTTCAGATGGCCAAAGAAGACGAAGAGAAAACAGCCTTTTACACGGAACATGGAACCTTTTGTTATACCAAGATGCCCTTCGGTTTGAGAAATGCTGGGGCAACATATCAAAGGTTAGTGGAATCTACTTTCAAGGGGAAAATTGGCAGGAATTTGGAAGTATATGTTGACGATATGGTAATCAAGAGCAGAAGTGAAGTAGAATTGTTAGCGGATATGGCGGAAACGTTTGATAACCTCCGGAGAATCAACATGAAACTGAACCCAAAAAAATGTTCGTTCGGAGTTGAAGAAGGGAAGTTCCTCGGGTATGTAGTGACGTCCGAAGGGATAAGAGCGAATCCTAAGAAAACCAAGGCGATAGCTGACATACAGTCACCCAAAACACTCAAAGAAATGCAGAGCCTTAGTGGGAAGCTTGCGGCCATGAATAGATTCCTCTCACGATCCGCTGAAAAAGCCTTACCATTCTTCAACACTTTAAAGAATATAACAAAGGAAAACCAAAACGAATACCAATGGAGCGGACAGGCCGAAGAGGCATTTCAGAAGATGAAGGGTATAATTTTAGAGCTGCCCAGTTTAACCGCCCCGGTAGCCGAAGAAGACCTCTTCGTATATTTGGCAGCAGCTGAGGAAGCCATAAGCGCTGTGTTAGTGCAAATATTACGATATTTAATCTATACAGTCTCGTTTGTTTTGATTGATGACAAACATGTAACTTGTAATACATAACGTAAAATGTACAAGTTACTTGTAATCACACTTTGTCTCAACATACATTCAACTCCTCTCGATGTCTCAAGTCCTCGTATGTTACAACACGGGTTCGTACATGTTTGTTATGTGGCATTATGATCAAACCTAATAACAAATCATTTAGAATGTTTAAAATACGTTTAGAGTCACTAAGTATTTTAATAGGTTAACCATTCCATTTCGAACCTCATTTTACATTTTGCATTCACAAGTATTTCAAAAGGTAACTAGACATTTTATTAACTAGTTACATAATACATTTTACAAGTTTACTTTGATAAACTTTTTAATCTAAAATGGAAATACATATTACATCATGGCATGCATCATCCTTGTAATCTTTAGAAGATTTCATAGAATATTTTGTTTAGATTTGGACTCTACATAGCTTACACAATCTTGGATGGATTTGGTTGACTTTGATAAGATTTTGGTAATCTTGCTGTCAGACCCCCACGGTACCAAAATGGTACACGGGCGGAACCCTTTTGAGGGTTCCGTGGTCCGTGGACGCTCCTGTCCATTTTGGCTATAAATAGCAAGCCAAACCAAGTTGTTTCATCATCCCTTCAACACACTTTCTCTCTACCCTTCTTGCATCATTTAGATCTGTAGATAACAATGTATAAACATACATTAATCACCCTCACCATCACATGATCATAATGCTTCTAACATTCATCTTTGTTGTAAGCATACTCTACATCTTGATCAACCAAGGAAAGCTTGGAGATCTAGCAATCCCCACTCACCACAAGTGAAGATCTATCACAACAAGTTTAGGGAACTTGTGATCTTCATCATGAAGGCTTCCTATCAATGGAAGATCATTTAGAAGTAGTTATTCATATCCATTAGACATTTGTGTCATGGATCATTAGTGTAAACATCATTGCATCATAACAACACTTTCACCAAACTAGATTAGATGGTTTATGTGTTTGTGCCATAAAACACAAGGTTTATTATGTTGGGCCATAAAACATATTGGGAGTGGTTGTACCCTTGTAAAAGAACTCGACATCTAGCTTAGTGTCGGAAATATTGTATAGGCGACGTTAGGTTGGTTCTACCTCGAACTAGAACCCGGTATTTAGCTTTGTACCGGAAAAGTGTAAGCGACGATTGTAAGGTTTTCTCCACCAAGAAGGGAGCTTGTTGATTTAGTGAAGTAACTCTCGAGTTGGGTACCCGGGAAGTGGAGTAGGGCAGAAAGGAGATCCGTGACCGAACCACTATAAATCATCGTGTTCGGTTTGCACTTTCCTTTCTTTATCTCTTTACTTTTATAGTTGCACTATACTATTGCTTGTGATGTGGTTTGATGTTAATGCTTGTGTGACAACATGGTTTACTAAGCTTTACATTAGTCACAAAAAATAATTGGAACTTTCATATTATAACAAGCTTCATAAGCGATTTGATACTAAAGATCTAAAGTTTTTAAACGGTAACGTATTCACCACCATGCAAGTTGTAGTCAACTAGCCCACATGCATTTCTTTGTTTATAACAATTTTGTCTCGTAAAGAATGAACATCCATGTTTGCAGTTTAAGCTCCATTGGTGTTTCGGCATACATAATTGACGTATTTTATGCCCTTCGTTTACAAGGATAGACCAGAGTTAAAGAGTACATGTAATCCGCTAATTTTGCCTCTACTTTTCATCAATTTGTAACTTTATCACAAATTTTAAGCTCACGAGGCTTAAGTACAATCACATACACCTAACATCGAGAAGGGTTGAGTTCAGCTAGAGATACCATCGAGAAGGAATCTGTAGCAAAAAAGTTATACAAATATATGAAAATTAAATGCTACTGAAAAAACTGCAGTTTCGACTTTCGCGTACCCAATTCAGTTGCGTTTAGTAAGCAATGAATTGAATCTAGCCATATAAAGTTGGTAGAGCAGACGTGAAGGCATATTTTGAAAAGACAGCAAGTGCCCAATTCTAAATCATTTTGATTACTGGCACTCGTAACATCATGGATATTTGTTGGATTAATATCTCTTTAGGCAGCAATCATGTCTTTTACGCACGTTATCTATAAATTTGTATACTACACGTCATTTCAGTGCGAGAGAAAGGAGTCTCGAAAAACTGGGAATACTTATGCCCCAAAGAGTTAACATCATTTACTTGTAACGCAAACTATAAAAATATTTCAGTTAACTTTACAATCAGGGTAACAAATCACACAAAACATTTTTTTTTCATGCTGCATCATATCCAGTCTTCGAAATGAAGGGCAGATAAGATCACAAATGAAATCTGAAGAAACAACAACAATGCATTGAATTGAAAAAACAAACTCTTGTTCTTTATGGAACGGCTTTCTTATAAACGAAGAAAGACGTGATGATACTAGTTGGCTACAAATTACAAGTACTCGGGTATCTTTGAAGTTACATGTGATCTAGCCTGCCGTCTTCATTGCTGTCATCTCCACCATGCCTGTGAAACAAACAAAACAAAAAAAATTAATAGAATACTTAAAAAAATAAGGGCTTTCTTCATTCAGTTTTAATTCATGCCACGTTTTAGCGGTTGAGGTACCGAGTAAATGAGTAATATAACTTAGGTACTTGCTCATTACTATAACTTGGTTATGGGGGTGTTTGGATTTGTGTTTCCGATCTAATTTTATCATTACGACTTAATTCGCATTATTCAGATTATTACCAGCTACAGCAAACACCTCTCTATTTTCCACAAACATGTCCTTTTTGTCATTTTATCTATCCTTAAAAACTAGAGGATGTCAAACACTCAAAGTAATATAAATTAGCTATAAGGAATTTCTTTATAAACCTAATTTGAGGGTCTTTTACTCGCATTTCACAGAACAACTCTTTATGTTCCACAAACATGTCTTCTTTGGTCTTTATCTACTAAATCCTTAAGAATTAGAGAATGCCAAACACTAAAAAATTTAATTATATGATCATAATTCAAATGGCACATCCAAACAACCCATTCCCCTCAATGGTAAGTGGCAAAATAAATCCAACACCCATATCTAACGCATTAAAAGTTTACCCAACAAACCATTCTAACTACATAAAAGAAATTTCCTTGTGAATAACAATACACAAAATCTCTATATGTGGGAGTGGAATAGTGGGTGATTGTTGTTAGAGAATAAGAAAACAAACCGCCAAGAAGTGGTCAAATTTCGAGCCTTTCTGTCCAACTGAAGATTTTCCAATGCAATGGAGGCGCGAGTAATATCCTCAGAAGTATCATCATTTTCATATCTCCAGTTGTAATCATCATTGTTCCTATAGCTAGAGTTTGAGGAACCTCCTCTTCGGTCTGAATAATTATCAAATTACATAAACATAAGTAAAATTAATGCAAAGAAGACGACAAATATCGTAACTATTTTTATAAAGAAAATGCTCCTCGGCCCTCGCAGAAGGGAATGTGAATGCTTACCAGATCCTTGAGACCCGGAACCTTGTCTAGCATAAGGAAAACATATAAATATAGTTAATAATAGATTTCGTAATAGAAACAAATGGTACATGTGGAGTATTAAAAACCACCTTCCCAGAGGAGCTAATCCTCCAGCAACCGATGATGAAGATGGCCTTCGAGAGTCCTGCTCTGAAATCGTTGATCGCCTTCCACTACCCCTTCCTTGAGATTGATTCTGCAATAAATCAAGTAAGTATCACTCATTAAGGGTTTTGAGAAATTTATAGATCATAGCTTAGAATCACCTGTTACCAGATTTTGCCAATTATGATTAGTAATGTTAACAAAAATGGGCATTATCACATGGAATCTAACAAAACTGATATATTTGGCTTGGTTTTAATGTTGGTTTGAGCCAGTTCAGCAAACTTAGAGACTTGGAAACAAGTAGGGTTGTTCAGTGCAGAGTTCAGGAGAAGGAATCATTTGGACTCCTAGTTATATGTAATACCAACTGCTCACAATAATTACATCATTTAGACATCCTGTGATTCATATCTAGTAAAGCGATCACCTTAAACATCACTTTCTCTTTATGTACAAAAGAGAGTATACAATGAATAAAAAATTTGTAATAAACTTTCATTCATTCCCACCTATTTATGCATGCATAGCTGTAGAAAGCTTAAACTTGTTCCATTGTGTGTGAATATGTTTATACAAACTTGCAATATTACTCCCCAAGAAATGAATAATAAATTACTTCGATATCTAAAAAGATCTGATGACAGAAACAAGTATCCTAAATGATTGAAGAAACCTACCCATTCAATTAACAAGAATTATAACTTTCTCCTGAGAGGCAAAACATAAATTTTCTCACTCTCTTTAGCCGTATACCGATATATAGACATTTACAGTAGGGAGATTATCGGTGGTCCCTGAACTTTATAACGGATTTTGCATACGAAATAGCAGTGGTCCAAAAATACAATGGTCGTCGAGTATGGGACTATGGGCTAATATAAACTTTCCAACATTAGTTTGAAAGTCCATTATTGTCTTTACAAGAAATACTAACCAGCTGAGATGGAGCTAAGGTTCAGCTGTATTTAGTCAACGACTATAAAGGATTATGTGAGGACACAGAACGTTGAAGCTGGTTCGGAAACCATAAAGTAGGATTATCGTCCGGTGACCGAAAGTGTAGAGCTCGTAAGTGGTTTTGTGGCAGTTTGGAGGTGTGAGTATCGTTTGAGGTTTTTGTGAATGAAATTCTGGAGTTTGTTTGTGGTAAAGAATAGAGGAAAGGGAGTCTTTACTTGAAGACAAAATGTTGAAAATGCGCTTTGCAGGTGGAGGTAGGACTTGGGGTAGGGGCGGGGATGTAAGGAGGATGAAGCGGAAGTGTTTGGCTTAAGGTGAAGATGTGGTGTGATTTGTGAAGTGTTAAGAGGGATGTATATGTTAAAAAATCCAAATTACCCATACTTAACTACTTAGTTAACGACCATTAATATTTTTTACCACCGCTATTATGAAATCTGGACGTCATGTACTATTGGTGTAATGTCACAGACCTACATCTCATATGTGATGTATAAAAGTGTACTGTAATATTGCAATTTTTAAGGTAACTTAATAATCTCACACTATATATAGAATTATACATTACAAATACCACGCAATTGTCCCAGTTAAAACTTAACCCACAATCACTTGGTTAGAGTGCATCTTATTAAATACCGTTACACTACAAGCGAGGAAGAAAGTACCAAACCTCAAATTTCAAGAAACCTTCAAGTACATCCAACAGCAACGGGCCGCTATCTCCATTCCTGTTTATATCATATCCGTTCTTATTACTGAAGTCTCTTAACTCTGCTTTCCAGGCATCCTTTTGCTACGATAGCAGGTTTAATCGAGTTTAAAAAAATTATAACTGAACAAAAGTTGAAATAAAAAACACGAATATAGCCTTAATAAATACGGTAAACAATAAAAATTATTACCAAATTACACTCCGGCAAATAGACTTTAAGTGTGTGTCCAAGCTGTGCCCAATCCAAGTATTCACATATTAGAGCAGTTAGAAGCCGGCCTGAAAGCGTATCAAATAGGAACCAATTAAAATTCATCAGGTCGGTGACATAAAAGCTGAGATACCCAAAAATGCATGCTCCATACCAATAAACAGATATTTGCGCTACGTAACCGTATAAAATGTTAAGCTAGGCATACAATTTGATAGATCCGTTAGATACAGTAATATCCAAATGTACTTGTCAATAATCAGGTAGGCCAAATCACATTAACTATTGTTCTGTAGTGATGAGAATATGATTAATAATACCTGAAGCAGAAGCATGAAGTTGCTTAGCACGATCATTGCAGCTACCTAGCAGCGCAGGAGGCAGGCCTTCGTCCTTTTCAATTGCCTTATCCTCTTCCTCTATTGCTTGGAACACGCTTGCTCTCAGTTCGGCCTTTAACAACAATAGCAAACGTATCAACCAGATATGATCAGATCAATCATTTAAGGAAATATACCAGTAAAAGACAATCCAAATAAACAAAACGTTCCCTAACTGGAATTCCTATTGGAACTCAAAGACATTCAGTGTAGGTGATACTTCCATTTATTATCATTCCAAGAGACCTTATTACCTAATCGACCCATCTAACTAGTGTATCCCGGAATCTTAGTTTAGTTTTGGAACTCTTCCTGTCAATAGTTGAGGTTTTCTATTTGCTATTTGGATTCTAGTGAGTTTTCGAGTATTCACAAACTGTCTAGTATATGATAATCGTGTTCTAGTAACTAAAAACATTTCCAATAAACCTTGTATTTACGTCGTTTGTCGCCGTGTCACATTCAATCCTCCGCGCTCAATACCCAAACACCCAAGTAAGAAAATACAAACATTTTAATATCTTCCTAATAACATTTACAAAACTATCTCATCCCAAAATATATCAACACAAACATTAGATTATATTCACCAAAATAAGATCTCATAACATTTAATTAATACAAAATAGCTACCGGATCAGATGAAATTTATAAACAAATAAATTGAACAACCAAAAACAAAGGAGGGTGTATAATGTATATATACTCGGATCTTAGCGAGGACGCCTTTTTTTTCTAGGGTTCGAGTGACGAGCGTTTTCAGGTCCATCATTTCACGCGTATAATCATCCATCCTTCTTCTATTTTGATTTTTCCTTCTTCTTCACTTGTCTTGATAAAATGTTGATTGATTTTTGTGATGAATTATCGGGTATGTAACTGCGACCCGCCGGTTTTTATTGGTTTTAGGGTTATCTTATAACCCGAATTAAACGGACAGAAATAGATGCTCACTTTTTTCAGGGTGTTTGTTTAGATCGTCTTATTACAATTTTTTTTTTTTTTTTTTTAAATAATTTTAAGATTTTTACTGCAAATCAAAAATGATTCCGATCTTACGTATGATTTTTGCAAACTTAAAAGCTTATAAGTTCTCGATCTTGCCCTTAAATCTTAAGCTCTAATTAATATGATCTTACTTTTATTGAACCACAAACTAAAAAACTTCAAATATGTTAATTATATTTTATATAATTTAAACAACAACATGCTAATTTTCTTAAACATTTCACAATCATAATTTAGAACATTATTTTCAAGAAACATCGATATAAATTTGTGATTATGGTATATAATATTTGATAGATTTGTATAATATTATAAATACTAATAAAAAACTACATTGGGTCTGTTTGGCGTAATGGTATGTAGCTGGAGTTGGGGTTGGTGTTGGGGCATATATTCTAAGCTGAAAGCTGGAGCTTATAATTTTATAAAGCTATTTGGCAGAGTAGTTGGAACTGAAGCTTGTTAATGTAAAATCGTATTAAAAAATTAAGATAAATTTTCGGCTTTTGGGTAATAATCTATCATATTTTGAAAAGTATTTAAGTAATTTAATTAGTTATAAACCTTTTTCAATGAGCTTGAGTTTTTGGAGGCTTATGGCTTATATAAACCTCCATAAGCCCGTGTCACAAACAAGACTTATTTCATAAGTCAACTTATTTAAAAAAATATGTAATTGCATTTTTGGTCCTTGTGGTTTAGCCGAATTGCAAATTTGGTCCGCAAAACTTTAAAAGTGCAGTTATAGTCCCCATTTTAAAGTTTGGGTTGTATTTTTTTGTCCTTTTTTACCAAATTCACACCAAATGGTATTTTAGTTATTTAACTTTATCCAAGGACCAAAGTACAATCCAAAACTTTAAAATGAGAACTATCGCTGCACTTTCAAAGTTTTAGGGACCAAACTTGCAATTTGGCCAAACCACAAGGACCAAAAATGCAATTAACTCTTAAAAAAATTTAAGCCCCCATAAGCTCTATAAGAATCATTAAATGGTTTTTCCAGGAAACCATACCAGATAACTGTTATGAATGTAGTGCATTTGTGTAAGATAGTCTAACGCTATCCGTAACTGATAGTTATAAGGGTTATTTTCAGAAGTGTTACAAAATTCATGAGTTATGTTTGTAGTCAAGAGAATTTGTTCCTTTGAATTTGTTTCAAAGCATAATACTATATTTGGGCCCCTCGTAGGGTTGACAAGATGTTTGTATGGCCATACCCAAGATCAATCTGGAATACGTTCAGATGATTTGGTAATCTTGTTCAATCGAAATATAACGAGAAACAGAATATTACTAGTAACTTATGAAATGACTTGATCCATATTCATAGTTAATGTAGTATTAGTAACAAAAGGATAAGTAAAAATGATGAATCATTAAATGGTTTTTCCAGGAAACCATACTCGATTCGATCTGTGTTAGGCTAGACTAAACCAATGTCATTACTATATTTAGTAATATCCAAGTGGGAGCTAAAAGGTTTTATGGATATTTAAATATACGTATGTCCGGATTCGAACTCGAGACTTCGGGATTGCACACATTACGTATGAGAGTTGATGTTAAATAATTAATACATATAAATGTTATTATTATTAATTATTTGTCACGAAATAAAACTTAACGGTAGTTAATATTTAACGGGGTTTGACTAACGGTCATTAAATGTAAACTACGAGGACTAGAGATGAAATTAGTGGGAAAGAAAATTCTAGAACCCCTCTTGGGTTGGGTGGCCGGTCGTGGCTTCCTAAAAGCCCAAGGGTGAGTTTTCTTGGTCACCAAGTTTTGAGAACATATATATACAAACCCTTGTATTCATTATTCTCCTAACCTTGGATCACTTTGATAACCTAATTTCTTTTCTCCTCTCCTCTTTCTTGTATGGTCGGTCGTACACCCCTCCCCATAGGGTTTCGATTTGCTTAACTCAAGTTTAAGTATTTGGTTTGTTTTGTGATCAAGAACCTAACTTTTCACTTCAATTCGCTAATAGTACGTGTGTACAAGAACGAAGGACAAGCGCACTTGTGTTTGTGAATTTCTTGGTGGTCGACTTTGGTGGGTCGAATTTGGTGAAACCCTAAGTTAGGGTTTTGGGTTTTGATTCTTGTTCACATTACCGTTTGGTTCTTGTTTTGCTAAAAGGTACGCATATTCTTATTCGGTTAATTATTTACATGTATTATTCCTATTTACTTCCGCTGCATGCTTTGATAATGTTTACATGCTTTGTAATTGTTATGATTAGTAAAACCCAACAGTGGTATCAGAGCCAGGTTAATATGATGTAATTAATTACCGAAACACATAAAATTTGGATCTTTATGGTTATTGCATACGTATATTGGTTTCTAGGGTTTTGAATTCGAAACCCTAATTTTTTAATTATTGGGTCGATTACCCTATTTTTTATTTAATTAGGTTTTAATTTTGTAAAACTTGTACAAACCTTAGGATTGCATGCTAATTTTATGTGGTTATTATGAATAATTGTTATGTGCCATGTAATATGCGTATCTTGGGTGATAATTGTTATGCGGAATCCATGGTGGAACATGCATGTTTTGCCATGGAGTATTGTTTATGATAAATTGTTTAGTGATATACACATGTTTTATTTATTTGATAATTATTGAATTGGGGAAGACCTCAATTATACTAATAAAAATTTGTTATGTGCTATTTGGTATACTATTAACTTTGGCTTACACAATCGACTTGTCGATGTATGTGGCTCATCTACTTGTAGGTGAAAGCCATAGTTAATGTATGCATTTATTTACGCCTAGAATTGTTTATTAGCGTTTATGGAAATAATTATGCATGTGGCTAATTGTTTTTAAATATGTTAAATTGTTTAGTTATATGTTTATATTATTTGAGTGTGTTTAATTTTATTAAAATGCTTTTTTGTTTATATATTGTTTGACATGTTAGTAAGCAAAAAGGGTTTTTTATGAATAGAAAATTAAATGGACTAAATAATGGCGAAACTGATTTGTTTTCTAAGTATTAATTCTTGAACTTTTAATCGATTGATGTAACTGTACTAAATGGTTAGAATGGCTCACCCACTAGAACAAACTATAAAGGGGTTAATAAAGAAGTGCGCACAGTCACACTGAAAGGATGTCTAAGGTTATTCTTTTGCGCTTACCTGGTCCTCTGCCCCCTGTGAGTTCGATTGGAGCTACCTAGTATAACCATTCTATGTACAAAGCATCTTAGTGCAAAGTTGTAAGTTTCTCAATGCATCGATTAAAACTTTGTAGAATTTGATCTTAGCAATTAAAATACTATGTAAGTTTTTTTCAAAAATTTTATGCTATAAGTTGTATGCATGCTTCTTTATACATAAGTTTTGATTACACGTCAAAAATTGTACCCTTTAAATTTAAGTTTATGCCATCTAATGATATGAAACACTTGAAGTTGTAATTTAGTTATGTGAGACCTTGATCTAAATTACAATAACAAGGTGAATTTTTTTGTTGTGTGAGACCTCAGCTTAATTATTTGCAGTTTCTAAATTAGACAACTTAATTAAGTTAGTTAGTGAGACCTATAACTTAAGGCATAAGATGGGATAAAACATTCTTACGTTTTGCATTAATTGTTTTGGCAAAATTGTAAATCCCATAACTTTTGGAATTGAAAACTTGTTTGTCAATTATTGTTTTTCAACAATTACCTATTCTATACTTTTACCACTAGTAGATCAACTGATGTGGTGAAACTATGATAATGAGGATCCAAAATTCAAGGAAAATTATATGGTTAATATGAATATTGACCAAAGGGTATTTTATTTTCTTGAATGTTTACTTATCGAAAGTACTAACTTTTGAACTTTTATTTTATGTAGAAATGGCTCAAGCTGAATCTACTGCACTAGCCTCGTCGTTCAAATTTATGTTTGATCGAGAAATTGATGGTAGCGCAATTTCAATGATTGGTATCGGCAACTCAAAATTGTCTTGAGGGTTGCCAAAAGACTAGATTATTTGACTACGCCTTGTCCTCCTGAACCTGCGGTGATGCTATTCTTTGAAAGCCGCATGGCATCTGAGTATGATAAGTTTAATGAGGTCGCCTGCATTATGCTTGGGAGTATGAATTCAAACTTGCAAAAACAGTTTGAGAATTACATCCCTAACCTCATGCTCGAAGAATTGCAAAGGTTGTTTGAAAAGCCTGTGACTGTAGAGTTGTATGATCTGATAGATGCTCTACACAGTTGCAAGTAAGGAGAAGGGAAACACTGTGATTGCACGGAAATGATGAGTTACATGGACCAGCTCGGGAGACTCAACTATGTTTACCCCAATGACATACAAATTGGCCTTATCAACAGATCCCTTAACAAGGAGTTTGATGCGCAATTACAATATGCATTGCACGGGGAAGACAGTCAGTGAGGTACATGCAATGCTCATTGACTACGAGAAAGGTTTGCCCAAGAAGGCCCCTACACCTACGGTTCTAACCATCCAAAAGGGTAGGATTTCTAAGCCTAATAAGCCACTAGCGAACAAGAAAGGGAAAGGTAAGGGTAAGGTTGATAAGGGAAAACAAGTTATGGCTTATCAACAAGAACCCAAGAAGTACCCTCCCAAAAAGTGTGAGAATCCCAAGAAGGATCAAGCTTGTCATCACTGCACCGAGATAGGACACTGGAAGAGGAATTGTCCGCTCTACCTTGATGAGTTGCGCACTAAGAGGTATAAAATATCTGGTGTGGCTAGTACTTCAGGTACTCTTTTGATGATAGAATTATTTTATTTTCCTCATAAAATAAATTCACGGGTACATGATCTGGATGTGGTATTCACATTTGTAATACTGCGAGGGACTTAGAGATGCAAGGAAGCTCGCCTATGGACAACAATACTTGCGTGGGTAATGGAGCACATGCAGTCGTTGAAGCTATAGGCACGTTTGATTTAGTTTAACCTTCGGGTTTAGTATCTTGTATTTGAACGATTGTCATTACACGCCTTCTATTGTTAGGGGTGTCGTTTCTGTTTCCTTGTTAAAAGATATTGGTTTTATTCATACATTTACTGATTATGGAATTTCGGTTTCTTTAAATGGTGTTTTTTACTTTAATGTTATTCCCATAAATGGTGTGTTTGAGATTGATATGCATGATAATATGATTGATAAAAATAATTCTGTCTTTAGCATCAATAATAAAAGAATCAAAAGTGATTTGGATTCTTCATTTCTTTGGCATTGTAGACTTGCTCACATAGGCAAGAAACGCATGCAAAAGCTGCAACACGATGGGCTTTTGCAAGACATCAATGATGAATCATTTGATAAATGCGAATCTTGCATATCTAGGAAGATGACTAAGAAACCTTTTACAAATAGTTTAGAAAGGGCTTCTAATCTTCTTGGTGTGATACATACTAATGTATATGGACCACTAAGACATGTGTCAAGAAAAGGTGCTAGCTACTTCTTAACCTTTACATATGATTTCAGTCGTTATGGTTATGTTTATTTACTTAAACATAAACATGAGGTCTTTGAAACATTTAAGGTTTTTAAGAGTGAAGTAGAACTGCAACTAGGAAAGAAGATTAAAGCTCTTCGATCCGATAGAGGTGGTAAATATTTAAGCCAAGAGTTTAAAGATTATCTTGCTGAGTGTGGAATTGTTCAGCAACTCACATCTCCATATACTCCACAACAAAATGGTGTATCTGAGAGAAGAAATCGTACACTGCTAGACATGGTACGATCAATGTTTAATCTTACAACTCTTCCCTTATCCTTTTGGGATTATGCTTTAGAAACTGCTGTTGCATATTGAATATGGTTCCAACTAAGAAGGTTGATAAGACTCCTTATGAAGTGTGGTATGGGAAAGCTCCCAACTTTACTTAAAGGTCTGGTGAGTTTGTTAAACGTGACTCGGTGATAAGCTACAACAAATATATGTTAAGTGTATCTTCGTAGGATACCCAAAGGAAACTATGGGTTACTACTTTTACTTTCCACCTGAAAACAAAGTAATTGTTGCTAGGTATGGAGACTTCCTTGAAAGGGATCTCATATCTCATGAATTCAGTGGGAGAGTTTATGATCAATATGATCAAGAAGATACAACACCTTCGAAAATACTAGCCAACCTCAAATAGAACACGAAAGTCCGAGTGTTCCACGAAGTTGAAGTGGTTCCCATTCGTAGATCTGCAAGGACTATGCGTGCACTGGCGTCTATGTCTTAACGTAGAAGTTGAGGAAAATATGTTAGGGATCTTGGTGAACACACTAACTATAAGTACCATGATGAGTCCTGAAAAGGATAAATGGCAAGTCGCAATGAATGGGGAAATGCAATCCATGAGAGATAATGAGGTCTGGATAGAGGTTGACTTACCTCCAAATGCTAAGGTAGTTGGAAGTAAGTGGCTCTATAAGATAAAGACTGTTGAAAACTGTAAGACCTTGATAGATCTTGAGCTTCGTAGATCGTTAGTATCGCTTGTGTAATCACAAACAAACTAAAAGAAAATCTCTACAACTTGTATTCTTTAGCGGAATATAAATACAAGTATAAAACACAGATAACTAAGAACTCTATGATCCTCTATGGATCGTTATATTAAATAAATTGATTAAGCACACGTCCATAATACATTCTATTGTGTTCCTTTTATAAACAAGGAACCCTAACTTCTTTTCTAAGAAACGTATAACTGTCAAACTAAATAAGATATACACAATCACTTCCTAATAAAGCTCATGTATATCCTAACTAATTCTAGAATATACGGAATACTATTTCCGCAGAAACAAACTACGACTAATATAACTTCAGCATAATCATGTCTTGAGAGAATCCAGCTACACTTGAGAATCCATCGGTAGTATTATCGCATAATTCATACTTCACATAATTCCCAACAATCCTCCCCTAAACTGGAATTTGACTTGGTTAAGTTCCGGTTTCTTGATAGATCTTTAACCTTGCAGCACTAGAGGATTGTACTCGAACATCATCAACAAAGAATCAAAACAAAATCATCTCTTTGATGAAGAAACTCCGAAACTCCATATCTTTGCAGCAACAAATGACAACATGTACATCAAAACATAGTAGTTTCAAACTATTCTCATCACATCCAGGTGTGTTAACTCTGTGAGAGGTGAATCATTGAAAATAATGGATTTGATGTCTCTTTACCAATAGCCATCACTACTGGAGTAGCCAAATGTTTAAGTTCGTAAACTATGGTACACTGATAACCATCTGATTTATTAGCAAATCGGCAACCATGAACGGATTTGATATGTCTTTACACCAGTAGCGTTTGCTCAGGACTAGTCAATTCTTAAAATTGGTGAACTGATTACCAAATATGGTATTCCACTGCCTTTACCACAAGCCATATACATGTGGGCTAGTTAATTCTTGGATGCCAAATAGGAATAAACCATGGTGAATTGATGACCGTACAACACTCAGCAATTAAGCATGGGTGGTTGCAAACCCTATGATTTTGACCAAACCATTACAGCTATCAACAGATTTGATGTGTGTTTACCAAAGCTGTACCATTTGGACTAGCCAACTCTTTTACATACACAAGGTATATCTGGTGAGTCAATAACCAGCAATATGATACAACAAACCTGCAATAAAAGTTAGCAAAACATATACATAGTTTTTTTTTTTTAACTAAACAAAACAAATAAAAATTACAAACCATACAAATTACCATAATCATGATGAACTTCTATGTGTCATAAGCTGAGTCTTAATAACCAACACATTGTTAGCATGCAAAAGATCATTGCCAACAGGATCCGGAGGAACTTCCAACTTCTGGATAAGCATTCTTTCCATAAGCTTCACAGATAATGGATAAGTCCTCTCAGCAAACATGCAGACCGTAATACCACCCTTTGTCTCAACTACATGCACACGAGGCAGAGGATAAAATCTCCAAGATGTAACCTGTCATAAGTGAGAATTCTTCCAAATAAAGTATCCTTTACCATTGGGAGATATGGAATCAAACAAAACATGAAGATCACCCAATAAATATAAACCAGAACCCTTTGGTGCATTAGAATGGTAATACTTATTGACAAGGTTATATAGCGTAACCAAATCTGCCCTGTCCACCAGATGCAAGATCTCATTCAAAAAGTTAAATTCCATGATCGTTTGATCCAAACGGTGAATCACATTAAGTTCATCCTTTTGTAATGACCAATTAACCAAAACATCATGAGATCCTTCAGGAAAAACATCAGAAGATCCCTCTTTAATAAATGTTGATTCAACAGCTTTGAGATCCAAAGAACCAACCCTTGAAGATTCCTTAACCTTAGATGTATGTGTCTCAATAGATTTGACAGATCTCCAGAAAGAACCAGATCGTTTTCTAGCCATTCTTTTCTTCCTCCTACCCGGTAGATAAATGTGAAGATGGTATAGGTTCTTCAGAAACATCTTTAATATGTGTGGAAGAAATAGAATCATTATGCATTGGAACAACACCATGTAAGACATACATCTTCTCCACCGCTTTGGCCTTTTAGCTTTAGTCACTTTGTATTTCAAACTTGACAACTCAAATCTTCTCCATCTTTGTCAATAGAAGCAACTGTAGGAAGGTGTCGAAGATGATAATCCGGATGAAGCAACATAAGATTGGTGATTGAACTTGAGCAATGAAGAAATAGCTTGTAGATACCGGAAGCAACAACAGAAGTACTTGACTTTGAAACATGATCCTCAAAAGAATCTACAATTTCAACTATCCTTTGTCTTTTGGATTTAGGAGCATCTGAAGCATCAACAATTCTTTTCAAAGTAGATGCGAGGACTAGATGAAGTAAACTTCATAATATTATTATAATGACTGATTAACTCGGCATCGGTAAAGCCTTAACACTTGCTTCATAGTCATACCAGAGTTATAAAGAGAGCAACTCTGATATTTCACTACTTTCCTCATATAATCTTTTATTGGAGCTGCAGATTGTGCTCTCATTTTCTTAGTCATGTTTTTATGAGTTTGAATAGCTTTCCTTTTTCCGAGCTTCTTTCTTCTTTTGTTGTCCAAGATCCATCATTTGAGCCACAAAATCATCACTATTAAAGTCTGCTCCCAAAATACTCTGAGCAAGTGAAGGATTAGAAATAGCTTGCTGAGTGTAAACATCCCAGTGTTCGCTGGGCATCGATTAACCATTGCATCTAATTCTTTTGTCTCTCAGAGTCAATTTAGAAATAGACTCAGCTTCAATCTGTTGAGCCAATTCATCACTCTTCTTCAAATTGGCACATTCATCTAACATCCTCTGTTGTGCTAACCTTTCCTGTTCACTGACTAGATCTGGACCAAGCTCAGTATCAACCATTACTCCTTTCCCTTTACCAGTAGATTCAAAAATAATCGGCTTAAGGAGTATCACTAAAAGGAACTTGAAGATTCGTCCGGATGTACTTGAAGAAACATGGTGAGATAAATCTTCAACAGTGTTGAAAATACATCTACTACTGGATTCAAATTAAATTTCCTCCCAGCAGAAACACTTCGAAGTATCGGTGAAAGATATAGAAGCGATTGAGATAGCACATTTGTAGCTTGAACACCGCACCAGACAATGTCCATCAAAGGAGTATAGGCAACAACATGTCCTTCAGTAGTTGAAATATCTGCAATGTGCAATGTATCCTTATGCACAGATTGCTTTCTCCTTCGTCTAGTAAACAAAATTGGCTCCTTTTGCTGTACATATGTACCAACCTTTGGTGTAGAAACATTAGATTCTTGAGCCACATTAGCCAACAGATCAAGAGACTGAAACTGATCATCCATGTTCTCCTCATCAAAAGAAACATCCAATCTCCTTTTTCTTCTCTGACCCAGTTGTGCCTCCAAATCTTTAACCTTTCTTTTCAATTCAACAATCTCACCACCAAGCTTAGTTTTAGTCTCTGCAAGCTCCTTCTTGAGATCAGTAACCTCAGTTCCATACTTGTTCACTAAAGCATATAAATATGTAAGTGTAATAGGGTCCTCAGCTCCACCAGCAGAGTGCTCTGTGGGAATGGGAGCATCATTGGGCCTTTCAGAAGAAACATCAACATGCTCAATGAATGGAACATTATCATCAATTGGATCTCTAACAGGACTAGGAGTAGGCAGCCTATTAAAGTCAGTCTCAACCTCATCACGAGGAACCTGTGTAGGAGGTGGACTAGGTCTAGGTGAAGAAGTGGACAAAAGTTGTTCAGGAGTAACAAGATGTGCTTCAGCAGCATTAGAAGGACCTTCATCTATTGTCACTGATGGATTCCCATCAGCAGCAACAGTAGTAGAAGGTGGAGAACCAACAACATTCCCTTCTTCATCAGCCTCATTGCCTTGAGGCAACATAGCCGCTAGCAAAGGATGATGTGCCTCCTCATACTTAGTTCTCATAGAAGCGAATAGTTTAGCAGATAAAGCTCCTATGGGATAAAAGGCTTGGGCTTGTGTGGTAATGTCTAAAATTATCTGAAGAAACCTAGGGTACATCAAAAACTTATGCTTTTTCTTATCTATATTTTCAACCATATTATCAAAAATATACTTAGAGAAATTATAAGTCAAACCCTGAGAAAGAAAAACAATACCACATCCCAAGTGTAGAAAATTGATCACATCCTCCAGATTTATTGCTCAAACACTGAAGCAAGGTGTGAACCAAAAACCTCCACATAGGACACAACTGATTCTTTAACCACATATCAGTCCTTGTACCCTGATATCCAATAGCTCTTAGTCCAGCAAGAATATCCACCGCATTAGAATGAGAAACCCCATTCTCATCATCCAAATGAAGTTGTCTTCTTATTAGCTCCTCTGTCACCACATGCTCTGTTCCGTCAATCGTTGCAACAATCTCTGTATCACTCCGTTTGGTATCAGTTGCCCAAAATTGAGTAACCAACGATTCATATATTGCATTCGGAGAATGTGTTAAAGCATAATGAATCTTGGACCTCTGTAAGAATTCTACCATTGGTCTATACAACTCATCTCCTTTAGCGTTCCTTAAAAGCGACTTTATTATGATCATGCTTGAATTGAAGCGCCATGAGAAAAATCTTAAGTTAGGGTTAAGATTCACACAAGTGGAAGTGTTTTGAACGTGATTAATGAGGGAATCGTTTAATTTGAGACGAAGATATGCGAATAGAGAATAAGTAGTAGTTTCCCAAATTTGGTCAAATTGTTGGATCTTGGCGTGTACTACTACTTTTACCCAATTAAACTTTCAACTTCGGTAGAAACACTAGTCATTCTGTTGAAGAACACCAATCAGCAGAAGATCCGCGTATTCAAGAAGCTTCATAAATATCTTTTCTTGTTTCACTCACACGCATTAAGTCTCATTAAGTCTTAAAACTGTCTATAAAACAATCCCAATGCACACATAACTCTTCATCAAAAACCCCCAAATATCATCACAAACCCTAATTTCATCAATGCTTCAAAATTAACCACAATCAATCATGAGTACTAAACCTGAGATCATGGATCTCACAACATCATCCTCATCATCATCATCAAGTGATGATTCAAACCCATGGCTTCATTACTTTCCTCAACCATATCCATGACCAAGTAGATCACTCTTTCTCCCTTCTTCAGAAAATGATAGTGTAGTGAATCCAAGTGAATCTGCTGATGATTCTGATGACTCCTACAAGGAGAGAACATCTTACTCCCAACCACCAGCACCTCAGCCTCAACGAAGGCCACGAGCCAGAAATCCTCCACTCCCTAAGGATAGAGGTGGTTCTTGGTCTTCTCGCACAGGGTTTTCGTGCATCATCACACATCGTATAAAGGAAGGGGTTAAGGAATGTGGAAGGATTGCTTTTTGGTGAAATCAGCAGATGAAGCACAAAGGACATACGTGGTCATCTTCATCATCATCGTTTTCATCAATCCATCCTTCCCATTTTGGTCCCTAGCTTCTTCGTCGTACAGGTCATGCATATCCAGCCATCAAGATAGAAAGAATGGGTGATTATGCAAGTCCTGATAAATGCATATCCAACATCTAGTGTGAAAGATGTGAGCATTCATGCATATCCAACAACCTGTTAGATGTTGAAATAGATGATATGAACTAGATTTGGATTAGTAGATCATGTAAGGCTCTTTTCTTATAGTTGCATTTGATGTTGATTGTACTCTGTAAGCTGTTTCTCGAATGAATGAATGAACAATTTGCTTCAGTACTTCTCTTAAATGAACATTGTAACTTCAGTACATTGTCTTCAGTGGAAACAAATAAATCAATTCAGCAATTTGAATTCAGTAGAAACAAGCTTTAGAGCTTTCTTGACCATATTCCAAAATAACAACCATGGTAAATTCCAACTTGAATAACTAAACTGCAAAACAGAACAAACACAGAGAAACACACAAACCAACAAAGAAAAACAAACTAAGATTACATTAGCTGGTTAGTGTTAGTAAACAGAAGCAAAAGTATACACAAAAATCAAACAAATTTACATAAAAGAATGCAAAGTATACACAAAAATCAAACAAATTTACATAAAAGAATGCAAAGTATACACAAAAATCCTCCCCTGAGGCATATGCCTCCCCTTAAACGTTGCAGTTAAGGGTTAAGCATACCAATATGGACCACAAGGTGTTGAAACCTTGGTCCATCAAAAGCTTTTGTTAACAAATCTGCCACATTATCATCAGTGTGAATTTTAACCACTTTTATCAAATGTTTGTCATATGCATCTCTTATAAAGTGGTGCCTGATTTCAATATGTTTTGTTCGATTGTGAAAAACTGGATTTTTAACAATGCATATGGTACTTTGATTATCAATAAAAATTGTTGTGTTCATGAAGTTATACCCATAATCCAACAATTGATTTGTATCCAAAGAACTGTCCACGACAATTTCTTGCGACAGCGATACTCTGCTTCAGAGATGAGGTAGCCACAATAGTCTGTTTCTTGCATTGCCAAGAAATCAATCTCTTCCTAAGGAATTGGCAACCTCCAGTGGTGGACCTCCTATCCAGATTTGCACCGGCATAGTCACTATCACTATATGCTTCCAGCTTCAATGGAGATTCTTTTGGGTACCAAAGGCCTAAATGAGGTTGGCCTTTGAGGTACTTAAAAATCTTCTTAACAACATTGAGATGGGAAGTAAGTGGAGTAACTTGATGTCGAGAACAAACACTCACAGCAAAAGTAATATCAGGCCTTGAAGCTGTTAAATACATCAAAGAACCAATCATAGATCTGTAAAGATGTACATTCACTGGTGGATCTATTTCATTGTTGGTCTTTGACTTTGGAGCTTCATAAGGTGTAGTGGCAGTCCTTACACTCTCCATTCCAAATTTCTTCAAGATGTCCCTCACATATTTGTCCTGACTTATAAAGATACCATCAGGTTTCTGCTGAACTTGAAGACCCAAAAAGAAAGTCATTTCTCCCATGGCACTCATCTGAAACTCTCCCTTCATAAGCTCCTCAAACTCCCTGCACCAAGCTTCCTTTGTGGATCCAAAAATAATGTCATCCACATACACTTGCACAAGAATAATATCTGTGGAATTCTTCTTCAGGAAAAGTGTTTTATCAATTGCACCTCTTCGATAACCATGCTTCAGCAGAAATGTTGAAAGCCTAGCATACCAAGCTCTGGGTGCCTGATGTAGTCCATAGAGAGCTTTGACTACCTTGTAAACATGAGTAGGATGATCAGGATCTTCAAATCCTTTAGGTTGAGTGACATAAACCTCCTCTTCTATTTCACCATACAGAAAAGCTCCTTTAACATCCATCTGATATACCATAAAACCCATATAGGATGCATAAGCCAAGAAAATCCGTATGGCCTCAACTCTTGCCACAGGTGCAAACACTTCATCATAATTAATCCCCTCCTCTTGTCTATAACCCTGAGCAACCAATCTTGCTTTGTTTTTAATTACAACACCCCTTGCATCTCTCTTATTCTTCAGAATCCATTTAGTTCCAATTGCATACTTGCCATCAGGTAGTGGTACCAAGATCCAAACTTGCTGATTTTGAAATTGTTGCATCTCTTCCTGCATTGCCGCAAGCCAACTTGAGTCTTCAAGAGCCTGAGTAACACTGGTTGGTTCCACTTGAGAAAGAAAACAAGCAAACAGACAATGTTCATAGTCTGTGTGATTGTCCCTTTGCTGATTTGAGACATAAGAGACAAAATCCACTTGACCATATTTAGAACTTGCCACAGTACCCCTTGTTCTAACAGGTGCATTAGGATCACCAATAATATTGGACTGTGGATGAGTATTGTGAATCCTTTTGTAGCAGTGGTGTTGACTTCAATGGAAGAATCAAGATTAGTAAGTTGGTTCAAAATCGTATCATAGGAAGGTGAGGTGAAGACTCCAGCTTTGGGTTGATGATTACCAAGATCCGAGGGTCTTGGAAAACGAGTATAAGGATCTCCAAAGTCTGTGGACACTCTAGTAGAAATGGGAGTAGAAACGGCATAGCCTTCACAAAATTGGTGATGATAGGAGAAACGAATTACTTTCATCGGAATTGATGTTTCCACGGATTGGTTCACTGGCACTCTCGGCATTCCTTTCGGCTTCTAGATTAGTTGCATACTCCTGCGTCTTTAGCCTAGCAAGGTCCTCTGCATAATTGGACTCGTCTTCACTCTCATCAGAAGTAACTTTGGAAGTGTCACCTGTAAAATTGTTAGGGGAGAAAGAAGACACTACAATGGGTTGTTCTTCATCTTCAAAGTCCTTTGTCCGAATCAGCATCCGGGTATCACCTTTGTTAGTTGGAGATTCTTGAGTACTTGCATTTTGATTAGCCATATGTCTAGAATAACCCAAATAATCAGTTAAGTAATCAAGATCAAAAGACCAAACATGTCCCTGTCCTTGAACATTAGGCTTATTTTCTTGAAACCTCAGGTTCAATGTCTCCTCAATCTTCTTGGCAGATAAATTGTAAACTCATGACGCCTAATGGCGAGAATATCCCACAATATAACCATCATCGGCTTTTCATCAAATTTGCCCAATGGATCACTCGTATTCAGAATGGTCACTTGGCATCCAAAAGGTTTAAGGTAATGAATAGCGGGAACTTTCCCATAGAGAAGTTCATATGGTGTTTTGAAGTGTGGTCTAGGAATGGATACCCTATTCAAGTACATAACAAGTCGTGCCAACAGACTTTAGTCCAAAACATGGTGGGTAGCTTAGAGTCTGCCGGCATTGATCTTGCGACCTCTATTAAGGTCCTATTTTTTCTTTCCGCCACCCCATTTTGTTGTGGGGTTCTTGGAGTGCTATAGTCCCTTTTTATTCCTTTAGACCTCTGAGTTCTATAAGTATAGCATTCTTGAACTCTGTCCCATTATCACACCGAATTCCTTTAACCTTTTTGTTCAACTGATTCTCAATAAGGGTAATGAACTCTTTCAGCACTGGAGATATTTCATCTTTGGTCCTTAGAAAGAATACCCAACAAAATCTGCTATATCCATCGGTGATAACCAGACAAAAATACTTTTGATCAATGCTTCTAACTTGAGTTGGACCAAACATATCCATATGAAGCAACGAAGAGGTTCGAAATAATACTCACAGCAGTAACAATTTTGTATGAGGCTCTATGTTGCTTTCCCTTGTTGCAAGCAACACAGTTATGATCATTTGTAAAGACTTTGGAAGGAAGACCTTCAACAAGACCCAGTTTAGAGAGCTTGTTTATGGTCTTGAAGTTGACATGGGCCATTCTTCTATGCCATTTGGTAGACTCATCCAAGGATGCTTTAGCCACCAAGCAAGTTAAATCACCTTCTGGTTTAACATCAGTTAAGTTGAATGTATAAAGATTGTAATTCGAGGAACTTTCGTGAATTGAAGTGTCTTACGGGAGTTTGAAGTATTTAGAAGACACAAGACATTCATCCTCTGTGATGAGTACTTTGTTCTTGGTATCACAAATTTGTGAGGACCGAGAACAAGTTGAAGTGTTGGAGTTCCTTGACATAGTATACATTCTCAAAGTCCAGTTGAGGTGTTTTGATGGTCCCTTTCCCAGTAATCCTTCCATCACTTCCTCCAAAGGTTACATTGCCTCCTCCTTCAATTGATACAAAGTTATGCATCATATCCCTGTTTCCTGACATACTTCTTGAACAACCACTATCAACAATGCCAACATCTTTATGCTTAAGAGGATGATTCTACAACAACAAAAATATACAACATATTAGTATACTATGGAGGCTCAAGTCATTGCTGACTTGAACCTGCCTTGTGGATCATAGGAGTTATGCCATGCAGATGTATAAGATCCACTATTGTTCTTGGGTTTCCATTGAAATTTATGTCCCTTTTTATTCCAAGAACAACCTGTTGAGGACTTGACAGCAGTATCCCAGTTCCCTTTCCCATCAGTCATTGAGTCATCATATCCAGGCCAGTAACCATTCTTAAAATATGAACTTGTTGGTTGTACATATGGTCTTGCAACTGGTCTTCTCCAAGGAAACGGAGAATTAGTATAAGTTGCTTGTGGAACATAAGGTGGTATATCATTAACATTGGTCCACATTGGTCTAGATGTCCTAGAATCACCACACCTACCCATCTGTTGCTCATGAAAATCACAATCCTTAATTAAATGAAATTTACTTCTACACACAAAACATGTCTTTTGTTTAGAAGATTTATTCAAACCAAAAGATGTTCTATTACAAGCAGAAGTATTCAAACCAAAACCATGAAAAGAATTATTTTTAACAGTATTATTATGCAAAGAATTAAAAGGCAAGTCTTCAGAGGCAACTGTCTTGGAAGAGGATTCCTTGGCAGCAACTCTGACATGCTTATTGGTAGTCTTGGGTGCAGGAAGGGGGTGTAGACTTGGGAAGGTCAGACTTGTCATTTGAATCACACTCTGTAGACCCTTGCTCGGAGGACTTGTCTTTGTTAACACAAGAGACAAAGTCATTAGAAGAAGTATCAGGGTCTGGCAAGTCATTTGACTTTTGCCATAGAGATGATGTGATCCATCAAAGTCAACAGAAATGGAAAGGTCAATGGGCATGTGCTCACCTCTAATAGGTCCACGTACAACATGTAGAGCACCTTCTTTCACAAAATTAGCTAGGCCTGCTGGTGTAGATTTGCGTGTGTCATCCCTAGCTTCTAACCCTACATACTTCTTAAAGCCTAAACCTATAGAAGTATTTGGAGTTTGACTAGCATAGATGTGACTAGCTAACTTATTACCATTTAACAACCATTCGTTATGCCTAGCAATTTCCTCATCTAGTTTCACCTTCAGCTCTAGATTTTCTTATACTACATCGCTCTTAACTTCTCGAATATTTTAACTCATTTTTAGCATTAGTAAGATCTCTTTCTAACACACTTATTTTCTCATCATAAGCTATTTGATTCTTCTGAAACCAAACCTTTTGTCTTTCTAGTGTTTTTAAAGCCTGTTTATAAGCTTCCACTTCTACAAAGCATTCATTATATTTAGGTTTCAAAATATCATAAGATTCTTTGAGTTCATTATAACGCTCACTACAACCAAACAAACAGTTTTGTACCTGAGAGATGCCCATCAAGGCAATCTGATCATGCCTATCCTCTGAAGTACAGCTTGTAATCAAACCAACATTATCAGGACCATCATGATGCTTCCAGTCCACATTGCTATCAAGAGTGACCAAAGCTGCTGATCCCTTTGAAGTTCCAGACTCCCTCGATTCTGGCGATAAGTAGAGTATCTCGTCTCATCACCGGCTTTCCTATCTTTGCATTCTCTCGGAGAAGTGACCCATCTGTTGACATGTGAAGCACTTGACCTTCCTTTTGTCAAACCTCATTGGATCTCTTCCTTGGAAGCCAAACCTTCTGCCAGCTTTGCGTTCAAAATTCTTGATATCCATGGACAGCATAGCCACCCGCCACTTCAGCTTCATCTCTTCCATCTCCAGTGGATCCACCTGATCTAAATCCTCATAGGCAGTTCCTCGCGAGGATCATAATCAAGCAAAGAAGGATCCAAGTACATCTTCCATTATTCCTCCAGATTGAGAACTTGATGGAGTGGTAGTGTAAGATGATGATGAGTAAGTTGGACTTGGACCATGACTCATCTTTGGGGCAGAGGCTCCAACGAATCTTGTGTGACTAGCGTAGATGATGATCTAAAAGGACTTCTTACATCATGTTCAAGAGCTTTAAGTTTGTTATACAACTCATCAAAAGTAAGCATATCCAAACCACCTTTTGCTTTTAAAGCAATGCTCACTTGTAGCCAGGATTGAGGTAAAGACCTCAAGAACTTAGAACTACAATCATCATTATCCTGGCTTTGCTGCAGTGATTTAACTGACTTAAAATCTTGTGAAACTTGTCATAGCCCTTATGAATTCCTTCCTCTTTAGTGATTTGAAAGTCTTGAAACTGTTGTCTCGGCATGGACTTTCTCATTCTCCTAGACTCCTCATTCCCACCGAACTTAGCCTTAATAGCTAACCATATGTCCTTAGCATCTTGCATGAAGTGAAAATCACTCAAGTGATCCTCAGGAATAGCTTGAAGAATAATGGTTTTAACCTTGGTTTCTCTCTGAACCGCAAGTAACTCTTCAGCAGTTTTGGGAGGGACATAAGTCATCGTTCCGGCAACATCTACGGTAGTTTTCTTCAAACTGTTTTCCTTCAATACTATCTCCCATAGATTCCAATCAATGTTGGAGATCCAGTTTTGCATCTTCATCGCCCAAAGATCATACTCCTCCCTTTTTAGGTAAGGAAACTTAGCATTGCTGTTAGAGAGACTTAAGTGTTGCAGATGGGTGGTGTTTTGGTTGTTGGTGATTTCAACATCAACGTCGATCCGGCATGGTGAGTTTTTGTTTTGGTTGTATTGGTGTTTAGAAAAACCTGTCCTTAGTATCGTAGAGACTCTCACGAGGCTTTGATACCACTTGTTGAAAACTGTAAGACCTTGATAGATCTTGAGCTTCGTAGATCGTTAGTATCACTTGTGTAATCACAAACAAACTAAAAGAAAATCTCTACAACTTGTATTCTTTAGCGGAATATAAATACAAGTATAAAACACAGATAACTAAGAACTCTATGATCCTCTATGGATCGTTATATTAAATAAATTGATTAAGCACACGTCCATAATACATTCTATTGTGTTCCTTTTATAGACAAGGAACCCTAACTTCTTTTCTAAGAAACGTATAACTGTCAAACTAAATAAGATATACACAATCACTTCCTAATAAAGCTCATGTATATCCTAACTAATTCTAGAATATACGGAATACTATTTCCGCAGAAACAAACTACGACTAATATAACTTCAGCATAATCATGTCTTCAGCAGAATCCAGCTACACTTCAGCAGAATCCATCAGTAGTATTATCAGCATAATTCATACTTCACATAATTCCCAACAAAGACTGACATGGATGGCAATGTACACACCTATAAAGCTCGTCTTGTAGCTCAAGGGTTTACTCAAACTTTTGGGATAGACTACGAGGAGACATTTTCTCCTGTAGCAGACATTAGAGCTATTAGGATTCTTATAGCCATAGCTGCGTACTATGACTATGAGATATGGCAAATGGATGTCAAAACTGCCTTCTTAAATGGTCGCCTAGATAAGGACATCTATATGGCTATTTGCACGAAGGGTTTGTGAATCCAAAATTTCCAAAGCGTGTATGCAAACTTCAAAGATCCATTTATGGGTTGAAGCAAGCATCAAGGCAATGTAACAAGAAGTTTGATGAAGAAATCAAGAAATTTGGTTTCACTCAAAATCTTGATGAGCCATGTGTATATCACAAAGCTAGTGGGAGTAATGTTATTTTCCTTATCTTATATGTCGATGACATATTGATCATGGGAAAAGACATTCCAAGTTTACTAGATGTAAAGTCTTATCTTGGAAAGTGCTTTTCTATGAAGGATTTAGGGGAAGCAGCATTTATTCTGGGAATCAAGATCTACCGAGATAGATCAAGGCGGTTGATTGGACTAAGTCAAAGTACTTACATTGATAAAATATTGAAGAGATTCAATATGCAAGATTCCAAGAAGGGATATTTGCCAATGCAAGTTGAACATGGCTTAAGTAGTGAACTATGCGTCAACACACTGAAGAGGTGGCACACATGAGAAAAGTTCCTTATGCTTGGTTGTAGGATCTATCATGTATCTGTGAGATGTACAAGGCGATGTGGCGTTTGCACAGAATATCACCATCGATATCAACAAAATCTAGGTGTGAAACACCTGGCTTAAGTTGTTAAGAACATTCTTAAGTATCTAAGGGCTACTAAAGAAATTTTTCTAGTGTATGGAGGAAATCCAGATCAGAACTTGATGTTCTGAGTTTTCGATCGCGTCTTTCCAAACCGATAAAAGATGATAAGAAGTCTCAAACGGGATACGTCTTTGTTATTAATGGAGGAGCAGTTGACTGGAAGAGCAAGAAGCGGAACAACGATTGTGATGTCTATTACGAAGCTGAGTACATAGCTTTAAGCTGCGATGGAAGTTTGTTTGGATTAGGAAATTCATTTAGGGACTCGGAGTAATGCCCTCAATCGAATTACCTTTAAATGTGTATTGTGACAACTCTGTTGCAATAACATTTGCCAATGAGCTTGGAGTCATGAAGGGCACCAGACATTTTCCTCGTCGATATCACTATGTTCGAGAACAAGTCGAAATTGGTGAAATCAATCTACTCAAAGTTCATACAGATGATAATCTAGCTGATCCCTTTACGAAGCCTTTGCCAAAAGAAAAACTTATTGACCATGCTGATGGGATAGGACTTCGTTTAGCTAGTAGTTTCATGCAGATCTGTGATTAGTATTTGGATAAAGGATGTTATGAACAAATATTATACTTTAATGACATAAAATAATTGCTTATGTTTATTTTTCATTTTCTTAATATTATATCCTATATTTGCATGTTTAATCCGTGAATAGCTTATGTTATTCTAAATAGTCCGTTGTCGATCAATGATGTGGGAATGTCATTGAATTAAGACAAATCTGAGTTTTGGTAGAATATACTTAAAGTATATTGATGCGTGGGACATACCAGATTCACATGATATTCAATGAATTGAATATAGGACACATCCCAACTTTACATGATGTTACTTATGGGTCTTTGTCATTAAGTAAGTCATGAAGTGTTTATCCTCAGACTTGAGATACCATATAACTGTTATGAATGTAGTGCATTTGTGTAAGATAGTCTAACGCTATCCGTAACTGGTAGTTATAAGGGCTATTTTCAGAAGTGTTACAAAGTTCATGAGTTATGTTTGTAGTTAAGAGAATTTGTTCATTTGAATTTGTTTCAAAGCATAATACTATATTTGGGCCCCTCGTAGGGTTGACAAGATGTTTGTATGTCCATACCCAAGATCAATGCGGAATACGTTCAGATAATTTGGTAATCTTGTTCAATGAAATATAACGAAAGCGAGAATATTAACTTATGAAATGACTTGATCCATATTCATAGTTAATGTAGTATTAGTAACAAAAGGATAAGTAAAAATGATGAATCATTAAATGGTTTATTCCAGGAAACCATACTCGATTCGATCAGGGGGCATTGGCGTGTTAGGCTAGACTAAACCAATGTCATTACTATATTTAGTAATATCCAAGTGGGAGCTGAAAGGTTTTATGGATATTTAAATATAAGTATGTCCGGATTCGAACTCGAGACTTCGGCATTGCACACATTACGTATGAGAGTTGATGTTAAATAATTAATACATATAAATGTTATTATTATTAATTATTTTTCACGGAATAAAACTTAACGGTGGTTAATATTTAACGGGGTTTGACTAACGATTAGTCGTTTAAATATAAACTACGAGGACTAGAGATGAAATTAGTGGGAAAGAAAATTCTAGAACCCCTCTTGGGTTGGGTGGCCGGTCGTGGCTTCCTAAAAGCCCAAGGGTGAGTTTTCTTGGTCACCAAGTTTTGAGAACATGTATATACAAACCCTTGTATTCATTATTCTCCTAACCTTGGATCACTTTGATAACCTAATTTCTTTTCTCCTCTCCTCTTTCTTGTGTGGCCGGTCGTACACCCCTCCCCATAGGGTTTTGATTTGCTTGACTCAAGTTTAAGTATTTGGTATCAAGAACCTAACTTTTCACTTCAATTCGCTAATAGTACGTGTGTACAAGAACGAAGGACAAGCGCACTTGTGTTTGTGAATTTCTTGGTGTTCGACTTTGGTGGGTCGAATTTGGTGAAACCCTAAGTTAGGGTTTTGGGTTTTGATTCTTGTTCACATTACCGTTTGTTTATTGTTTTGCTAAAAGGTACGCATATTCTTATTCAGTTAATTATTTACATGTATTATTCCTATTTACTTCCGCTGCATGCTTTGATGATGTTTACAAGTTTTGTAATTGTTATGATTAGTAAAACCCAACAAAAGGATCTCAAGATTCCGATCCAGTCTTATAATCTCGATCTTGTAAAGACGAAAACAATTTTGAGTAAGATTTCGATCTTCAAAACCTTGCCTATAAGGGACTCTAGGTAATGACAAGTTTTGTACTCGTATTACATAATCACACTATGGGGAATGGATCCACTAAGAAGAAAAATAAAAATAAGAAGAATGAGAAATGTTTTCAGCCACACATTTTAAATAAAGAAGCAGAATTTCATGAAAGATGCATATCTTTTTGTAAGTGCATCTGAAATGTGCGGCTGTGGTTATTTCTCATCCTTCTCATTTTACTTTTATTTCTTATTTGATCCTTACTCTCACACTATGATTGAATGAAAATTTAAAAATATGTAGACAGTATCTAAAAATACGGATTTACAACTAACATTTGATTATGATCGGAAAATTAGTTTATTACAACCAATTGTAGTGAAAACTCACTCTTAACTACATGCCTTTGGATTGTCGTTAGCGTAACCTTTTTTTCAAGCTTATATTATACACGCCAAAACCATCTGTCAATTGGTACCGTGAATGTAAGAGCAGATATTGACTTTTTACAAAAAGTCAAGATCAGATCTGAAATGGGCGGTCCAGATCAATCCGACATCCGCATCGAATTAAAAAATCACTGATCCTCACTCTATATATATATATATATATATATATATATATATATATATATATATATAAGAAAACCATTAAAACTGTTTCCTAGTATAAATCTAACATTTTTTTTAAGCTTGAAAATTTGTTGGTGCTAAAAATTTATAGAGTTAATTACATAAATCGTCCTTGTGGTTTGGTTAAAATTACGGATCTTGTCCATGTGGTTTTTTTTAAGTGGGTTACGTCAGCGTGGTTTTCAAAGTTACGGATCTTGTCCAAATTTGACGCTCGTTAAAAAGGGACGTAACTTGACATGATGGACTAACGGAGGGGTTAACCTTGTAAATTACTCTTAAAATACAAACCCATTGGGATTTATATATGTAATTTACTCTAAAAATACAAACCACATGGACGATATATGTAATTTACTCTTAAAAAAAATCTCTAATTTTATTTTACGAAAATATTTTAATTTTATTATAATAAATAAATAAAAAAAAACTTTAAAAAAAAATTGTTAAAAAAATATTACAAAATTTAATAAAAAAATAATTTTACTATAACACTTAAAAAAACTGTTTATTTAAAAAATTAATTTTATAAACTTTTTTATAATAATTAAAAAAAAACTTTAAAAAAAATTAATTGTGTAAAATAATATTATAAAATAAAAAAAATTCATTTTACTATAAGTCTATAATATTTAACAAAATCTGTTCATTTAAAAAAAATTATTAAATATTTTTTAGAATAAATTAAAAAAATTAGAAATTTTTTTTTTAATTTATTATAAAAACGGATGAAAGCGCAATTTTTATACGTTTTCTTCCGTTTTTATAAAAAGCAAAAAAAATCATATAAAAACAGATGAAAATGTACGAAGACGTACAAAAACGCATTAAAACGAAAACGCATTAAAACATATAAATGTTCGTTTTAATGCGACGCTTTCGTACGTTTTGATAAACGTAAAGCGCATAGTTGAATCTGAACGTGCTACGAAACGCATTAAACGACATTTATACGTTTTAAAAAGGAAATTTATACGCATTAGAATGAGCATTTATACGGACATTTTTTTCCTGCTTATAAAAACGGACATTTATACGTATAAAAATGGCGCTTTCATCCGTTTTTATAACAAAATTAAGAGTTAATTACATTTTGTAATATTTTTTTGATTTTATTAAAAAATGTAATTAACTCTTAATTTTATTATAAAAACGGATGAAAGCGCTATTTTTATACGTATAAATGTCCGTTTTTATAAAAAGGAAAAAAATGTCCGAATAAATGCCCGTTCTTATGCGTATAAATGTCCTTTTTAAAACGTATAAATGTCTTTTTTAATGCATTTTCGTACGTTTTTGTACGCTTTCGTACATTTTTTCAAAAACATACGAAAACGCGTTAAAACGGACATTTTTATGTTTTAATACGTTTTTGTACGCCTTCGTACGTTTTCATCCGTTTTTATACGAATTTTTTTGCTTTTTATAAAAACGATCGAAAACATATAAAAATGGCGCTTTCGTCCGTTTTTATAATAAAATTTAAAAAAATATTTTTTCTAACGTTTTTAATTTATTCCAAAAAATATTTAATATATTTTTTTAAATGAACAGATTTTGTTAAATATTATAGTAAAATGATTTTTGTTAATTTTATAATATTATTTTAATTTATAAATTTATTTTAAAGTTTTTTTTAATTATTATGGAAAGTTTATAAAATTAATTTTTTAAATAAACAATTTTTTTAAGTGTTATAGTAAAATGATTCTTTTTTATTAAATTTTGTAATATTTTTTTTAACAATTTTTTTTAAAAGTTTTTTTTAATTTATTATAATAAAATTAAAATATTTTCGTAAAATAAAATTAGATATTTTCTTTTTAAGAGTAAATTACATATATTGTCCATGTGGTTTGTATTTTAAGAGTAAATTACATATATCGTCCCCGTGGTTTGTATTTTAAGAGTAATTTACAAGGTTAACCCCTCCGTTAGTCCATCATGTCAAGTTATGTCCTTTTTAACGAGCGGGTCAAAATTTGGACAAGATACGTAACTTTGAGAAACCACGGGAACGTAACCCGCTTTAAAAAAACCACAAGGACAAGATC
>OU343218.1:181679436-181702938 GCA_910596185.1 Chrysanthemum makinoi | reverse complement strand
GTTTCTACAGTTGATGATAACGTGAGTCGCTAATCTCGGCTTTTATTAACACGTGATCACCTCCTCTCCCATATCCCTCACGTCTACACTTGATCTTCTTCATTCATTCCTAGTTAGCAACTTCACTACACTCTACCATATCATCCAACTAGTTGAATACTAACTAGTCATCTTTTAAGTTGTCGGTGGATCGAGTAATATGAAGGCGAAATCAAATCCAAACACCACCCCTATCGTCGCTTTCGAACATAAGAGGTACCTACTACTAGTCGTTTTTATTTTCTTACATTTCCCCCTTGCTTTTATAATGTGTTTGATCTATATATATTTCCCTAGTTTTTGCTGTTTTTGTTTTCTGTAATATCACTTTGTAACTTACGGTTAATAGTTGTTGGACTACTTTATTTAACTTATTATCTATTGTGATTTGATTTTTTTTTTTTTTTTTGGCTTGTGGAATTAGATTCCTCTTTTCGGATAATAGAGACACTCACTCACTTTTCACTCTGAATCTGCTTTTCATATTTTTCATTTTTAGTTAATAATGTAAAAGGAGTTGAAATACTTTTAGACGATTAATAAAACAATATATATGCTATGCTCCTTTAGAGTTTAGTCTCGCTCCTTCTGCAACATGGTGTCGATACATTGGTGATGAAAAAAATCTACGCCAAATAGGTGATCAATAGCTTGAAATATGTCAAATAATAAACAATGTGCTATTTTTCATCGGATATTTTGGTGTAGCTTTCTAAATGGATAACCAGGAAGCCTTATGGAGCATAGCATTCGTGTTTGTGTATAATTTTTTACTTAAAATGTTCTGTAAGTAGATATACAATTGCCGGAGGTCTTTCTAGAAGCAGTCTATCTACCTTCGGGTAGGGGTGTGACTGTCTACATCTCACCTCCCCATACCTCGCCCTGGCGGGATTGAGTATTGTTGTTGTTGTTGTATGTTCTGTAAGTAGATGCACCGCCATGGTATGGTCATACATGTGTCTAATAGTACTCCCTGTTGACTTTTCCTGTAATGCTTCATGTGTAATTTTAGGATGGGTTAAATTAAGTAAGTAGCGTAGCATTTGACAGTTAAGCTGCTCTAACCAAAATTTTTTATTATGCTATTACATACTTTATTTTATTTTATTTTTCCCTGAATCAACTTATAAAATCAATATTAATATTTGTCGTTTGATCATTGAAGTAATAAAAAACTTGCCTGTGGACTTAAAAGTAAATGTTGGATTGAAATAATTATACGACTGGAAACTGATGAAATTTTGTTGGACAGAGATGCATATGGTTTTGCAGTGAGACCACAACATGTACAAAGATACCGTGAATATGCAAACATCTACAAGGTTTTATTCTCTTCAACTTATTACTTGTTTAAACACTTTATAATGTATGTGGAACCTGCTACATTACAATATTTTCATGTTTTTAGGAGGAAGAGGAGGAACGGTCAGATAGATGGAAGGACTTCCTCGAACGACAGTCAGAAGGTGAAGGTAGTACTCAGTTGCCTATTAACGGCTCGTCTGCAAAAGAAGACAAACCACCTACACTTGATGATGAATCTGCTAAGTCCCCACAAGAAGACGAGGGTGGTGATTTAAACGAACCTAAGCCTCAAGAGGATGAAGTTTCACCAAAAACTCGCCAGGCCCAGATATGGACTCAAATTAGGCCATCACTTCGAGCCATTGAGGATATGATGAATGCCCGTGTTACCAAAAAAGTCAGTGCAACAAAAACTAAGGAAGATACTGTTGCCGAAGAGGACTCTGATGAGGAGTATTACGATTTAGAGAGGACGGAATCAGACTCAACTCCAGAGCTCCCTCTAGCTGATGCTGCCAGTGCCGCAATTCCAGCTTCTGATGGCAACGCAGTCCCAACGGAATCTTCAGTTTCATGGAAAGAGGAATTGGCATTTCTTGTTCAAGGGGAGTGCGATGGCTCTTAGGAGAGGAGAGGTACGCTACAATCTGAATGGTGGTGCAGAAGTTTTTTTTATTAGATCTTAGATATAATTCACTACTTGTAATTGCAGCTATGGCAAGCTTTTGTGGGTGTCAAGGCTCGTCATATTGAGAATTATTATCAGAATCTTCTACATCCTGATAGTAAGAATGATAACGACGTGGACCATCAAATTTCAGAAGATGATGAAGCAACTAAGAAGTCGAAAGCCGACTCTGTAGATGTACCTGAAAAATGGAAAGGGCAGATTGAGAAGGTAAGAAAAGAACGATAAAAACTACTCATTATTCTTTTGAGATTAAAAAAATCATTTATATTGTTTTTCTTTCCAGGACTTGCCTCGGACTTTTCCAGGTCATCCCGCCTTGGATGAGGGTGGTAGAAATGCTTTGAGGCGTTTACTCACAGCATATGCTTGGCATAACCCCTCAGTTGGCTACTGCCAGGCGATGAATTTCTTTGCGGGCTTATTATTGCTTCTGATGCCAGAAGAAAATGCCTTTTGGTGCGTTTCAAATTTTTGCATACACCTACAACATTTGTAGCCAGTAAAGCTTGATATGCTTCTAATCTGCACATTTGTACGTTAATTTCAGGGCTTTATTGGGTATTCTTGATGATTACTTTGAGGGCTATTATTCAGAGGAAATGATCGAGTCTCAGGTAATACTAATCCCTAAGTTTTGACTCTACCTAATAAACTTGTGCAACTAATCTGTAGTTACTCACGGAAATGATTTAAATTTGGAGCATCAAGTAATTGCACTGTAACTCTTCATTAGGTTGATCAGCTTGTTTTTGAGGAGTTAGTGCGCGAGAGGTTTCCTAAATTGGGTTCGTTTTTATACATACTCTTTGTTTCCGTACTACACATTATAAATTTCTCTAGTTCTGATGTCTAGTGATCATATGCTGTAGTTAACCATCTAGATTACCTAGGAGTCCAGATAGCATGGGTCTCGGGACCATGGTTCCTTTCAATATTTATGAATATGCTTCCTTGGGAAAGTGGTCAGTTTCTTCATTCCATTACCAATAATCTATTAAATTTTCATTAGTAATAATACTTATATGTCTTTCATGTATATGATTTTCAGTTCTGCGGGTCTGGGATGTGCTTCTATTTCAAGGGAATCGTGTCATGCTCTTCCGAACAGCTCTTGCTTTGATGGAGTTATATGGTACTGTGTAATCTCTCTATTTCATTCCTCTAAATATTTTATGTTTTTTGACTATTTTATTTAAGTTTGTTCAGTTTTGTGTAGGACCTGCGTTAGTGACAACTAAGGATGCGGGAGATGCTGTTACACTGCTGCAGTCACTAGCTGGATCTACATTTGATAGTAGTCAGCTTGTGTTTACCGCTTGCATGGGTTATCAGAATGTCAATGAGGAGAGATTACAAGACTTGCGAAACAAACATCGACCGGCTGTAGAAGCTGCACTTGAGGAAAGAACAAAGGGACTAAATATGTGGAGGGATTCACAGGGTTTGGCATCTAAGTTATATGGTTTCAAAGAAAATAAATCGACAAATGGTGGATTATCCGAATGAATTCGAGTCTTCTAATGCAGATGAGTTATCCACAGGGGATGTCGAGATTGACCCTCTTAAAGATCTTCAAGACCAGGTACCCATTCCGCTTTGTTCTTCGTACATTCTCTAGTGATATACTTTGATCACAATTGTTTTCTATCGTAGTTTCTAACAGTTTTCAAATCTAATTTGTTTAGGTGTAGGTGGCATGGCTGAAGAATGAGCTGTGCAAAGTACTAGAGGAAAAAAGATCTGCAATACTCAGGTAAATACTTTTTCCATCCCAATATATTGCAATACTTAGGTTAGCAGAATATTATATGTGTTGGATCTGTATGTTAGTATAAATATGTTTCTGTGGAATAGTTCTTGAAGCCTTTGTAGGTCTAAGTAAACAAATTATTGTTCATAGTTCATACCGGATATCAGTACTTTATGTAACTGTTATTGCTTATCGAAGCCTATTTTTACTTCAGAAATGACTCATGAACTTTTACGTGTTATATCGAATAGTTAACTTCCGTTTAACACCAAATGAACATGTAACCTACAATTTTACTATAACATTTTTAGTCTTCAAGATTTTGATTTTGCTTATCATATTCTTACAACCTGGTCTACTATATTTTCTTCTCTCCAGAGCTGAAGAGTTGGAAACTGCGTTGATGGAGATCGTGAAGCATGATAATCGTCGAGAATTGAGTGCAAAGGTATGCTACAAAACTATCATCATGAAGCATGCATTAATTCAAAGAATTTAAATAATTTGATTATTTATATTATTTCAACCATCCTGGTTTTTGTTACCCCCATACACAATGATTTCATAGGTTGAGCAATTAGAGCAAGATGTTGCTGACCTACAACAGGCCCTTGCTGATAAGCAGGAACAAGAGAATGCCATGCTTCAGGTTCTAATTCGAGGCTTCATACAATAACATCAGTCTGCGTTTTTATTGCAAAAACCTTGCATGTTAATCACATATTTACTATTCTTAAGGTTTTAATGCGGGTAGAGCAAGAGCAAAAGGTAACAGAAGATGCTCGCAGATATGCTGAACAAGATGCTGCAGCTCAGAGATACGCCACTGAAGTGCTTCAGGTTCATTTCTAGATTATACTTTCACAAAACTATTATTCAAATATGTGATCAGGCTTTTTTTTTTTTTTTTGAATATTTGATAATTGGTCGATAAAAAGTAGCTGAAGATTAACCTTCTAATTTGAATGATTAAGGAAAAATATGAAGTAGCAGCTGCTTCGCTTGCTGAAATGGAGAAGAGAGCGGTTATGGCAGAAACAATGCTGGAGGCAACCTTGCAATACCAGTCTGGCCAAACTAAAGCACAGCCTTCTCCAAGGTATTAAACTATTAATGGAGGGGTGCAATCACACTTCTCTTTCTCTTCTAGTGGTTAAAAAAGACTTGGGTTTCATCATGTAGGTCTACAAATCAAGACTCTTCAGCAATAAGAACAAGTCAAGAACTTACACAAGAAATACCTGCCAGAAAGATTAGTCTGCTATCTAGACCATTTGGGCTCGGCTGGGGTGACAGAAACAAGGTTAATTCTCAACTACTTTTGTCACATGATCCCTTTTAACTTGCAACCCATTAACTAATTAGTAATTTTCATGAAAAATACAGGCAAAACCAGCAGAAGAGCACGCTAATGTAAAGGTTAGTAGTGATAACAAAACCGAAAGTTGTGCAAAAACTACAGGAGGAAGCCAGTAGAAGAAAGAAGCTGATGTAAAGGCTACAACTGGTGATGCACAAAATGCAAAAGCTGTACAAGAAGATGTAAATGGTGAGCGAGGTATCGTTGGCAGATGATGGTAAGTAGATGAAAATGATGTGTCTATACATATAATGTTCAAGAACATATCGGTATCCTCATGATTTCATGTTAGTTTTTTAGAGAGAGCGTAGTAGATTAGTAGTATTTTGTCAGTATTTTCTTTTTGATATGATTTCTATTACTTACATATAGCTCATTAGTCATTTGTTTGTTTAGCTGTTAATAAAACCTTAGTTTAGCTTGAAGAGAAAATCTAAAAAGAGAATTGGGAATTATGGTAATATATCTTTGATACTCATATTTTGTTTAGTTAAAGGCAAATTTATATTATAGTTTCAGTTTCATCTGCTTTTAAGTTCATCTCACTGGTGATTATTTCAACAAACCTACCTTGAAGGTCTGAATCCAATGATCTGTTATCACCGTAAGATGAGGCCAGATGCTAAGATACATTTTTTTGTTGTTTATAGGTTTATAATACAATTCATTTGGTTGTAAGTTACGAGTATTTATATTGGTGATGATCAGATCTTAGGAACTCTAATGCTCGGTTCTCTTGTATTTGGAGAGAAAGGAAAATAAGCCGAATGAAATTAGGAAAAAATGTGTTCTCGAGAAGAGAAATTAGGTTAAATTTCCTCACCTTATTCTCCTCCCAAATGGGTTAAATTGGAAGATTATTTAGACATGTTTTTGATTTTTCTTTTCATGTTTCTTACGCAGCGACAACACATAATGTAAGATGATATCTATCTCGATTCCTTTTCTCCTTTTCCTTTCTCTTCTTTTTACATTATAAATTCGAGAACTGAGTGTAAATGTATAAGTATGATCTAGATGAAGCCAAATACTAAAGATAAAACTTCTTCTTGTTTATCTGCTGACACACATATATGATGACAACTTATTTGGTGGTAATTCATGAATATTATATTCAAATTCATGTCAATTAGGCCTACATTTAGGTGATTAGGTAAGAATCCATGATCTATTTAGTAGTATTTTGTTGACAAATCTTCATGCCATCATTGATTATAACCCACAGGAATGATGCTAAATGCCAAGACAGATTATTTTATATCTTTGCTGACCCATATGTGCCTTTTCTTCTTCATACATCAATACAAGAAAAGAAGCTAATGAAAACTAAAACTAAACCAAGTATGGTTCTAAATTGTCATCTCTCATACTAAAAAATGAGTCATAAGTCTTGTATACAACACAATAATAGTCGTACACTAGTACCCGGTATACAGAGTCTTTACACGAAGCTAAATTACAATGGACCCAAAACACTTTTCCTAACTATACTTCACCACTTGCAAGACTGTAAAAAGGCAGATATCGACCGCTAATCTTTTATATAAAGCTTGCTAATTACAAGAATTTCCAATCCTTTGATCAAAATAACCACAAAAATTCAAGTGGAAAATGAAAAGAAAAGAAAGAATGGTGAGACAGAAACAAAGTTGAAAAGAATAACAAACTATAGAGACTGTTTCCCAAGTGTCATATAAACATAAAAGAGTGTCGTATTTCTTGTTAGCAAAGTGCAATCTTCACCTGGTGGTAGCATCACTGTTTCGTCTTGTTCTCGGTGTGGAAGAGCCCGAACGTGTGGATTGAGGCTGGTAGGCCCGTGGGTCATATTTTTGAGAAGCAAGATAAGTGAGGGCTGTAACAACATCTGCAATCACGGGCCGCATGTTTGGCTGTTCTTGCACACACATTGCAGCAAAAACAAGTGCCTGGTATAAACCTCTTACAAGGTACTGCCCTTGGAGCATAGGGTCTGCCATTTGTCCGAATTTCCTACGGTCTTTAAATAAAGGGCGTGCCTGCAATGAAAGTTTTACTATTAACGGTTAACAAACATAAAGCGACATCACCTCATACAAAACGTGCAAAACGAAAACACCGTTTTTAAGGTATAAACATCCATTCATACATCATATCTAAAAATATGATATGATAAAACAAACTTTTAAAATGTTGTAGTTTCAAGGAATATCAATAATAAATTCTACTAACACAAGATATTGGTGTTAGATTTCTAACAAACCTCAATGTAAAGTTTGAATCACGAAGTAGCCCGTTTAAGACCTAATTTAATAAATTTTATTTATTTGCAATGACGATTAGGGGTAGATACAAACCGTGACGATTTTGATAATTTCAACTAACAAAAAACTATAAAGAAATGAAAAAAGAATCAAAGAATTTTTTCTTACCCAAGCAACTAGATTGTGTTCACAACCAGTTTTTGCATGGTCAATTGCCTTTCTTCCAGTAATGATTTCAAGAAGCACAACTCCGAAGCTGTAAACATCTGATTTCAGCGTGAGCTGACCTGTCATAGCGTATTCAGGAGCACAATATCCATAAGTTCCCATCACTCTCGTTGACACATGAGTCTTATCACCAACAGGTCCTAATTTGGCAAGCCCGAAATCAGAGAGTTTGGGATTATATTCTTCATCAAGCAAAATATTTGAGCACTTTAAGTCACGGTAGATAACAGGAGGACTAGCTTTATCATGTAGATATTCCAAGCCTTTTGCTGCACCCGCAGCTATTTTCATTCTCGTGTTCCAGTCAAGTTGTTGTTTATCAGGAGGTAGATCTGAATGTAAGGCAGAAATATAAGAATAATTATAAAGAATTTGAATCAAGCATTTTCCATTTTCTAGAACGGAATGAAATAATAATGAACTTTTAGTTCTAAATGCAAAGGATTATAATAAAAAGATTTGAGGTTTGGCTGCATACCATGTAGATGGTCCTCTAATGATCCTAATGGCATGTACTCGTAAACCAAAAGTCGTTGATCTCCATCAGCACAATATCCAATTAAGTTCACTAAGTTAGGGTGGTGAAGCAGGCTTAACATCAACACTTCAACAAGAAACTCCCTATTACCTTGCAAACCATTTCGATCAAGTTGCTTGATTGCCACAACCTGCCGAAAATATCATTTCGAGTTCGACGATTTGAGCGAAGACTATATTATACACATATAAAGTGGACTTTGAGGTCGAGCATAACAATTTCCGAGTATAATTGGTACATGTTCTTTACATTTTCAATAATGTTATAATTACTGTCTACATTATATGTAAATAGGTACTCCTTTTCATCTTCAATTTACAACAACTGATATGGCACAAAGTTGTTCAGCATTGACACACGTTCTTTGGATTTCAAGAAAGTAATAAGTGCTACACTAATCTCAAAAGTCCTAAACAACTGCTCTCTCTCTCCTCGTCGTGAAAGCGGAAGCGCTTGACTTGACACGGAGTAAAAAGAAAATGGTATGCGTAAAACATGTCACTCACACACTTATAGAACACAGGCAAAGGAATTGTTTGGGTTGAAATAGAGCCGGAAATTTTCATAATGATGCAGGCAAATGAGTAATCTAACTATAGAACTTCACAGATATTGAAATGACATAGGTTCCATTAGAGGTCCAGTAATGGAAAGTACAGCAATTTCATGGACGAGGAAGCAACATCACGAGTAATTTTGGTTAGTTACTTTTACGAAGTCTACAAGAATCATGGTGGACATAAGTACATAACACTGAGATACGTTGTCAGTGTATATTGTTGATCAGGATTAAATGCATGTATTCTTGGAAAGGTTATGATCTATCGTTCAGTGATCAGTCTGCTATATAGCTCGATAAAACTTCTCGCTCCCACCAGCCGGCTGATGGCCTCTCGCTGGTTTTTGGAATTCGACATCAGAAATCTTGGTGTAAGCGGAGGAGGGAAGGCGTGAATCCTTCTCTTTCACTCTCTTTCTTCATTCAGGAAAGGTGAAGATTCACAGAAATGTTCTAACATAGAGTAGACTATTAATAAGTTAGTAAAGTGTCGATTCTATGATATTGCTAATGCCTGTACACTCACCGAAGACGCATATTGCCTCATCTAAGACTAATGCTAATGTGGTCACCCCTGCCCATCAGCGCCAACTCAGCTTTCTCTCTCCAAGACTAGACACCGACCACAAAATGCTAATGGTGACCACAATGGCGACCGTAACTATTAAAAAAAAAAAACTTAGGATATAAATATCCCCTGATATAACTTAGGATATAAATAACCCCTAATTATTCTCACATAACCTAAAATAACTCTCACAACCCCACGCCGACACACTGACTCAGCCACCAGTACCACATCACATTCTTGCAGCCACAAAATCTAGATCATACAAATCCCATTCATTTCGTCCTCATCAAACCTTAAAAACAAATAAGCATGAATCTTGTTTCTGATTATCCGAATCACAAAAAGAACACAAAACCTCCAATGTTTTGTTTCTCCACAATCGAACTATAGACCTTATCATTTATTGTTTATTTAAAGCACACAAGGACTACAAACACTCAGCTTCAAGATCTTTTGATAAAGGTCTCGGGTAGGTTTGCTTATCGTTTTTTGTTGTTGTAGATCAGTGATGGGCTTTGAATCAATCTTGACAGATTTGGTAAACAAGTTGATAAATATGAGATCATGTCTTTTTCATTTTAAATTTGAGTCTTGGTTGTGTTTAGATGAGAGTTGGGGAGTGAAAGTGAGGGTATTAAATTCACCCAAAGGTTGGGAAAAATGGGGAGAGTGCCAATTGTTTCGGTCGGCAAGGCAACCAAAACTTCTATTTTTTTGAGGGGCGACGCGGTCGGGGTCGGTCGGGCTGGGGGGCGCAGTTGGGTGATCGGTCGGTTGGGGGGTTTCGGTTGTTGTTAGCATTGGTCTAACCGTCTAAGTAGCTATTATCTCAACTGGTAAACAACAAGAGGCACGTGTAAACATATATTCATACAAAAAGGGCATATTATACAACACATTTATCCAATATGTCCACAAAATGATGTTACCGGATTATGTCCACAAGGCTAATTTGTTGTTTTTATTAAAGGGTATTTTAGATATCCGACAAACAATCACACTTCGCCTATACTACATGACATGTCAAGATACGATTTTTTCACAGGACACAGAAAGCATGTAATAATCGAAGAAAGTTTATAAATATGACAAACCTGGTTGGTACTCTCTAACCTCCCTTTATATACTCTCCCGAACCCTCCTTCACCCAAAAGGCAATCTGCTCTAAAGTTCTTGGCTGCAGCTGCCAATTCACGAAATGTAAATGTGTGTGCTGCAATGTGTGTAGATCCTCCATCTTTTAAAGCTTCCTTATTTACACCCAAAGCAGAAGTAATCTTCGATTTATCTGCAAATAAGCACATTTTTTTCCAATAAAGTAAATAACTTGAACAAAATACAAAGGGTATGAGATATACATCATTCAAAAGCAGACATTAATACCACTACAGCTAAAAATTGACAATCCTCAAAACAGACTACAAATGGCTTCAAGTTTCCACCATTTCGCATTCCCATGTTAGGATAAATAATCAAACACAAAGTTGTAATTGCACAAATGAAAAATATTGGACCGGGATTGAGTGGTTTCTAATTTTGCCTACGGAACTGCTTACATTTACAGACATCAATATGAACCACAGGATACTATAAGTCCAACTGTGGTTCCGTTCTAAAACTAATTGGTAATCGAAGGAGCAGACCACCAAGCTTATACGTTAACTTTGAGATTTTTTTTATACCGGTGTGGGATTGGGTTTGTATGCAGCATTGTGGATATATATCCACAGAACACTTACAACCACTAGTAGCTAATTAAGATACATTCTGTTAATAAACACTTAAAACAACACTCATATTATTCCTGCGATTCCTAAATTAGGAAAGAATCTAAACCCTGATAATATACTTACTACCAAAGACACTAAACATAGGATTCATATGATTGGGGAACATAACGAACCCGAAACATTGTAATAGCTAATAAGACCCCTTATTATATAACACTAACCATGAATTCCCTTGTTTTCCACTTTTGCAAGCCTAAAGCTGAAGACAATATAATCAATATTCAAGAAAATGCTAGAAAACCAAATTTCCTAAAAGACAATTATGCTAGGTCAGGTCATATCAGATCAGCCCACACATATTCTTTATTCAACTTAAAGCATACCCCATTTAAACTAGAAAAATTCAAATCTTGTGACTTGGGTATCAAAGATAGGACATAAGTACTTTTTAAAGCAACTAGCTTGATCAAAGAAAACAATGTTGGAAATATTTATATAAGTAAATAAGGTAACCTGAAGTTGATGAGATCTGATCTTCAGGTTTCTTGTTAATATTCTGCTGCTGAATTTTTTTAGGCTTTTTCTTGGATTTATGAGAGCAGAAAAAACAACTCATTTCTTTCTTTCTTTGTTTTTCCCTCTTCAAAAAACACAAACACAGACACAGAGTTCACCTTCTAGAGAGAGAAAGAGTATTTAGAGAGAGAGAGAGATACTTCTACATTAGTCTTTGAATGAAGTTGTTTTGTGTCTTGTTCTTGTTTAGTTTTTATTACATTAATCATTTTGTGTTTTTTGTCTTGTTGTGTTTCTCATTACTTTATGTCTTTTGGGATATATATAATTCTTCCATATGTCTTCACTTATTGCTATTTCAAATTATTGTTATTTTTTTGTTACATTGTTTTCTTCAATTAACTTGTTTATTCAATTAAATTAACTTTAAAAGTTGTAAGATTAGGGTAAAAGCCATAAAATAAAAACGTACTTTCTAAAATTTACCGACTTGAAACACTTACTTTTTTATTAACATATACACCCACTTACTTTCAAATTTTGTTCCGACTTTACCCATACTGTAATAAAATAATATTATTTAATACTCCCTCCGTCTCATTTTTATTGTCCGGTTTGACTTTGACCAGTCTTTCTTGTTCCACTTTGACCATTAATATATTTATTTGTGTTATATAATATTTGATAGAAATTTGTACCAATGAAAAATACATTTAAAACCCAATACATTCATATATTTTTCATCAAGTAGTATATAACACAAACAAAAATAATTATGGTCAAAGTTAAAGAATAAAGACTAAAAAAGTCAATAGTGGACAATAATTTTAGGACGGAGGGAGTATGATATTATATTAATATAAATCGGTCATATGGGTGAAGTCGGAACAAAATTTGAAAGTGCGTGGGTGTATATGTTAATAAAAAAGTAAGTGTTTCAAATCGGTATATTTTAGAAAGTACGTTGTTATTTTATAGCTTTTACCCTAAGATTAAACATGAGACATGTAACAATCACATTTCTAATCTTAGAACAAGCAAAGTGATCACGCCCCTCATTCACTAGAATTTTCCTTCTTCAGACTGAAGTATTGTTCACGGAAAGGTTTAGTATTCTAAAAAAAATAATGATGTGTACTGTTTCGATTGGTATACAAGTGAGAGTATAAAAAACGATTGTCGAAAAGTTCTATGTGTTTGAATGTAGATATGAAAATGAGCCACACTATTGATAAGAAAGCTTGAAAGATCTTAATGAAACTCTCATTTGTTGATGTTTTTGTTTATGTTCTTAAATATCTTTTCCCACTTTGTGGCACAACAAATAAATGTTAAATCGTGAGTAAAAACAGAGTATTTATATTGAAATCCAATTGTCCTTTTATATATTCTAACAAAAGATTTAATATCTAGTTTTATGGGCTCACACAATAATTGTTTTGTTGTTACACACATTTTTTTTATATACTTTCCTTCAAAAACACTGTTTATGATTCATGAATTAGTATCATTTAAAGAGTCGAGACAAAAGTGGTTAACAGATATTTAAGTTTAAGAAAGTAAAACTATATAAATTAGGATTCAAAACTTTTTATACATAATGTTTGTATTACAAAAACTTACACATTGCCCCCTAAAGCTTTGATGATTGACAAATTTATCCTTAATATCAACAATTATATTTCAAAGATGTTTTTTTTTTTTTGAACGAAAGAAGGGCGAAGCCCCACAAAATATATTAAGCAATATCACTCCTCGCAGTCGAGGTAATTACATCAGGAATATTGACATCCCATAAAAAGTTATCAAGAGATCTAAAAGCTATTTTAGCAATACGATGTGCCACTAAATTACATTCACGTTTAGCCCATGAAAAAGAAATAACTAGTTGGGATGCCCAAGCTTTGATGTCTACCACAATAGCGGCTAAGGCCCAAGGAGGCTCGACTTTGGAAGAAGCAAGAGAAATGGCTATACGCGAATCGGACTCGACCGTTGCATTTTGCCACCCATATGTAAATGCAAGACAACAAGCACTCCGAATAGCCAAAAGCTCAGCCATAAGAGGGTCAGAAGCAAGAAAGATTTCACCTGAACATAAGATTATAGCTCCTGTAGAGTCACGAACAACAATCCCAGAAGATGCTCGGTTTGGTTTATAAGATGCATCACAATTGAGCTTAAGAATCCACGAATATCCTCCGTTGACCTTTTATGAAATGTTCAAACATGTTTTGAACAAAACCATCATTGGTGAATTTTGAATGTCTCAATTATATGAGTAAAAGTACTCATCAAACTTTTATAATTATTTTGTTTATTATTTAATTGTTTCAAATTAAATGAACCATTTTAAAACTGGAAATGATTGGCACACTGGATTAATTTTTTTATTGGAACACAAAAAGCAATGCATTAAACAGTTATATTGTATATATATTATGCTTTAACTAATTGTACATTATAGTGTGCAAATAAGCTTAATGTGTGTACACCATCTCCAATTTGAGACAAGAACACAAAAGAAATACTCCGTAACAGTTTAACACATACAAAAAATGTGTTAATCAACTTAATCATTTGTTGATTAAATAAATAAATGGGCATTGATTGAAAATAGTGTATTATCCTTTAATGCAAGCTGGTAATTATTTACAGAATATATATATACAAAAAAAGTACTTTTGTTTTATCTATTATGCAATCATTTACATTGACTATAGATGGTTAATCATAATCACTCATGATGATAATTTCTAGTTAATGATCCATGAATATCGTAATGATCCATGAATATGGTAATTACACACCTTCTTTTTTTTTTTTTTTTTTTTTTTTTCAAAATCAATATATCTTAAATCGTTAATGTTTAAGCCAATGAAATTATACAATCACGGCGAACATTTAATTGTATTTCAATAGATAGACGCTTTGATATACTATCGACAAATTATTTTTTTATTTGTTATTTTTTTTTTGTCACTTTTCACTTTTTTTTTCTTTCTTTTTTTCGTTGCTGAAAATTGCATGAGAAATCACATGTGATTCAACACTAATTTGAATATTTAAATTTTTAAACATGTAGTAAAGAAGAAACAATGAGAAGGGAGCAAAGAGTTTAAGGAGGCCAACGATGAACAGATTCAAGTACGCGAACAATTTAAAATTGTGTGGGTTAGAAGGTAAACATTTGATATTATTTGTTAGAAGTAGTTGCATTGCTTAATATTTCGCCGTTTGTGCTAGCTCAAGATCATTCCATGTTGTTTTATGTACTCTCTTTTTCGTCTAATGCATATTCAAGTAATGATCCAATAATGACTCGATGATCTAAGCAAAAAGGTATTGTATATATACAACATAACCACTACCACATTATGAGTTTGATCTTTTATTAGAAATATTATTCAATGATTGCTTATTCATCTATATAACCTTCTGTTGATGTTTCTTGAGTGTTTCGATAGCTGATTATGTTGGTGTTGCATAATTTTATTTTATATTTAGTGTGGTTAAGATATTTTTGGTGGATGCTATGGGGCTTTTTGTTGTATAGATCGTATTGGTGAGGATGATGCAGCAAAAGTGTTCAACTTAAAAGTTAAAACAACCTAAAAGACTTCCATAGGAAAAATGAATGTATCCATCCAATCTTTTAACCAGCTCTATACATACATATTTATTATTATTGTTATTAAAAATACATAGGAGTAACATGTAAGTGATATTTTGAACTCAATTTGATTTATCTGTAAAACCGGTGCGTACAGGAGACTTAAAACTAGTTACGGTATGAACTGCTGGACCTTTGAATGTCATTTTAATTGAAATTACGAAACTATGATTAAGATAATATAAACATGTGACTAATCAAATATTAGTGTGTTCATTAGGCGTAACTTATTTTTTACTTAAACCTTTGACTTTATTCATACAATAAGTTGACTTAAAGTACACTTTTATTACGTAGTAGAAGAAAAGATAGATAATATAATGTTAACACATGGTTTCTAAAACCTGAATGTGAATATTATTTATACCATGCCTCAAGGACGTAGGTATTATGCAAGTAATTAAAAATCAACTTAACACTTATATAATTGATATCAGAGATGTTTTTGATGTGCCATACTAAATTGATTACAAAAGCATAGTAATAATAAGTTTTTAAAATGTGTCTTCTGATAAGAGATATAGAAGTTAACTGATAATTTTAATCACAACTTTTCTAACAAGATTATACTAGATGTGCTTCGCCAGGTTCGGCACCATAGCATCTACGAGGCATTGAAGTAGAAGATACAATGAACAAGATGACTGCATACAGTGTTTCTTTAAGAGAAAACATACATATCAGTAGTCCGACAAACCGAATTAAATTCAAATAAAAGAATTCTTTATTGGGCATAGGGTTTTTCCTTTTTAGGATCAGACCAGAGACTTCAAAGTCTTTAACAGAAACTTACCACACAAATGAGGGGAGTCTGTGATTTTTCTTCTTTCTGAGGAGTCCTTGATGAAAAATGTTCCCGTCATATCTACAAAACCACAATTGATCTTCATATACATGTTCCATAAGCCAAAAAACTGTCAGGAATCCGCATCCTTCCCATTCACCCCTTGTCTTACAAATTGTCCGCGAACACGTGGTCTCTGTTCTGCCAGCTTTTTCCTGCTTTGATATCGTACCTTCAATTGCAATCAACAAAAAAAATGTTATTTTTCTTACGACAGACTCATGCCATGTTATTATTTTGCAAAGGGAAAATCGATATTTTGTATAACATCTCTAAATCATCAAAATAGTGCAAGAAAGGGATATGGAACATCGAACATGTGAGTAATACCTTCTTCTCAAAGCATCTTTCTTTCCTCTTCTGGCGGAACTTGATAAGGGCAGCTTCTCTCTGCGCTAATCGGTCTTGATCAACCTCACTACCCCTTCCACTTCCGCTTCCACTTCCATTTCCATTTCCAGATTTAACCTTTTCAACAACTTCATTATCACCCCCTTCGGCTACGGCTGTATAGCTGTTACCCTTTTGGCCACTGCTGCCATTCTCTCCATTACTTTTATTATTACTTCCAGATGCACTCCCATAATTAGCAGCATTTCCTTCAACAGGTGCAGCCAAAGTGTTAGATACCAAGTTTCCTGAAGATCCGTCATCTTGGTTATCTGTTTGTTGTTGTTGTTGTTGTTGTTGCTGTTGTTGTGTTTTGTGGACATGATGATGGTGGTGGTGGTGATAATGGTGATGATGGTGGCGGACTTGAAACTGTGCCTTGTCACCATCAGAAGGACCAGGAGGAATGGTCTTGTCATCTGCAGGAGGTTCTGGTTTGGAGAATGCATTGTTAGTGCTTGAGCCCATATCGTTGTTGTGAGTGCTGCTGCCATTAGAACGTTGATTTGGGGCTCCATTTGAGTTAGATTGTATGTTCATGAGTTTTGCGGCTTCTGAACTGATAGTGAGATCTACTGGAGAACAGCTGCCCACATTTCCAGTTGGAGCTTGATTGGTGTTTGATGTGGTATTGTTATACCTGCATGCAACAGGCATCAGACTACAGAGGTGTATGGATGTGCAATATAGAAACCGGGTATTATTGCGACGTTAAGAAACAATAGTCAGCTTTTAGTGGTCGGATAAAGTCATTTTGATTCTGACTATTCAACTACTAAAGTACTGAGATGTAAAACTAGTTTCATACCAGCTGCAACAAAACTGATTATACATGGCACAACATAAACTACTTATCTACACTTCTTTCCTATTTTAAGGACTTTTCATCACCCTTTGGCGTTGCTGATGATAATACTATTAGTGAAAATAGTCTTTTTAGGTCACATTATCTATTAGTGTTTTAAAGAATCAGAATTTTTCAAACTACAACTTCAAGCAACAGAAATAAATCTAAATACTACATTCTGCAACATGTATAATAATAAATAATTAATTACTTATCTGATTAATTACCTTGAGAAGGCTGAAAGATCCGATTGTCTAATAACATTTCGCTTTTGAGTGCTCATATCAGTATCCTCCAAGTCACGTGGTCTCTTCAAACTGAGTTCTAGGGCAGGTGATCCCTTACTGTTGACTGATCCATTTGTTTTCGCAATCATTACATTATTAGCGGTCTTTGGTTCACCCATTTCATTCGTATTTAATTCGATAATTTTGTCTGAATTTCTAGGGACTCCAATTTCCAAATCTTTCCCCATTGCAATTGCATCTGCAATATGTTATAATTACTTGTAACCAAAAAATGAATAAAAAGGGTCATGATATTTTTAATTCAAATAAAAAGTTTCACTGTTTTACCCATGTTATCATCTTCTCCAGCATTATGTTCTATTGTGTTCACTTTATCTGGTCTTGCATGGATACCCTGGGCACAAGTGCTTTGAGAGGGCCCCGCTAACTGATCCCACGAATACTTTGCACTTTCAACTTCTACTGCTCTTCTTGACCAAGAACTCTATATGTTTAAGAATAGATCAGAATTTTTATCCACATACTTTTCGGATCAACGACAAAAAATGAAGATCTTCTACACATACACACTCCTCACATAAGATGTAAATACTTATAATCGAGAATTGATACTATTCATTTCCAACTTTTATTCGAACTGATGCTAAACCCGCATGGATAATATTCATACAAAAGAAGATAAGCAATACCTGAGTGCCACTTCCATTATCACTTCCATCCTTCGCGGCCAGGCCTATGCTCCTGTCATCATCCTCATCACTGCTATCATTGTCATCATCCGAGACTTCAATGCTTCTCGCCTTAGCAGTTTTACGAGCATGTATCCTACTCTCGCTCTCACTACCGCTAGACTGATGAAAACACAAGTAATTAATGCAAAAAAGAAAAGAGAGTAAAGTTTACTAGTGTATATTGTTTGGAAAATGAAGTAGCACAAAACTGTTGCATTCTACTCCACCAGTTTAACTTTAAACAAACCTGAAGCCAAAGTCCAAAAGCATAATAACTAAATTAACTCACACTGTGACATTTCCTCCAAACATGCTGCCAGAGGTTTTTTAGCTCATTCTTTCGAATGGGTTTGACTAAAAAGTCAACTGCACCTTTGGATAAACAGTTAAAGACTATACCCATAGAATCATCAGATGACATCACTGCACATAAAATTTGTTAGGTGTAGCAACTGAATGTATATGTAATAACAGTTTAAATTTCTAATGAAAACAAGAACGATACTCACTAATCACTGGGTATTGCGCGTTTGTGGTAAGTGGTTCATGATCTTGGATAAAAGACCGATTCCAGATAGAAATGGCATGACCACTTCAGTTAAAACAAGGTCAATTTGTTTGTTGAGATCAACCAGTACCTTCCATGCTTCTAGACCATTTGCAACAGCGGTAACTGCAATGGAGTAACCTTGCATGTTGTCATAAAAATTCAAGAAACAAGAACAAATGGTAAGGAATTAATTAACTGATCTCCATCCATGGGAGAGTTATCCTTTCCCCTCACGTCATCGGAACAAGATCCCCATGAAAATGACAGATAACCTAAATGAACGGACCTTAAAAGTTTGTGTATAATTCCTGTTTTTTCAATAAATGTGAATATACGCCGGAGGTCTTCTCGGAAGCAGTCTCCCTACTCTCGGGTTTACCCTAAAGTAGGGGTATATGTCTACATTCCACCTCCCCCATACCTCATTCAGATAGGATTGGGTATTGTTGTTGTTGTTGTATACGCCCAAAAGCGGAGACACGGTGGGGCTGGCCGGTGCTCAGCCCCCGCCAACCAGTATTAAATATCTCGGTGACAATAGTTACTTTAAAGTTCCAACCCCCCTCAATTGTCCATTTGTTTATTTATGTTTTTACTCGTAACAGTTTTCTAGTTTTACATTCAGCCTTTAAATACTCTATATTGATTTGTTCTTGTTACTTTTCAATCATAAGCAAATTATTGACAATATGGCTATCTTTTCTTCATCTTGTATGATATTGCTTTACAATAAAATACCATTAATTTTATGGAATAAAACCTCACATGCTAACTTGGAACACTTCCTGAAATTGGATGAAGCATTAAAAAAAACAAACACTTAAGCATTTTTTAAACGTCAACCAGGTAAAATGTTTATAGAGTAACTTAACCTACGAATCATTTGATGTTGAAATTGACGTAAGGATTAGATAACCTGATATGGTTTTTAATATCCTATTTTTGTTTCTTTTGGTTGATCAAAAAACAAAGTTTGTTACTAGCAAGATGGTTTATGAGAATGAATTAGGGTTTGATGTCATGGCAATACTATTGAAGATTGCTTTTGGCGAAATCACTGGTGCTTGTTGCCTAACGAAACATTTATATTCTGTTTCTACAATAAGTAGATAGTTACGTTATTTTTCCTTTTAGCAACATGATATGTATCGTTACTATAAGTGCTCATTGTACATCAGATTTGTCTGCCCTTAGAGATGCTATATCACCTATTTCAAGTGCTAATTAGTGGTCTCTCTGACTCCCAATCTATAGCCTACATATTTCTATAGAGTTGACCGTCATACCTACATATGTGATTTTTGTAAATATCTACCTCAATCGAGACTAATCAGAAAAACAAATAGACTGTTCACGGTTTCAAGTTTTCAACCAAATCCAGTAAGAAGCATGGCAGCCTTCTATCCATGTGTAGCGACACATATCCAAAAGAATGGTCATCCCCTTGATGCCATATAAAAAATAATCTAACAATGAAACTTTGAGATTTGAGGGGATTATATTTCAACTTTGCAGTCGATATGTTGGGGGTTTTATTATATTATATAATTTGGTCATTCGAGTCTCTAGTGCAAACTATGTATCCGTCTCTCTGTTGTTCGGTTGCTTTCACGCCATTCCATAGGGCTAACCTCATAAATATACTATAAGATGTTCTAATTACTAATTTCAAATGGTATTTTTTATTAAATAACGAAGCTACAAGATCATGAGTCAGAGTATGTGCATCAATTTGTCAACGACTGCAAAAAGAGCAAAAAAGTGTTGAAAGTAAACACACCTTCATAGCTGCAATTACGTAGCAGCGCACTAACAACGTGTCGAGTACAATCGTCATCTTCAACTAGTAAAACTTTCAAAGACCTAACAGGCAAAAACCTCTCCCATTGAACCAACGGCCCTTGGGCTTGCGGATGAGTTCGTTTAACAACATCCTGTGATACAACCAACTCTATCTTCCTACCACCGTTAACATCCTCATTAATCCTAGACTCATCTTCGTCAGACAATCTTTGACCGTTAAAAGCACCTCCGTCTCTCACTTCTTTCAACTCATTCCGTTTATGATGATTAAGTTCCGCAGATCCATTAGTTACCGGAACACTAGTACTCACTCCAACACTCCTCATTAACCGGATTCAAATAGACCAATTATAAATATGTTGCAGCTCTGCCACACCAAAAAGAGTTCTTTCTTCGTCGAGAAGTGGCACATACCGTTGTCTCCAAGTAATAAACTTATGCAACTAACCCCTTATAAAAACCTAAACATAATCACATAACACTATTAAAATCCTGAAAAACCTCAACTTCATAAATTCAATCTAATTATTAAATGGGTGTTTGGACTAGCTTATTTAGCCAGCTTACGGGCTTATCTGATATTGAAAAAGCCGAGAAAGTCACTTTTTTTTATCTTAATTAGCTAATCAACTTAAGTTTATGGCTTAAGCCATAAACTCAACTACTAAAGTTAACAAGCTCTAAAAAGTGCGCTTATCGGCTTTTTCAATATCAAATAAGCGCGAAAGCTGGCTAAATAAGCTAATCCAAACACCCATTATTCACCGTAACATCACCAAACCCCTAATTCCCTAAATAACCTAATAAAACAATAACAATATATAAACTAATTGAACTTCACAAAGATCCTCACATTTACAATAATAAATGGGTGTTTGGATTAGCTTACGCGCTTATCTGGTATTGAAAAAGCCAATAAGGTCACTTTTTGGAGCTTCTAAACTTATGACCATAAGCTTATGGCTTAAGCCATAAACTCAACTACTAAAGTTAACAAGCTCCAAAAAGTGCGCTTATCGGCTTTTTCAATATCAAATAAGCGCGAAAGCCGGCTAAATAAGCTAATCTAAACACCCGTTATTAACCACAACATCACCAAACCCCAAAATAACACACAACTTAAAAAAAAAATAACAATTCAACAAATCATAACATAAAAATGAACTAATTTGACAAAGATACTCACATTTACACAAACAAACAACAGATCTTTAACTCAAATACGATTTCCGAAAAATTAGGCAATAAATAACCGTTAATCAAAAAAAAAAATTAATAAAAACGAGATGAATTTAATTAGGCGAAAATCTAGGGTTTGTGTGATTGATGAAATAAAAATTAGTAAAGGAGGATCTATATGTGGCCTGTGGTATAAGAAGAAGGGAGATATTATATTCGGTTGGGATGATGACGTGGAGGTAATGAGGGCCAATAATGTGCCACGTAGGATGACACGTAGGATGGAGATCTATATGTGGCTTGTGAGAGGTGTTTGGGTCGGATATGCGGATCTTTTGAGATCCGATTTGGGTGGACACGTGGTGGGTTGTGGGTTGAGTTAAAGGTTTTTTTTTATAAAATCAAATCTGTCGGTAAGAAATTGGGCCTTGGGTGGGTTTAAATTGACACGTCAGCGGTAAAATATCTTGGGTTGTGTGAGTGTGAGTGTGTGTGTGAGTGTGGTGTGGGTGGTGCATCTTGCCATTGAGTGGGTGCCACGTGTTGTGAGGTAATATGTTGAGGATCTTACGGCTAGCATTTGCTTGGTTAGTTTTTTATTTTAAAAAATATTTTTTTTTTCTTAAAAAATCCCAAAATTATATTCTCATTCTCATTTTCATTTTCTATTGTCTTAAAATAATTGTACACATTTGACTTTTTAAAACCTTAATTTTCTCAACTTTAATCTTTAATATTTTTATATGTGTTATATAATACTTGATCGAAAATTATACTAATAAAATAACATTTAAAAACTAATTCATTCATATATTTTGCATCAATTATTATATAAAACAAACAAACTATTTAAGATCAAAATTGAAAAAAATAAAATTCAAAAAGTCAAAAGATAAAAATTATTTTGAGACGGAGTGATTAGTAATCTTTTTGTATCAATCAATTTGAATGATGGTTTAGTGAGTGGAGATGATATTTGAGGTTGAAAAAATAATGGTCTCTTTTTTTAAACTATCTGATATTTTTCTGAAAATAATAATTTTGGGACAAGAAAAGTACTTGAAAATAAGCCATTTTTATAGAGGTTTAAAAAAATAGAAATTAAAAAACTTGTTTCGTTATAAATCTTTTGAAAAGGAAAATTCGTTAAAGTAAATGTGGATGTATCCCATGAAAGATAGCCGAAGGCACAACTCGCCGAATAAACATACAAGCCAATTAAGACTAAGTAAGCTGAGGCGACAATCAACACATGCCGAAGGGTTCGACACAACCCCCCGGCACAACGGCTACATGACATCATCTTACATAAAGGGAAAGGAATCTTGGTCAGAACACCTGACCTTGTTCAGATAGAGGCCAAACAGAGCAAGCCAAGCTCCCGCCTGACCTCAGCAGAAAGAGCAAGTCAACTCCTGCCCGAAAGAGTCACTATCACCCCACGTGACCTCCGGGTAAGAACAAGACTTCTCACCTATAAAAGGAGCAAAGCTACTGCATTAAAGGTCAACTGATTCCTATCTCATTTTACTCATTACTCTGACATTTTCACCATACTTATTCTCACGCCGGAGCTTGGTCTAGTGATAAAACCCTAGGCGAGGCTAACGCGTGCTTTCTTTGTGTTCACAGATCCGAAAGACCCTAATCCGGAGAGCATAGCCGAAGGATTGGCCGAAGGATATTTGCTTGTTTGGGTGAATA
>OU343218.1:181633108-181679336 GCA_910596185.1 Chrysanthemum makinoi | reverse complement strand
CATATTTTTACCTCAACAAATTGGCGCCATCCGTGGGACCGCTATTCAAACTACCAAAACTAGTAAATGGCAGGTCCCTCAACCGAAACACCCTTCGGAGACAATCCCCCTAACCTAGAAGAACAAATACTAAGCCACATCTCATCGCTAAAAGCCCTGGTAAAGGAGCATAACACCAAAGGAAACAGCCCATTAAAACCCATACGGATCGATTTCGGTGACGAGATCGAAGAGCCAACTAGAGAGGCGGAAAAGGAAAAGGATCCCAAAGGAAAAAGGGTCGAGGAAGATTTACAAAAACCATACAAAGATGCCACCAGATGCCCATTCACCGCTGGACCAAGACATGAGCTACCTAAGAACATCAAGCTTTACGACGGGTCCTCGGACCCGATGATCACGCCACCGTTTTTTCGGGGCGGCCAACCACCGGAGGATGGCCGATGCTCGGTGTGGTGCTGGATGTTTCAAAGAAACTTTGGACGGGCCGGCAAGTGGATGGTTCGACCGTCTACCTAACGGCTGTATAGACAGCTAGCAGGAGCTTCGGGAGAATTTCCTTGAAAGATTCGCGCTTAGGAGAAAGTGTCTCAAAGATCCAATGGAAATCACAAAAATCGTGCGGAAAGCTAACAAAACACTGCCAGAATTCAAGGAAAGATGGACCGACGAAGCCAATTACATTCCAGGAGTGCCAAAGATCATGCAGATATCCTCCTTCATTAACGGAAGCAAATGCCCGGGAATTGGTAAAACGTTTCTCAGATAGAATTCCCAAGACAAGCATGAAATGATGAAAAGGGTGGACTACTTTGTGCGTTCGAGGAAGCTTACAACACCACATAACTTCCCAAAGGGGAGTGGAGCCGTAAATCATACACCAGTATTCAACAAGACCGAACCTCCAGAATTTCAAGTCTCCGATAGATGGAGGGAGACCGCAGAGCAGTAACAAAACCTCATAGCCAATTCCCTATTACACCGCCGAACAGTATAACTACCGGCGGTAGTTCGGAGAAACCATTATAGGAATGATACTCGCCCGATAGATTTGAATCTCCTCTCAAAACCACCTATAAGATCATAGCAATCTGAACTTCGCTAAAATTGCCACCACCCCCTCCTTTGAGGGGAGCACCAAGAAGGGAAAACTTAGACAAATTATGCGATTACCATGGCGAGAAGGGCCATCTCACCAACGATTGCTACCACCTCAAGGAGCAATTAAAAGTGGCTCTGGATACGGGCAAGTTAGATCATCTATAGAAGGACGTAAGGCAAAGAGGTAGAAACCCCCCAAGAGATAATCCACCGGCAGAGGAAGTTGTTTGTGGTATTCAAGGAATTCCAATTTGATATTGGCTACGGGGTCGACATCTTCTTCATCTTCTTCTTCTTCATCGGCCGAGGAGTCCGAGAGAGCTTCCGGTTGCTCTCTATTGACCATGAACCGTTTAGAGGGTCGCTTGGTAAGAGGTACCATGACGTGGTCGGAAAGATAATGATCATCGTTGATAGGAGATGGTTGCAATGTACCAACATACTTACAAAGTCGTGTTAGGAGCATACCATACGGAAGTACCATGTTGGAAGCTTTGAATACCCCAACCATTCTCCTTACCATGTAATAGGCAAGATTAAATGGCCTTTGATGGATAAGACAATAGATCATTTGCACAAGACATGCGTTTGGATGATCTTTGTTTCCAACTAGGCTAATGACATTTTCCCTAAGGATTTCTTCCCATTTTCTAAACATGGGGTGCATTTCGGAAAGTACCATTTGAAAGGGATTACGGTGAATGAGCTTTGTTTGGTCGAAACGGGATTGGTCGGTTCTTATTTTGAAAATAGTGTCTCGGATGGTTTCGGGTTCATCAATAGGAGTGTTATAGAGAGGCTTAGGATCAAGTGCAAGGTTTTGAGCGTTAATTGCCCAATCTTGAGAGTACATACAAATTCCTTCATAAGGAATGCGAGGAGTTTGAGCAAAGGTGTTGAGAGGAAGAGTGAAGTTTTGTTTATTGATGATGAAAGTGAGTGAAATGCTATCATCGACGCTTCAATGATCCTAAAGCTTTTGTAAAATTCAAAAATGAAAACCGGACAAATTTGTTCATCTATGTCAAGGAGACAATCAAAGTTGATTGTCGAGAAAACTTGACGAATGTCGGTATCTTCAAGGAAACATTCCTTGACTACACGACCTTCGTGGATAAGTCGTTTTTACAAGGCTTTTGAAAATTTTACGGTCGGTTTTGGTCAATCCCTTTTTACTATAGTAATGAGTAAGGTAGTGGACGGTGTCATGATGATCTTGTTGAGTAGCTTTGGGCATGGTTGGTCCTAAAAATACAAATTTTCCAATTAGGTAAAGTTAGTTGGGATGGGTTTATGGTTTTGATTTGTATTAACAATGTTGTGAACACAATGTGATTTTGTTAAAAGCCCCTTTTCATGATTAATTTAAAGAGCCCTAATTAAATTAATTGATTAAAAATTAAGAAACCATAAACCCTAGGATGAGGATGATGAAAATTAGAAAAAGATAATGTAATTACTTACAATGATGTTCTAGGAAGGAATACTTGAGAGTATGGAAGCAAATGAGGATGGATTCAGAGCTTAGTCGCTTTTGGTGTTATGTGAATAGAAGGAAAAGATCGTGGTGAATTTTTGAAAGCGTATAGCTGAGTTCTGTTTCCACGGTTCCCGGATCCTTTGTATTTGGGATCCGGCTAGTACAACTAGAGGGATCCGGCTACTGTGGACAGAAAGGGAGTTGTTTGGTATTATTTTTGTAGTAGGCTTATAAATTAGCTTGCCCAAAAAAAATGGAGGTATTTGATGAGGATTGGTTTTGAATGATGATTTTCGATGAATTACATATCGAGGGTTCATATGTGATGACTGGCGTAGTTTGACGAAAAAAATATCATCCCCTATGTTGAAAAAGACTAAAGGTGACGAAAGAGACTTCTAATGATGTTAGTGATTAGTTAAGCAAAGATAACTTATGACAATAAATGGGACTCATGTAACCTATCTAATGAAGAGTAAAACATACCTCTATGCTTCTTGATTTGGTATAATACCAAAAATACTTCATGAGCTTTTAAAGTAATCATTTGTACTTGGTGTACATAGGTTGTGATTACTTTTAGATCCTTCCTTGAATGTTGACTTCATTAATCTTTGAATGAAGACTTTGAAGAGATTCTAGCACGAAGATTTCTTAAGAGCCAAAATGATTAGAATCATCTATCAATGTCCAACAAAATGATTTAAAAGAAAATATGACCAACAAGAAAAAATCCTTCTTTGTAGTTTTCAAACATACACGGATCGTATCAAGTCTTTAAAGTACAACATACTTTAAGAAACTTGGTAACGAAGCTCTAATACCAATTGTGGAAAACTAGAAGGGGAGGTTGAATAGTTTTACCAATTTAAAACTTCCTTTTAAATATTTAGATCGACTTATGTCAATCCATTTGATTGTTTATGTTGGACGTTGATAGATGGATATATAAACGTGAAATGAAATATAAAGAGTAAGAAGCACATCACCACAACACAAGTTATTTATAGTGGTTCGGCTACAAGGACACCTTCCTTGCCCTACTCCACTCCCCGAGTCACCTACTCGAGAGTTCGTAAGCACTACACCAACTCCTTGTGGCGGAGAAGCCTTCACAACGTCGCTTAACCTTTTTCCGGTACAAAGCTAAATACCGAGTTCTTTCACACCAAGGCGACCCACACCTAACACAACGTCGCCTACCCTTTATACGGTGCTAGGCTAACCACCGAGTTCTTTCACACCTTAGGAGAACTAATCCTATCACAACGTCGCCTACCCTTTATTAGGTACTAGGCTAAGCACCTTAGTTCTTTCACACCTTAGGTGAACTACACCTTCACGACACAACACCTAATCTCAAGGAGATCTACTCCTTGTTACAACACCATCAAAGATATCACCATCCTTATAGATAAACAAATACACATATGTATAACGATGCACCTCATCGATTATACGACCTAAGCATTCTCCCCAAATGTTACTTGATTTGATCCTTTGGCATCCTTCACTAATTCCTTTGACACAACGCTTGGCACCCTTCACTAATGCCTTCGTCTTGACACCTTTAGCATCCTTCACTAATGCTTTTGACACAACGTTTGGCACCCTTCACTAATGCCTTCGTCTTGACACCTTTAGCATCCTTCAATAATGCTTTGACACTGATGATGAGCACCTTTCACTAATGCTTTCATCTTGACACTTTCGGCATTCTTCACTAATGCCTTCAACCCAACATCTATGGAGAAAGGAAGAACTATCAACAAGAGAACCTTAGTAGTCTTGATGATGACGAAGCATGGCAACTCATGGACTTGAGCTTGCACGTCTTCAAGAGGTGGTGATCTCTCCTTTAAGAGGAACCTAGTAGATCACACAAAAACAAAAGACAAACTACATAGATCACTTAGATCTGAGGTTAGAGGGTTAGAATACTTTGGGGAAGTATGTGTGAAAACCATGTGTAGAGAGAAAGAAATGGCTCTCTATTTATAGAGAAAATTCTTTTCTGTTCCCCGGATCCCACGGATCCCTACCACAAGGGATCCGGCTAGCACAAAGCTAGGGATCCGTGGTCCGCTCCTCTTTGCCCCTGGGTATTTTTGGTTATGGGTCATGGGTCATGGGTTATGGGTTGATCAATGGTTTTCTTTCTAGATACAATGAACTTGGTTAAGTGGTATATATAAAACCATGGGTTATGGGTCAAAACCATTTGCTAGTATTTTACCCATTTAGTATATACTTGTATTTACCCATTTTAGCATACACTTAGTTTTTACCCATTTTAGTATACTTAGTTTAAGTATATGTTTAACCCAATATGTAAACACTAGTTGTTGTACATATGTATCTAAATCATAAAATCACTTGTACTTGTTTTAGTGTTTTATGTGACAACTTAATTGTGTTAGAAAACTATTAACTCAAACTATTTACGTACTCTATTTGTTTCGTTAAAATGATTTTACTTTTGTTATCGACAAAACATTAGAAGATCGTAAAATATAAATAAACGTTTTTACGGCTTATTTGTATTAACAATCTCTCCCTTTTTGTTGATGACAAAACATAAAATTATTTTAAGGAAAAAGCTAAAATTTGTAAAAATTTGAATTTGTAGTTTTTACTTTCTTCTCCCCTTTTTGTCGAAAAAAAAGTGTTAAAAGAAACTAACACAATTTTTATAAGAAAAAATGTAAAAATGTAAAAGAGAGCAAGTGACGAGAATGGTACTCGTCTTAACTCCCCCTTGACGAGTCCATCCCTATGTAAGGGCGCCAAGGACATAACGTAAAATAAACTAATTGTGTTTGCAACTAAGTTTGCAAATGGTTCGTCTAAGTGACTAGAACGTGCTCTCCCTTGAATATTGCAATGTTGCAATGGGGTGTCATGAAGTGTAAATCAAAAAATGAATTAAGTTGCAAATGATTTTGCAATGTCGTTTGACACAAAGCTCCCCCTAGCTTTATGGTGTCAATATCTTCATGTGTGTTTTGAATAACTACAAAACAAATATTAGAAAAACAAGAGTATAGTGCATAATTTTTCTGCAAAAGAAACTCAAGTTAGTATAAATTTTTGCTCTTGTACCACGGATCCCACGGTTCTCTTTAAGAAGGGATCCGTCTAGTTATCTCGAAGGGATCCGGCTATCTGTTGACAGTATCTTCAGCAGTGAAGAAATGTCAAGGAATGCTATTTTGAGAGAATGAGGTATATGTACAATATATCAAGCACAACACAAAATAATCATAGCATATAAGTATTCATTCAATAAAACAAGAGATACACCACCAAATCTCTAAAACTAAGAGAATGAACTAGCCAAACAAGTGCTACTAATGCTAATGAATTACCCCAATTCAAGGTTCAACTAAACTAAATGATGATCAAGGATGAAAAAGGTTTCCTAAACGTTCTAAGTTGAGTTTTTGAATGTGATGCTCATTGTAGTTTAGGCTTATTAACCTCTTCGAAACGTTCGAGGAGGTGATAAAACATGAAATGTTGCTCTTCACGTAGTTCATGTATCAACCTTTCAACATGTTTACAATGATAGCAATCATTGTCATGGTTTTGAGTTTCTTGAAGTGAAAGTTCAAGTGAAGTGGGTTGAGGATCTTCAAATGAAGGAGGATTTGATGGAGGTTCATTAAGTGGTGGTTCTACAATGTTTGAGGGTAGTGGTAAGGAAGCATCAACTTCCATTTGGTTGGGTGGTTGCCTTTGATGTTTTCTCATAATCCAAAATAGATTATTGGGAGGAATGATAGAGTTTGCTTTTGGAGCAAGTGTTGATTCAACACTTTGATTTTGTTGCTCAATCTTTTCAAGTGAACTAGTTGATAATGGTGAAAGATGAGATGGCCAAGAGGGTAAATCTTCTACATTGTGAGAGTGTGGAGATGATTGTGAGGTGGCTCTAGGCACTAATGATGTTGGTTGAGTTGTGGAGGGTATGTTTGGTATAGTAGAATTTGGTGATGAAATCTTAGTGGGAACACTCTTCTTGGGGATTAGTTTGATTGGTTTCCTTGGTGTAGGGTAAATCCTAGCATTGGTGGACTTTAACCGAGATGATTCGCTTGAGGAAACTTGGTATGATTCTAGCAAGTTTCTTTGGTGGTTCTTGAGTGGATGAGTAAGCACTAGGAGCTTTTCTCATGATGAGATGACTAAAAAGAATGTTTGCAATTGCTGATAATTATGTTTGTGTTTGATGACTAAAGTGTTCTTGGCAATATGGGTTATAAGGAGAAGAGTTTTGCAATTGCATTTAAGACTTAATCCACTAATGTTCTTGGAAATGTGATGATTAACATGCACAAGGTTGAAGTTCAGAGTTTCACCGATCTAGGAACTCATTTAAGATGAGATGGAGTGTTTGAGTTAGGAAGATGAGTTGAGATGATTGTTTTAGCTATGTTTGACATAAACGGTCACACGGATCCCACGGTTCCTTCCTTGAAGGGATCCGGCTAGGCTAATCCTAGGGATCCGCTCTCGCAGCTATGACAGGTTTGAAATGAGGTTTCTAGGAGCTAAAGCCTATCTTATTTTGAATGTTTCAGTTTTCCTAAAGGTTTAGGATGAAAGGGTACTTGAATGATTAGAGGTAATAAGTGTTGTAGCAAATGATTGCTTTTTATGGAAGGGGATGGGACAAGATGACTACCAATGGTTGTCTAAGGATAACATTAAGAGTTATGAAGGTGTCAAGTCATAAAAATGATCCTAGTGATCAGATTTAGGCTTGAGGTGATATTAAGAAAAAATTTAAAAACTACAAAAATTGAAAAACTAATTTTTGTCTTATCTTTGAGATATAAATGACTAGAAGCAATTTCCTAAAATTGCTTGGCTTATCTTCTTAAGTGTTTTGAGAGGTGAGAAATAGTTTGTGAGTAGGCAAAGCGGAAATATGGTGAGTTTAGATGTGTTGATAAAATAAGACTAAGATCTTAGGTAAGCCTTTAGTGAGTCTAAGCCTTTCTCATCCTAGAAGTGGACTTAGTTGGGTTCTAAAATCATATGCTAAGCTAATGTGATGTTATCTAGAAAGCAGTTTTGATGTATTTAATGTTGTATTCTTGATCTGATGTCACGGATCCCACGGTTCCTCTCAAGGGAGGGATCCTGCTAGCTAATCCTAGGGATCCAGGCATCTGCAGATCGTAACCAACACGTAACCTACACGTAAATGATGCAGTTTATGCACACTAGTAAATCCACAGATAAACAAGAGAAACAAGCATGTTTATCACAAAACACTAGTTAAAGACAATATCCAAGTAATCATAAACCGAAAGAGCTAAAATGTAATCATTTAAACATAAGATAAAGAAAACAAGCACAATCCTATTGTCTCTTTCATCAATCCTTTCTTTTCCTTTTGACGGCTTAGTGAGGTTGTATGCGAGGTTTTGAATCATGCCCCTCAATTGCTTAAATTCCGCGGTCTCGTTTGGAATGGTCGGAAGTTGTTTGTGGTATTCAAGGAATTCCAATTTGATATTGGCTACGGGGTCGACATCTTCTTCATCTTCTTCTTCATCTTACCGAGGAGTCCGAGAGAGCTTCCGGTTGCTCTCTATTGACCATGAACCGTTTAGAGGGTCGTTTGGTAAGAGGTACCATGACTTGGTCGGAAAGATAATGATCATCGTTGATAGGAGATGGTTGCAATGTACCAACATACTTACAAAGTCGTGTTAGGAGCATACCATACGGAAGTACCATGTTGGAAGCTTTGAATACCCCGGCCATTCTCCTTACCATGTAATAGGCAAGATTAAATGGCCTTTGATGGATAAGACAATAGATCATTTGCACAAGACATGCGCTTGGATGATCTTTGTTTCCAACTAGGCTAATGACATTTTCCTAAGGATTTCTTCCCATTTTCTAAACATGGGGTGCATTTCGAAAGTTCCATTTGAAAGGGATTACGGTGAATGAGCTTCTTGTTTCGGTCGAAACGGGATTGGTCTGTTCTTATTTTGAAAATAGTGTCTCGGATGGTTTCGGGTTCATCAATAGGAGTGTTATATAGAGGCTTAGGATCAAGTGCAAGGTTTTGAGCGTTAATTGCCCAATCTTGAGAGTAAATACAAATTCCTTCACAAGGAATGCGAAGAGTTTGAGCAAAGGTGTTGAGAGGAAGAGTGAAGTTTTGTTTATTGATGATGAAAGTGATTGTAATGCTATCATCGACGTTTCGAATGATCCTAAAGCTTTTGTAAAATTCAAAAATGAAAAACGGACAAATTTGTTCATCTTTGTCAAGGAGACAATCAAAGTTGATTGTCGAGAAAACTTAACGAATGTCGATATATTCAAGGAAACATTCCTTGACTACACGACCTTCGTGGATAAGTCGTTTTACAAGGCTTTTGAAAATTTTACGGTCGGTTTTGGTCAATCCCTTTTTACGATAGTAATGAGTAAGGTAGTGGACGGTGTCATGATGATCTTGTTGAGTAGCTTTGGGCATGGTTGGTCCTAAAAATACAAATTTTCCAATTAGGTAAAGTTAGTTGGGATGGGTTTATGGTTTTGATTTGTATTAACAATGTTGTGAACACAATGTGATTTTGTTAAAAGCCCCTTTTCATGATTAATTTAAAGAGCCCTAATTAAATTAATTGATTAAAAATTAAGAAACCATAAACCCTAGGATGAGGATGATGAAAATTAGAACAAGTTGATATAATTACTTACAATGATGTTCTAGGAAGGAATACTTGAGAGTATGGAAGCTAATGAGGATGGATTCAGTAGCTTAGTCGTTTTGGTGTTATGTGAATAGAGGGAAAAAGATCAATGGTGAATTTTTGAAAGCGTATAGCCGAAGTTCTGCTCCACGTTCCCCGGATCCTTTGTATTTGGGATCCGGCTAGTACAACTAGAGGGATCCGCCATCGCGTGGACGAAAGGGAGTTGTTTGGTATTATTTTTGTAGTAGGCTTATAAATTAGCTTGCCCAAAAAATGGAGGTATTTGATGAGGATTGTTTTTGAATGATGATTTTCGATGAATTACATATCGAGTGTTCATATGTGATGACGGCGTTAGTTTGACGGAAAAAAAATATCATCCCCTAAAAAAAGACTAAGGTGACGAAAGAGACTTCTAATGATGTTAGTGATTAGTTAAGCAAAGATAACTTATGACAATAAATGGGACTCGTGTAACCTATCTAATGAAGAGTAAAACATACCTCTATGCTTCTTGATTTGGTATAATACCAAAAATACTTCATGAGCTTTTAAAGTAATCATTTGTACTTGGTGTACATAGGTTGTGATTACTTTTTAGATACTTCCTTGAATGTTGACTTCATTAATCTTTGAATGAAGACTTTGAAGAGATTCTAGCACGAAGAATTCTTAAGAGCAAAAATGATTAGAATCATCTATTAATGTCCAACAAAATGATTTAAAATAAAATATGACCAACAAGAAAAAAATCCTTCTTTGTAGTTTTCAAACATACACGGATCGTATCAAGTCTTTAAAGTACAACATACTTTAAGAAACTTGGTAACGAAGCTCTGATACCAATTGTGGAAAACTAGAAGGGGGGGTTGAATAGTTTTACCAATTTAAAACTTCCTTTTAAATATTTAGATCGACTTATGTCAATCCATTTGATTGTTTATGTTGGACGTTGATAGATGGATATATAAACGTGAAATGAAATATAAAGAGTAAGAAGCACATCACCAAAACACAAGTTATTTATAGTGGTTCGGCTACAAGGACACCTTCCTTGCCCTACTCCACTCCCCAAGTCACCTACTCGAGAGTTCGTAAGCACTACACCAACTCCTTGTGGCGGAGAAGCCTTCAAAACGTCGCTTAACCTTTTCCTTTTCACAAAGCTAAATACCGAGTTCTTTCACACCAAGGCGAACCACACCTAACACAACGTCGCCTACCCTTTATACGGTGCTAGGCTAACTACCGAGTTCTTTCACACCTTAGGAGAACTAATCCTATCACAACGTCGCCTACCCTTTATTAGGTACTAGGCTAAGCACCTTAGTTCTTTCACACCTTAGGTTAACTACACCTTCACGATTAATAACACCTAATCTCAAGGAGATCTACTCCTTGTTACAACACCATCAAGGATATCACCATCCTTGTAGATAAACAAATACACATATGTATAACGATGCACCTCATCGATTATACGACCTAAGCATTCTCCCCAAATGCTACTTGATTTGATCCTTTGGCATCCTTCACTAATGCCTTTGACACAACGCTTGGCACCCTTCACTAATGCACCTCATCGATTATACGACCTAAGCATTCTCCACAAGGGATCCGGCTAGCACAAAGCTAGGGATCCGTGGTCCGCTCCTCTTTGCCCCTGGGTATTTTTGGTTATAGGTCATGGGTCATGGGTTATGGGTTGATCAATGGTTTTCTTTCTAGATACAATGAACTTGGTTAAGTGGTATATATAAAACCATGGGTTATGGGTCAAAACCATTTGCTAGTATTTTACCCATTTAGTATATACTTGTATTTACCCATTTTAGCATACACTTAGTTTTTACCCATTTTAGTATACTTAGTTTAAGTATATGTTTAACCCAATATGTAAACACTAGTTGTTGTACATATGTATCTAAATCATAAAATCACTTATACTTGTTTTAGTGTTTTATGTGACAACTTAATTGTGTTAGAAAACTATTAACTCAAACTATTTACGTACTCTATTTGTTTCGTTAAAATGATTTTACTTTTGTTATCGACAAAACATTAGAAGATCGTAAAATATAAATAAACGTTTTCACGGCTTATTTGTATTAACATTTTTTAAGGAGTGCAGAAGACAACTGGTGGAACTGCTGAAAAACAACAAGGACGTGTTCAAGATGGCAACCGGCCGACATGACAGGAGTCCCCCGGCGAGTTATAGAACACATATTAAATGTCAATGTGCACGACAGGCAATCACCCGTAAGAAGAGAACCTTTTCATATGAGAATAACCGTGCAATCAATTCAGAGGTAGAAGAATGGTTGAAAGCGAGGGATAGTCTGAGCAAGAAAAGTACCCCACATGGATTTTTAATCCGCTCGTAAAGAAGCCTGACGGCACATGGAGAATATGCATGGATTTCAAAAGAATCAATTCTTCAGCTTTCGAAGACTACTACCCTCCCGAGAGATCGACCGGAAGATAGAGTCGTGATGGGATACAAGTACAAGTGTTTTCTAGATGCATATAAGGGTTATCACCAAGTTCAGATGGCCAAAGAAGACTTAAGAGAAAATCACCTTTACACGAACATGGAACCTTTGTTATACCAAGATGCCCTTCGGGTTTGAGAAATGTCAGCAACATATCAAAGGTTAGTGGAATCTACTTTCAAGGGGAAAATTGGCGGTGAATTTGGAAGTATATGTTGACGATATGGTAATCAAGAGCGTAGTGAAGTAGAATTGTTAGCGGATATGGCGGAAACGCGTTTGATAACCTCCCGAGAATCAACATGAAACCGAACCCAAAAATGTTCGCTCGAGTTGAAGAAGGAAGTTCCTGTATGTAGTGACGTCCAAGGGATAAGAGCTAATCCTAAGAAAACCAAGGCGATAGCCGACATACAAATCACCCAAAACACTCAAAGAAATGCAGAGCCTTAGTGGGAAGCTTGCGGCCATGAATAGATTCCTCTCACGATCCAATACGAAAAGCCTTACCATTCTTCAACACTTTAAAGAATATAACAAAGGAAAACCAAAACGAATACCAATGGAGCGGACGAGCGAAGAGGCATTTCGAAGATGAAGGGTATAATTTTAGAGTCACTTCAGCTTTAACCGCTTCCTAGTAGAAGAAGACCTCTTCGTATATTTGGCAGCAACTGAGGAAACCATAAGCGCTGTGTTAATGGTGGAAAGGAAAGGTAGGCAAATGCCGGTACACTATGTCAGTAGAACACTACATGAAGCCGAATGAAATTACGCTCCCCTAGAAAAGCTGGCTCTAGCTCTATTGCATCGCTCCAGAGACTCAAAGATACTTCAAGCCCACCCCATCAAAGTGATCACTGTAGCCCATTCTGGACGTGTTGAACAAACCAATCCTCGTGAAAACGATGAAGTACACAAGTAGAGTTAGAGTATACAAAATTACCTACATTCCAAGACACGCCAAGGCCAAGTCTTAGCGGATTTCATAAACGAAATACCACCAAGCGGCATGTGGGCAAAGAAGGAAGAAACAAGGAAATATGTAACATCTCCATGGCCGAAGAGGAGTGGACATTGTTCACTGACGGGGCATCAAACAAAAAGGGCGTCAAAGCAGGGTTGGTGCTGATCAGCCCGGATCAAACGGAGTACACTTATGCCCTTCGGCTAAATTTCCCCAGTATCAATAACGAGGTAGAATATGAGGCGTTACTGGTCGGCCTAAGAATAGCCAAAGACATGAAAATCCAAGTATTGAACGCTAAGGTAGACTCCAACCTGGTGTCAAGCCAAATCAATTGAGAGTTTACTACTTACAAGGAAAGCATGGCAAAATACTTGGCTAAGGCGAAAGAATACATTGGATGTTTTAAGCGGTTCAGAATACAAAACATTCCCAAGGCACATAACCAAAAAGCAGATGTGTTAAGCAAGCTGGCATCAGTCGCATTTGATCATTTGACCAAAGAAATACTCGTAGAGGTATTGGAAACACCTTCAACAGAGGAAAAGGTAGTCGGGGCAATAGTGGAGGAAGAAGAGGAAAACTGGATGTCTCCGATCATCCGTTGCATCACCGAAGGGAAGTGGCCGAATGATGAAAACGAGGCAAGAACCCTCCGGATGAAGATCGGCCACTATACAATGGAAGACGGGGTGTTGTTCAAAAAGTCATATTTGGGCCCAATGTTAAGATGTGTGAGCCCACTGCAGGCCAATTACGTGGTAAGAGAGGTACACGAAGGAGCATGTGGGATGCACTCAGGTCCAAGGTCCGTGGTGGCCAAGTTGATCAGGCAAGGTTACTACTGGCCAACAATGCATAGGGAAACTAGAGAGGTCATTGAAAAATGTGAGTCCTGCCAAATAAACGCCCATGTACCTAAGTTACCTAAGACTCTCATGACTTCTATCATGTCACCCTGGCCTTTCTTCCAATGAGGAATGAACGTATTGGGTCCCCTCCCTGAGGCACCTGGGAAAGTAAAGTATGTCATCGTAGTTATTGACTACTTTACAAAATGGATGGAGGCCAAGCCACTGGCAAAAACTACAGGAAAGGAGGTCATAAAATTTGTATGGGAAAATATTGTGTGTCGCTTCGGCCTACCTCACATAATCGTAATAGACAACGGCAGTAACTTCATCCATGATCCCTTCAAGAGTTGGTGTGAAAAACTTAACGTCAAACAGATAAACACCGCTGTGGCACACCCCAAATCCAATGGCCTAGTGGAAAGAGCAAACAAAAGCCTAATGCACGGCTTCAAAACAAGATTGGGAAAGAGCAGATCCGGATGGGTTGATGAGCTACCCAACGTACTGTGGGCTCACCGAACGTCCCTCAAGACGAGCAATGGCGAAACGCCGTTCAGTTTAACATACAGAAGTGAAGCAGTAATTCCCGCGGAAATTGGAATGCCTACCTTCTGGACGATGATGGTGATAGAAGAAAGGAGCGAAGAGGAAATCCGTTTAAATCTGGACTTACTGGAAGAAAGGAGAGACTCAGCTGCAATCGAAGAAGCAAGATACAAGAAAAAGGTGGAGCAGTATTACAACCGAAGGGTAAAAGGGGAAAAATTCAGAGTGGGAGATTTCGTTTACCGAAAGAATGAAGCTAGCAGACAAGAAAACCAAGGAAAATTGGGACCAAGCTGGGAAGGCCCCTATCGGATCGTGGAGGCGTATGATAACGGTTCGTATAAATTGCAAACAACCGAAGAAAAGGAAGTACCCCGCACTTGGAACGCGGTGAATTTGAGAAAATGTTTCTTGTAAGATAGGGAAAGCTTTGTAACCCTCAAGCCCATGAGGTAACTAATTATAACCATGCTTATTAATGAAAAGTATAGCTCTCCGGAGGACGGAGGAGCAATTTTCCATATTTTAACTGTTTACTGAACATAATTATTAAGTGACCCCCCCCCCCCCCGACAGGCTCGCGACCTCCAGGGAAAGATGGTCAATGTTCAAAGATGGTTCATACCCAAAAAGGGTTGCCATAGGGAAAACCGAACGGTTCATACCCCAAAGGGGTTGCCGAGAAATTAAACTAAATGATTCATACCCAAAAAAGGTTGCCAAGAAATTAAACTAAACGGTTCATACCCAAAAAAGGTTGCCGAGGGATTAAAGAAAACGGTTCATACCTAAAAAGGGTTGCCGGGGCATGATATCTGAACCAACCACGCCAAGCGAGTTTAAGAGAAAAGCCAAAGCAATCAGCGCCAAAGAAATACAAAGAGGATAGTAACAAAGTTAACATTACACATGAGGATCACGAGCAAGTAAAATATCATGAATATATAAACAAACATGGCATTTAGATTCCAACACAAAAAATTCTATTAATATCCAAGAGCATTGTCACAGGCATAGAAGCAAAATTGCCTTGACATGGCATCATAACAAGTTCTTTACAATACATGTTCATATTCAATACAAGTAATAACATAGATCAAACATCTGTGGTAGGAGGAACTTTATCCCCCCCATCATTCACTTTGCCCATGACATTCTCTTCAACAACCCCACCCGTAGGGCGAACGGGAGCAGGGTCAGGCATGAGAGCCAGAACATCCTTGACCGGACGATGGCAAGAGTTCCGGATTTTATCCACATAAGGATACCTTTTCACAAATAGCTCGTCGTAAGCAACCAGATACCTAGCCGGAGCGTCAGATCTTCTGTATCTTCCATGATCTTCTTCACATCCTCCTCTGTGCGACCTATGCGTACCCCGTCTAACCACCCGGCCATCCCACACAGACTGAAAGGTACGTACCAACGAAGCCTTGTATTCATGACCGATGAGAAGGCGGGTCACAACACTAGGGATGAAGTCCCTGATAAGATTGGACCGAACTATCTCCAAGTTCCCCCTGGTAACGGCCAACTTTGTGCGTTCCTTGTGAAGGACCTCATTTTCTTCCTCTTCGTTTTTAAGGCCCCCAGGGCCTCCATCAAATTTTCTCCAATCCGGAAATCTTCTCACCTTGAGTCGAGGATAACTTCTCATTCGCCTTTTTCAAATTCTAAAGTGCGACTGCTTCTCTCGCACCTCCTCCCGAAAGCGAACTCTCCGCAAGTTCATCCTTCGCAACCTTCAACTCCCCCAACGATTTTCTCAAAAATTCAAAGTTCTCTTTTGCAGCAGTCACACACCCCTTATGCTCCTCCGACAACTCACGTGCGCCAATTCAAGATTTTCAAAACGGACAAGCATATCCGTGAAGGCGAGTGAACCCCTAGCCAGAATGGCCCACGACCTCTCGAGTCAGGTCCGTCAAGCTTTGCAGATACGCCTCTTCGGCAGATGAACGAGCAAGTCCCTATACTTGTCGTAGCCTTTGACCCTTTTCATCTTTTTTGATTGACCACCCCGACACATAAGTGGTGCGCGAAGAAGCCCCATCTCCCTCGTCGACACCCTTGCCCTCGCGGTGTGGAGGAGAAGAAACCCCTACAGACACAGGACGAACAGTAAGCACACGAATAAAACAAATATATATGTAAAAAAGGAGGACACTTCAACAGACACAGGGTTGAAGGGTGTCGACTCCAACCCTTCAAAAAAGGAGGATTAGTAGTCGACTCCAAGTGCACAACAGACACAGGACGAACAGTAAGCACACTTCAACCCTTCTCATAGCATCCGTCTTGGGTGGAACCATAGTTCCAACTACACTGGGGAGGGTGACGTGCATAAGATGAGCCTGCCCGTCTTGATATTTGTCCCCCTGGGTCATGGCCGCTCCCTTGCGAAACCTCGGTTTGATCAAGTAATCGGACATGGTTAAAGCTGCAAAACAAACAAGAAATTATAAGACCGTAAGAAACGCAAAGTCATAACTAAAGAAAGAGAACGCAAGCTAAGTACCATTCCCCTCGGCGTCCTTCAGAGCCGCCCGGTACCCCGGGTACTTCCAGTGCGCTGATAACCCCACAACATACAAAAAACCCGGCGGAATCTTTATTAAATCAATAACATTAGCAGATAACGAATCCGCGTCCTGCACTGAAAACTCTCCGGTAGGAAAGGGGTCGGAAACCTCTGAATATGGATGCCTCCACGACATTGCAAACGGAATTGCCCTATGGTCTATAAAAAAGAACTGCCTTTTCCAACCCTTCAAAGAAGACAAAATTTCCTGAAAGCAAACCCGGTGGTTTTTGCCGTCTCGCTTGGCGAAAGTAAACCAGTGCCCTTGTTTATGTAACTTGTAGAAGTGATAAGGTTTTAAAATGTACCTTTTTTAGGGGTCATTTAAGCCCTTATTTGATCACTTTTGTATCCGTTATTACTTAATATCGTTCCTTTTCACTTTTTAGGTCTCTTGAAGGCAAATTGCTGTAATGGCATTTATTTGGACGAAAAGGCGCTGATATACGAAGAAAATGGCCAAAGTTAAGAATCGAGACACTCAAGTCAGCTGAAATACAAGGTGACGCGCCATCGCTAACCTAACTGACGCCGTCGGAGCATTTGTGACGGACGTAAGTCAAATTTCTTATTTTCAAGTGACGGTGTCAAGCTTTAAAAGAGTAGGCCGTTGCAACTCGACGCCTAGATTTGATCCGCACGGCGGCCATAAGTCAAGAGGACGCGCCACAAGCACAAGGTGACGCCGTCACAAGACTAACGTGGCCAAGACGAAACCCTAATGACGGCGCACACTACCGGCGCCACAAATCATAAGGTGATGCCGTCAAGACATGTAATCTTATATATAGAATCCGAATTTTTCAAGATTGATGAGTAGTCTTTTGGAGTAAAACCTAAACCTAGAACCAAGGTCGCCTTGTACAGAGTTTAGGGTTCCAAACCCTATCTTACATCAAGATAAGTGTTTTACTTCATTAATCCAATTATGTCTTTGATTATTTGTGTGTATGCTTGCATGTTCTCCATGTCCGCTAATTTACTTGTGTGTTTGCTTAGGGAATATGAAACTTAATTATTGAATATTGATTGGTTGTCTCTTATCTTAATTGTTAATGATCTAGTAATGCGATAGGTCATTCGTTGTGTAGTTAATGCTTGATTAATCTTTGTGAACCTTAGACTATAACACCTAGAGTAGTTGTAGGCTAAACCATACAAAGAGTGCCTTAGAGTTAGAGTGTATAAATCGTAGAGATTTTGTAGATCGACCACTTTGGTAAGTTCAAAGAGTTAGGGATAAACGCATACCCTACTAATCTTAGACACACAACGCGATTAAGAATAAGGACGTGACAATTCAACCATCAATAGGAGATAATTAAGGAGTAATAAAACCTAAGTGAACACATTTTTAAACTATCATACGAGCACACAATAATTAGACATAGACTACATACACCTAGATTAGATAATTAGATAAATAGAGTAATCGGTAGAAATACCAAACCTCAAAATCCAAACCCCGAGATTCGAACCTTTCCATTTCCTAAAAAACATAAAAAGATAAAAAAATAATCTTCCTCAACCCCAACCTTAGCGTAGTAACTCCTCACTAGCATTCCTATTCCCCTAGAGAACGATATCAATACCTGTGGCTTACCCTAATACTACACGACAACGATTAGGTTCATCTGCCTAGGGTGTTATAAAACTTGCTCGAAGAAAAGGAAGTTCCTTTGACCCCGAACGACGCGTGTAGCGTTATCAAGTTTTTGGCGCCGCTGCCGTGGAATAGAATAGCTAGTTAGTAGTCCACCTCGCTTAGGTTTCTTTGCTTGATTCCTATCAAGTAAATTTTTCTCATTTTTAGCTTTCTTGTAGTCTATCCCCCTTCTTCGTGACCTTTGTTCGTAACCCCATCACTTTTCATCATGGAAGGTGATAAACCACCAAACAACACTTTACTACCAAACAAATACCCACTGTTTGACCCGTACCTTGGCCAACCAACTTCGAGCTCGTATTGGAGAACTTAGGAAGCTGAATAAGATGAACGTGAATGAAGAGGATAGTGCTTATTTTAATCTTTACCCCACTAAGGAAGAGGTTGCTTACCATCGATACATAATCGATAATCCCCGATCACCTATCATTAGGATATGCCCGAAGATTAGGAGAGGAAATCCTTGGAACCTAAAAATCCCTTGTATGATCGGATATAGGAGTGTCGAACATGCTTACATAGATACGGAATCTCCCATTAATGTGATGTCATCTGCTGTTTACAATGACATTATGAATGAGCGGCTTAATATTAGGAGAGACCCTAAGTATCCAGGTGGAGTTTGCAACTTTGTGGGAAGAGTCAAGGATGTACATGTCTTTATAGGAAATTTCACCTACTTAGTTGATTTTGTGGTCCTAGAAAATGTAGGATGCGTCATTGACTATAGCTTGTCCCAAGAAGTGCTAGGGAAACCGTTTGTTGAAACGTCTAAGATGAGCCATAACAAGCATGATGGAACGGTTAGGTTTAAGAAAGGGAACGATGAGATCACTTATAGGATGCCTTGGAAAACAAATGAATATAGCCATCTACCCATTTTTGAACGAGACAACATCAAAGCTTTTGAGGACAAAAGCAAGGACGATGTTGAAAAAGGTTATAAATTTATGTGGGAAAGAAGGAGGCTTTATTATAAGGATTGCTTGACCCTCGGGCCTAGATATAGAGTCAATGAAAATTTTGTCAATATGATAGAATTCTCATTGAGAATGCAAAATGATACAACGTAGGTACCGACTACGAGTCTAGCTACAAGACTCTTAAATAAAGAAAAGCGCTTCGTGGGAGGCAACCCATGCTTAATTGTTTGCTTGTTAGTGTCATATATCTTTTATTGATTGCTTATTCTCATGTTTAAATTTGTAAAAATGCTTTATGTTGTTTTTAACCTCGTCTTAATTGCAAATAAATGTATTTTACATAAAGGATAAGTGTAGGGAGGATTACACACGTTTTCAAAAGAAACGTAAACATGAGAATAGCAATTCATTAAAAGATATATATATGTGTGTTTGTTCGAGTCAAATGCTTGTATCGAGTCACAATGGATGTTTTGCAGAAATTTTTCCAGATTCTAAAGATGTAAATTTTCCGTAATTTTTTCCGAAAATCGCAGACCGTTTTGTCGGGATAACTGACGGCGTCAGGTCGCAACCGACGGCCAGAAGGAGTAAAACATCATTACTTTTTCTCGCTTTCTGAGCTACTTATAAATTTTGGAATTTTCCAGGTCTTAATTTTACAGAAATTCTGTAAGCATCCATTCCACAAGCATTATATTCTAGTCTAGTAGAGTCTTATATATATATTATTACCGCCGATTTTATGCGAAGGTTTCGTTTGTTTTCTTCGAAGGCACAGGTTTTATTTATCAAGAAGAAGAAACAAAAGATTGGAAGGAGCTTTTCACGCATACATTTTTCTTGGAAAAGATTTAACCACCACTTTACACGGATCCTACCGAGCTAATCAAGGGAGTACTAGTTTCTTTCGTTTTTAATTACCTTCTATTATCATAACTTTGATACTTTCGAGGAACATTGGGGACAATGTTCAGTTTAAGTGTAGGGAGGGAAAATAAAACGGGAAATTTGAAACTATGCTTATCCTTGAATATTTGCTTTGTCCAATTGTAATTGTATAATAAACCATGAGAAAATATCGGTTAGGGTAAATTTGGCACCAAATTTTAATTTTTTCATGACATATAGGAGTGGGCCATTAGCCTTAATAAAGCGTCTCACGGATAGGAAGTTGCATGACTAGCACAAAAACCCTTTACCACTTAAATTCCACCCAAAATGTGAGGATCGCCCTTAGATTAGTAGGAATTAAAGCATTCATCTTTAATGCTTAGAGTGTGAACCGGTAGTATATTAGATTCTAGAACTTCTTTTGTGATGCATCCCGAGATCGCTAGTAAGACTACACTTGTGTAGTTAGGAATAACTAAATGATAAGAGGCATTAGGATAACCCTTGTTTGATACCCGTAATATAATTACTTCTTCCACATCGGTTGAGTAATTCCCCCACACCCTTGCGTTGTACTCACTTTTAGTACACGATACCCCTAGTTAACCCCTCAGAGCCTATCCTTTTCGCGGTTCTCGTGATGTTTCGGTTTTTTCCTAATACCAATGAAGAGCATTGTTTACACCCCACCCCCAAATATACACCCAAATCGCCTTAGCCTACCTTGTATGCACTCACTTTTAGTGCATTATTGTTATCACCCTAAACCCTTAGTTCAATTATCTAGTTGCTTGCATGAGTTGCTAAGACGAGTCATATTCTTTGTACAGCTTTGGGACGATTGGGACTCATGGGAAAAGTTAAAGTTTATGAAATGACTAGAAGGGAACGTTAAATTCCCTTATTTGCGTAATAACATACCCCAAGTGTTTTTATCTTTTCAATTCGGGTCAAATTAGTGTTAGAGTAATAAAAACTCAAGTGTAGGGATGTGCCTATAAATCCCTATCATTTTGATGTTACCGTAGAGGATGGTAGAGTAAAAGTGTATTAAAAAAAAACAAAAAAAAAACAAACATACGGGCTACCATCCTACATCTATCCTTTAAATTTATGTTTGTTTGTTTCAGTTATCTAGAGTTTAGAGTGTCGAGTCTTGGCTTAGCAACGCCATTCTTCGTATGCTTGTAACATAAAGATTTTTGACTTACCACCACTAAATAGCCTTTGTTTCCCTACCGTAAGCCTAACATTACAACCCTTTAAAAGACCTCTTTGATAGTCTTTCCTAGGTGCTTACGCCAAAGCGATGGAGGTTTGATCTAGTCTCAAGCCTATGGTAATCTATGTACTAGGACCGGTTAATGAGTGTTTATCTTCCATTTCCAACTTGTTATATTTCATATACACCTGAGAGAGATGTGAGTATCCAAACACCCCATGTGAGGTGCTAGTATGTAATTCCGTGCTTGTTATGACTTTTAAGGGGCTTATATGTGTTGTGGACTGTTTTAAACCAATGCTTCATGACCCCTAACTTATAAATTAATTGGCTAAAAGCACATTTGATTGAGGACAAGCAAATACCAAGTGTAGGGATATTTGATAAGGTTTTAAAATATATCTTTTAGGGTCATTTAAGCCCTTCTTTGATCACTTTTGTATCCGTTATTACTTAATATCGTTCCTTTTCACTTTTTAGGTCTCTTGAAGGCAAATTGTTAGAATGGCACTTATTTGGACGAAAAGGCGGATATACGAAGAAAATGGCCAAAGTCAAGAAATCGAGACACTCAAGTTGCCGAAATACAAGGTGACGGGTCCATCGCTTAACAGCGACCGTCGGAGCATTTTGTGACGGGACAGAAGTCAAATTCTTATTTTCAAGTGACGGTGTCAAGCTTTAAAAGAGTAGGCCGTCGCAATTCAGACGGCCTAGATTTGATCCGCACGACGCCATAAGTCAAGAGGACAAGCGCCACAAGCACAAGGTGACGCCATCGCAAGACTAATGTGGCCAAGACGAAACCCTAATGACGGCGACCCGACGGCGCCACAAATCATAAGGTGACGCCGTCGCATATGTAATCTTATATATAGAATCCGAATTTTTCAAGATTGATGAGTTGTCTTTTGGAGTAAAAACCTAAACCGAACCAAGGCTGTCTTGTACAGTATTTTAGGGTTCCAAACCCTATCTTACATCAAGATAAGTGTTTTACTTCATTAATCCAATTATGTCTTTGATTATTTGTGTGTATGCTTGCATGTTCTCCATGTCCGGCTAATTTACTTGTGTGTTTGCTTAGGGAATATGAAACTTAATTATTGAATATTGATTGGTTGTCTCTAATCTTAATTGTTAATGATCTAGTAATGCGATAGGTCATTCGTTGTGTAGTTAATGCTTGATTGATCTTTGTGAACCTTAGACTATAACACCTAGAGTAGTTGTAGGCTAAACCATACAAAGAGTGCCTTAGAGTTAGAGTGTATAAATCCTAGAGATTTTGTAGACGAGACCCTTTGGTAAGTTCAAAGAGTTGGGGATAAACGCATACCCTACGACCTTAGACACACAACGCGATTAAGAATAAGGACGTGACAATTCAACCATCAATAGGAGATAATTAAGGAGTAATAAAACCTAAGTGAACACATTTTTAAACTATCATACGAGCACACAATAATTAGACATAGACTACATACACCTAGATTAAATAATTAGATAAATAGAGTAATCGGTAGAAATACCAAACCCCCAAATCCAAACCCCGAGATTCGTACCTTTCCATTTCCTAAAAAAAATAAAAAGATAAAAAAAATAATCTTCCTCAACCCCAACCTTAGCGTAGTAACTCCTCACTAGCATTCCTATTCCCCTAGAGAACGATATCAATACCCGTGGCTTACCCTAATACTACACTACAACGATTAGGTTTACTGCCTAGGGTGTTATAAAACTTGCTCGAAGAAAAGGAAGTTCCTTTGACCCCGATTGACGCGTCTAGCGTTATCAAGAAGGCTCAGAAAAGGGAAGTTGTTGGAGTGATGTGAAGGCTACGGCTATATACCTCAAAAAGTGTAACCCTATGTAAACCTATCGGCACTAATTGTGAAATATGTACCTTATAATAATGAAGAACGTCTAAAAGGTAAGAGGAAAACGGGACACTAATACCCCCTTCCATAAAATATTCAAGATACAAACCTATAACGTCATCTCCTAACTGCCCAATCGTAAAGTTGGGCGGTGGGAGCCTCGGATGGAGGTCAAGGGGAATTCCAAAATTATCTACAGCCCACAATAACCTCTTCTCAGTCATATTCGAGGTGTACTTGTCCAGATCAAACTTGGGTTTTGGACGAGATGGACCCCTAAATAGGTTCGGAGTAATGGCCGGACGATTGGTCGGACGGTTCTGACATGATCACCGAAAGGGAATCGAAATAGCCTAAGTTCAAAGTACAAGAAAAACTAGAAAATACCTGGACAGTAGACGAGGAACACAAAAACCGTTCGGCTGAAAAACGCACAAGACGTGTGTGAGCATAAATTTTTACGGTGGTAAAAATGAGAATGACAGCCCTATTTATAGGAGGAAAGAGACAGGTGAAACGTCCCGTCGTGTCAGACGGAGACGTGGCCCATTAACCCACCATTACCGAAACGCGTCAGCAGACACGTGGCAACACCATAAATTATGGTAAAAATAATAATAATAAATAAATAAAATAAAATAAAAAATAAATAAAAATAAAAGAGAAATGAACAACATAAAACCCCCCGGCACGAATCGACCGGTAATATTCCCAATATCATGTAATGCAAACATTAACATGATATTGGGGGGGGGGGGACATGTTGGCGTATGTATCCGGCAAGCATAGCCGAAGGGCACAACCCGCCCGGATAAACATACAAGCCAATTAAGACTAAGTAAGCTGAGGCGACAATCAACACATGCCGAAGGGTTCGACACAACCCCCCGACACAACGGCTACATGACATCATCTTACATAAAAGGAAAGGAATCTTGGTCAGAACACCTGACCTTATTCAGACAGAGACCAAACAGAGCAAGCCATGCTCCCGCCTGACCTCAGCAGAAAGAGCAAGTCAACTCCCGTGACCTCCGGGTAAGGACAAGACTTCTCACCTATAAAAGGAGCAAAGCTACTGCATTAAAGGTCAACTGATTCCTATCTCATTTTACTCATTACTCTGACATTTTCACCATACTTATTCTCACGCCGGAGCTTGGTCTAGGGATAAAACCCTAGGCGAGGCTAACGCGTGCTTTCTTTGTGTTTACAGATCCGAAGGACCTTAATCCGGAGAGCATAGCCGAAGGATTGGCCGAAGAATATTTGCTTGTTTGGGTGAATACATATTTTTACCTCAACAGTAGATAAGTGTAGAACGTACTTAATTATATTTTTCTATAATTTTTCTTTACAATTACATTTTTCAATTTCTTAGAAAATATCATCCAAATAAGATTTATAAATATCAACATTTTATACAGGTAAAATATTGTCTTTTTCTCAATTTTTTTTTTTAAGAAATCACAACTTAAAACATAAAAGAAACTAGCATGGTACCCGCGCAAAGCAGCGGTTCGAATTGTGTTTAACGATTTTTTGATTTTATATTTTTTTGCCGAATATTGTTTAACAATTTCTAGAAATGAAAGATGATAGTTTCTAGAAATTGTGTGTTTGTGTTATGAGAATGAAGAATTAATATGCCATTATTATATATGCAAATACAAAAAGTTATTAATTTTAACTATTTAAACATATTAAATTCATTATATTAGTTATATTTTATTATTGTAACATGCATCCAATTTAATGTCATAGTTTAATGTGCAATTAGTGTGTTTTTAAAGTTTTAATTTCAAAAATTACTAATAATAACAAGTGTGTAAGCTTAAAATTTTTAAGACTTCTAAAAATAAAAGTCTTAAATGCTTTATATATAGTTAAGATTTATGCAGCTAAACACGTTCTCTATCTATTATTTAAGGTTTTAGATTCTTTTTATTAATGTTAAAGAAATATGATTCTTACTTTTTGTCAAATATATTAGGTGGTGTGTAATGGTCAACAAATCACCATCTTTCACTTAGCTTCACATTAGCCTTTTAACACGTCGTTTTGCTATCGCTTTTAAAGTTATAGGGTCAGCACCTAATCACACACATAAAAATATTTAAATTTTTACAAACATACCTCACAATATACCTTCTTCATACTCTTTAGGTTAGATGTAATGGTGACCGCAGATTACGCAGTCACCACTGACACCTCAACTACAACCTTCTTTATAACCAAATTAGTGTAATAAGGCGACCTCGGTAAAATAATAATAATAATAATAATAAAAATAAAATAAATAAATAAACTTACTCAAACACAAAAATACCAAAAAAAAAATTATATAAAACACACGCTCACACAAAAACAAATGGGGAAGACACGATTGAGTATACAATCGAGTTATGCAAAAAAGAGATTGACTAACACCATGTAATGAGGGGGCGCGTTGTGCATGGTGACCTAGCACAAGGTCGGACATCCATTACGGATGGTCTTATTTCTTCTTTATCGTTATTTGGTGTCTACCATCGAACCAACCGCATTTAACCCCACCGCGCACCATGGTGAGAGGCCCGTTATGGTCATTCGCGTGTGGTGTATGAATGTCATAACGTGTAGTCTTACATGCAAGTTTATTAGACTTGGCTCTTTAATTAGGTCAGACGTAACGGGAGGCACTAACACGAGTGGTATCCTTCCACCGTGGGTGGTCACCGTTGCAGCCGCTCTCCACCACGCATGGTCTCTAAATGTTGGCACTCGTTTGGTGGTGTAGACCATCAAACGTGGCGCAACTTTTTATTATTATTATTATTATTATTATTATTATTATTATTATTATTATTTTGGTGTTAGTATATGTGAGATACTTTTATGTGTTTGATTTGTATCACGATTTCGTTTGTTTGGGGTTGGTTTAGTGAAGGTAGTGAATGTTGAGATGGCGGTGGTGGATGCATTGACAATTACACCCAGAGGCGGAGCTACGGGGGGGTCACGGTGGGCACGTGCCCCCCCAAAACTTTCCGGCGTAGTGTATTTCTTTAGAGATTTTGGCGTTTTTCGTCATTTTGCCCCCTTATAAGTAAATGAAATGAAGTCTCTCTTGTTGATAGAATCGGAAAAAAAGATGAAAAAAAAAATCTTGCCGGATAAAAACACAATCGAGTGACCATGGAAAAAGAAAATGCAACCATGAAGATGACAAAGAAAGAGAAAGGTGGTGATGTTATTTTTGTGTGTTACTGCTAAAGAGAAATGATGTTATTAATGTTTGCACACGCTATGCATTGAAAATTGAAACCAACTCATTTGTCTTTTTCTATTTTTATTTACATTTTGTTATAATGTTAAATTTTTATGTATAAATATAACTTTAGCCATATATTATTTGGTTTAACTTCACGTATTTAGCAGTTATCGTTTGAGAAAAAAATTAGCGGCACTCTTGCACAGGTTCTTTTCCTTTTTCGGCCTGTCGGAAAAAAGAATTTTTGCCCCTAAAAATATCCTGGTTCACCGACATAACCCCGCCTTGCATGTTTACAAATGGTGTGTAACTAGTTGCATGTCTTTAGTCTTCACTGATGTGCAAGTTGTAGTCAACTAGCCCACATGCATTTCTTTGTTTATAACAATTTTGTCTCGTAAAGAATGAACATCCATGTTTGCAGTTTAAGCTCCATTGGTGTTTCGGCATACATAATTGACGTATTTTATGCCCTTCGTTTACAAGGATAGACCAGAGTTAAAGAGTACATGTAATCCGCTAATTTTGCCTCTACTTTTCATCAATTTGTAACTTTATCACAAATTTTAAGCTCACGAGGCTTAAGTGCAATCACATACACCTAACATCGAGAAGGGTTGAGTTCAGCTAGAGATACCATCGAGAAGGAATCTGTAGCAAAAAAGTTATACAAATATATGAAAATTAAATGCTACTGAAAAAACTGCAGTTTCGACTTTCGCGTACCCAATTCAGTTGCGTTTAGTAAGCAATGAATTGAATCTAGCCATATAAAGTTGGTAGAGCAGACGTGAAGGCATATTTTGAAAAGACAGCAAGTGCCCAATTCTAAATCATTTTGATTATTGGCACTCGTAACATCATGGATATTTGTTGGATTAATATCTTTTTAGGCAGCAATCATGTCTTTTACGCACGTTATCTATAAATTTGTATACTACACGTCATTTCAGTGCGAGAGAAAGGAGTCTCGAAAAACTGGGAATACTTATGCCCCAAAGAGTTAACATCATTTACTTGTAACACAAACTATAAAAATATTTCAGTTAACTTTACAATCAGGGTAACAAATCACACAAAACATTTTTTTTCATGCTGCATCATATCCAGTCTTCGAAATGAAGGGCAGATAAGATCACAAATGAAATCTGAAGAAACAACAACAATGCATTGAATTGAAAAAACAAACTCTTGTTCTTTATGGAACGGCTTTCTTATAAACGAAGAAAGACGTGATGATACTAGTTGGCTACAAACTACAAGTACTCGGGTATCTTTGAAGTTACATGTGATCTAGCCTGCCGTCTTCATTGCTGTCATCTCCACCATGCCTGTGAAACAAACAAAACAAACAAAACAAAAAAAATTAATAGAATACTTAAAAAATAAGGGCTTTCTTCATTCAGTTTTAATTCATGCCACGTTTTAGCGGTTGAGGTACCGAGTAAATGAGTAATATAACTTAGGTACTTGCTCATTACTATAACTTGGTTATGGGGGTGTTTGGATTTGTGTTTCCGATCTAATTTTATCATTACGACTTAATTCGCATTATTCAGATTATTACCAGCTACAGCAAACACCTCTCTATTTTCCACAAACATGTCCTTTTTGTCATTTTATCTATCCTTAAAAACTAGAGGATGTCAAACACTCAAAGTAATATAAATTAGCTATAAGGAATTTCTTTATAAACCTAATTTGAGGGTCTTTTACTCGCATTTCACAGAACAACTCTTTATGTTCCACAAACATGTCTTCTTTGGTCTTTATCTACTAAATCCTTAAGAATTAGAGAATGCCAAACACTAAAAAATTTAATTATATGATCATAATTCAAATGGCACATCCAAACAACCCATTCCCCTCAATGGTAAGTGGCAAAATAAATCCAACACCCATATCTAACGCATTAAAAGTTTACCCAACAAACCATTCTAACTACATAAAAGAAATTTCCTTGTGAATAACAATACACAAAATCTCTATATGTGGGAGTGGAATAGTGGGTGATTGTTGTTAGAGAATAAGAAAACAAACCGCCAAGAAGTGGTCAAATTTCGAGCCTTTCTGTCCAACTGAAGATTTTCCAATGCAATGGAGGCGCGAGTAATATCCTCAGAAGTATCATCATTTTCATATCTCCAGTTGTAATCATCATTGTTCCTATAGCTAGAGTTTGAGGAACCTCCTCTTCGGTCTGAATAATTATCAAATTACATAAACATAAGTAAAATTAATGCAAAGAAGACGACAAATATCGTAACTATTTTTATAAAGAAAATGCTCCTCGCAGAAGGGAATGTGAATGCTTACCAGATCCTTGAGACCCGGAACCTTGTCTAGCATAAGGAAAACATATAAATATAGTTAATAATAGATTTCGTAATAGAAACAAATGGTACATGTGGAGTATTAAAAACCACCTTCCCAGAGGAGCTAATCCTCCCGCAACCGATGATGAAGATGGCCTTCGAGAGTCCTGCTCTGAAATCGTTGATCGCCTTCCACTACCCCTTCCTTGAGATTGATTCTGCAATAAATCAAGTAAGTATCACTCATTAAGGGTTTTGAGAAATTTATAGATCATAGCTTAGAATCACCTGTTACCAGATTTTGCCAATTATGATTAGTAATGTTAACAAAAATGGGCATTATCACATGGAATCTAACAAAACTGATATATTTGGCTTGGTTTTAATGTTGGTTTGAGCTAGTTCAGCAAACTTAGAGACTTGGAAACAAGTAGGGTTGTTCAGTGCAGAGTTCAGGAGAAGGAATCATTTGGACTCCTAGTTATATGTAATACCAACTGCTCACAATAATTACATCATTTAGACACCCTGTGATTCATATCTAGTAAAGCGATCACCTTAAACATCACTTTCTCTTTATGTACAAAAGAGAGTATACAATGAATAAAAAATTTGTAATAAACTTTCATTCATTCCCACCTATTTATGCATGCATAGCTGTAGAAAGCTTAAACTTGTTCCATTGTGTGTGAATATGTTTATACAAACTTGCAATATTACTCCCCAAGAAATGAATAATAAATTTCTTCGATATCTAAAAAGATCTGATGACAGAAACAAGTATCCTAAATGATTGAAGAAACCTACCCATTCAATTAACAAGAATTATAACTTTCTCCTGAGAGGCAAAACATAAATTTTCTCTCTCTTTAGCCGTATACCGATATATAGACATTTACAGTAGGGAGATTATCGGTGGTCCCTGAACTTTATAACGGATTTTGCATACGGAATAGCAGCGGTCCAAAAATACAATGGTCGTCGAGTATGGGACTATGGGCTAATATAAACTTTCCAACATTAGTTTGAAAGTCCATTATTGTCTTTACAAGAAATACTAACCAGCTGAGATGGAGCTAAGGTTCAGCTGTATTTAGTCAACGACTATAAAGGATTATGTGAGGACACAGAACGTTGAAGCTGGTTCGGAAACCATAAAGTAGGATTATCGTCCGGTGACCGAAAGTGTAGAGCTCGTAAGTGGTTTTGTGGCAGTTTGGAGGTGTGAGTATCGTTTGAGGTTTTTGTGAATGAAATTCTGGAGTTTGTTTGTGGTAAAGAATAGAGGAAAGGGAGTCTTTACTTGAAGACGAAATGTTGAAAATGCGCTTTGCAGGTGGAGTTAGGACTTGGGGTAGGGGCGGGGATGTAAGGAGGATGAAGCGGAAGTGTTTGGCTTAAGGTGAAGATGTGGTGTGATTTGTGAAGTGTTAAGAGGGATGTATATGTTAAAAAATCCAAATTACCCATACTTAACTACTTAGTTAACGACCATTAATATTTTTTACCACCGCTATTATGAAATCTGGACGTCATGTACTATTGGTGTAATGTCACAGACCTACATCTCATATGTGATGTATAAAAGTGTACTGTAATATTGCAATTTTTAAGGTAACTTAATAATCTCACACTATATATAGAATTATACATTACAAATACAACGCAAACCCACAATCACTTGGTTAGAGTGCATCTTATTAAATACCGTTACACTACAAGCGAGGAAGAAAGTACCAAACCTCAAATTTCAAGAAACCTTCAAGTACATCCAACAGCAACGGGCCGCTATCTCCATTCCTGTTTATATCATATCCGTTCTTATTACTGAAGTCTCTTAACTCTGCTTTCCAGGCATCCTTTTGCTGCGATAGCAGGTTTAATCGAGTTTAAAAAAATTATAACTGAACAAAAGTTGAAATAAAAAACACGAATATAGCCTTAATAAATACGGTAAACAATAAAAATTATTACCAAATTACACTCCGGCAAATAGACTTTAAGTGTGTGTCCAAGCTGTGCCCAATCCAAGTATTCACATATTAGAGCAGTTAGAAGCCGGCCTGAAAGCGTATCAAATAGGAACCAATTAAAATTCATCAGGTCGGTGACATAAAAGCTGAGATACCCAAAAATGCATGCTCCATACCAATAAACAGATATTTGCGCTACGTAACCGTATAAAATGTTAAGCTAGGCATACAATTTGATAGATCCGTTAGATACAGTAATATCCAAAAGTACTTGTCAATAATCAGGTAGGCCAAATCACATTAACTATTGTTCTGTAGTGATGAGAATATGATTAATAATACCTGAAGCAGAAGCATGAAGTTGCTTAGCACGATCATTGCAGCTACCTAGCAGCGCAGGAGGCAGGCCTTCGTCCTTTTCAATTGCCTTATCCTCTTCCTCTATTGCTTGGAATACGCTTGCTCTCAGCTCGGCCTTTAACGACAATAGCAAACTTATCAACCAGACATGATCAAATCAATCATTAAAGGAAACATACCCGTAAAAAAACAATCCAGATAAACAAAACATTTCCTAACTTCCCTAAATGGAATTCCTACTCACATTCAATGTAGCTGATACTTGCGTTTATTATCATTCCAAGAGACCTTTTTACCTAGACGAGCCATCTAACTAGTGTATCCCGGGATCTTCATATAGTTTTTTAACTGTTTCGGTCAATTGTTTGCAGTGATTCTAGTGGGTTTTTGAGTATTCACAAAGTGTCTAGTATATAATAATCGTGTTCTAGTAACTAAAAACATTTCCAATAAACCTTGTATTTACGGCGTTTGTCACCGTGTCACATTCAATCCTCCGCGCCCGATACCCAAACTCCCAACAAAAGAAAATAACATTTTTATATCCCTAATTATATAAGTATCAACATCGACACAAACATTGGATTAAAATAAGATCTCATAAGATTTATTTAATACAAAATAGCTACCGGATCCAACAATCAGATAAAAAATATAAACAAATAAATTGAATAAGCAAAAACAAAATATATACTCGGATCTTAGCGAGGACGCCTTTTTTTTCTAGGGTTCGAGTGACGAGCGTTTTCAGGTCCATCATTTCACGCGTATAATCATCCATTTTGATCGATTTTTCCTTCTTCTTCACTTGTCTTGATAAAATGTTGATTGATTTTTGAATTGTTTTTGTGATGAATTATCGGGTATGTAACTGTGACCCACGGGTTTTTATTTTTAGGATCTGGGTTTTAGGGTTATCTTATAACCCGAATTAAACGGATAGAAATAGATGCTCACTTTTTTCAGGGTGTTTGTTTAGATTGTCTTATTACAATTCTTTTCTTTTACTAACTTTTTTTTTAAAATCCCCAATTTTACGATACTACAAAACGATTACGATCTTAATTTCTGCATTACTAGTTGGATATTCGCGTATAGCAGTGGCGATAAATATAGTTATATGTGTTTGCTTACCCGCTTAGTGAATTTATTTCACAACACTCCGAATGTATATGTGTATTGTATGCTTCTTAGCCTTCCGTAGCCTTTCCTCACATCATTATTCCCACATATAAAAAGACTCTCGTAATCTCTTACCCGTCAAACACTCTCCCCAAAAGTATATTATTTTGACGAATCAAGATTGTATTGATTGAAATAAACATTAAAGTCGCAAAAATTTGAATCAAAATAAAATTAAACCTACTAAAAATGAAAAATATAAAAACTCAAAAAGATATCAAAATAGATGTTGAATTAATGAACACGAATTTTTAAAAAATATGATGAAATTAGATTAAAAAAAACAAATAGATAAAAAAATATTTCAGTTTGAAAATAAAGGTGTTTTTTTTTAAGGGCAATAATATTTTGATAGGAGTTAGACTTGGAGTTTGTTAAGAAGCGACATATGTCATCCTATGATTAGAACTCTTTATCTTAATTTAGGTTTAGAGTTAGGGTTGGGTTATCGATACATTATAATATAGTATAGAAGTATAGATACAAATATAGATAATATCTCGATTATTTTGACTCTAAGATTTTAAGATCTGATCTTACTTTTCTTAAACCACAAACTAAAAAACTCCAAAGTTATAAATTATATTTTATAAAATTAAACAACAACGTGCTAATCTTTTTAAACATTTCATAATAATAATTTATGACATCATTTTCATGAAACATCGATATAATTTTATGTTTATGATATATAATATTTTGTATATTTGTATAATATTACAAAGACTATTAAAAAATGACATTATACAAGGATCTCAAGATTTTGATTCGATCTTATGAATAATGATCATGATCTTGTAAAAAGAAAAACAGTTTTAAGTAACATTTCGATTTTGAAAACCTTGCCTATAAGGTCTCTAGTTAATGATAGACTTTATACTCAGTATTACATAATCACATTCTGGTTGAATGAAAAATAAAAAATATGTAGCCAATATTTATACTATTTTATAATGAATTTTGGACTTTCTATAAAAAGAAGTTTTAAAAAAAATAAGCTTACACACTTACTATAAAAAGATAGCTAATAAGCTTGCATACTCATAATTAAAAGTTGATTAATTTTCTTAAATTGTTTAAACCAGAACATCAACCCATTTCAAAACGTAACAACCCACTTTATAATGGGTATTTATGTCTAGCTTTAGACTTTAAGTTGCAAACGATTGTGACTTTAAAGTCAAAGAACTAACTTTCTTTTAATAAGTACATTAATGTTCAAAAGGCCTCTGCCAAAGTCCAATAATATTATGATTGCGTACGGAACACTTGATAGAATAATATGTTCGATTTTGCAGTATAAGTGAGTTGGGGTTGAATTCCACACCTGACTGACCCGACCAACTCACTCGTTAACTATTTGAGTTGTTTAATATTTGCTAAAGATGGGAACCACTTGGATTTATTTTTACCGAATCGCTGGCCATCGTAAAAAGTATTTGAAAAGATTATCGAAAATATATATCACATCTAGCACGGCCACGAACGCTACGCACCTGTTAATTTAAAAATATGAATTTACAACTAACATTTGATTATGATCAAATAATTTCGTTTATTACAACCAGTTGTAATGAAAACTCACCTTTTAACCACATGCCTTTGGATTGTCATTAGCGTAACTTTTTCTATATCTAACCAATAAGTTTTTTTTCAAGTTTATATTATATACGCCAAAACCATATCTCATTTTGCTTTATCAATCATCACCATGCATGATTTAAGGAAATGGTCATTTACTCATAAGTAGCACAAAAGTATATTACTTTTACAGTAACTATGATCAAGAAACTAATATAACTAAATATTAAACATATGGGAAGCCTAACTATCGCCTTCAGTAAGGCATTGTTTTGTTTTTTTTTGGGTTTTAATTATTATTTGGTGAGTCCTCGCCCAAATACGCAATTTCACAACTACAGGACCATTTATGTAATTAAAACCCACAAGAAGACAAAGCTTAACCAATGCCCTTAGGGCATTGGTTAGACATTCCCTAAACATATTTATTCATGTATTCAAACCACACACATAAGATTTATTTAGCACATGCTTAACTGGCTAATCATAAGAGAAACATCTCACAAGCAGTAACACCACGACGAAGGCTTCGGCTGTTTTTTAGTAGTCTCCGACCCCGTGTCAAACTTCACTTTCGTCTTCTTTGGTTCCTTACAAATTTTCTCTTTCACAATTTCTTTTCTTGGAACGAGTATCATTGGCCTTTCGGTATTTCCCAAGTGAGTTTCCATCGTTTATTGATTCGACAAAACGATTACTTGCAAACCAGAGTTGTTGTTCTTGTTCGTTTTGAAAAGCAACACGTTTTGAAAGAGGGTGCAAGTGTTTCAACAATATATAGTCATCGTTTGTACTGATAGTGGATGTTGTGTGAACATAATGGCGAATATTTCATGATTGACTTTTTTTGGCTTTAAAAAAGTAAATAAAAAGTCCCATGTGCTCTAAACCAATTACAGTACTAAAAGAGATCGTTTATAAATAGCGCGAGACGTGATATGTCGGCATGACCAAATCTCACATTTTAGCGGCCAAAGCGAGATATAAAGTGACACAAAATCTGAAACTATATATATATATATATATATATATATATATATATATATATATATATATATATAGAGATTGATCATTTAAAAGTTGATCTCAAGAGAAATGGTAAGATATCTCAACCGGATCATCCCCTCTTCCCTCTTTTTTTCTTCCTAACTACAGGGACCACTTTGTAACTTTGTAAATTTTTCAAAGGTTGTTTTGTAACTTTTTAATTATCATATATAAAACGTATTTCTTTTCATTTTTTTCTCTTCCTTTTCCCCTTTTTCTCCAAACACACGCCTCTCTCATTTTTTCACCATTTTTCTTCTTTCATCTCATTGATTATATTCATTCAAATCGACACAAAGATGTATGGTTTATTATTAGATTCGCTTAATCATCTCGTCATAATTTCTCAAATCGAATATTAAAGTAAGCTATTTAACTAATTTTGATTACAAGATAATATTATTTTGCTTTTTAAATGCGCAGAGAACGCTACATACATGTTTGTTACTATTTAATTGCACAAATTATTGTTCATTGTGAGTTATGGTTTTGTTTTGTGACATGATACATCAGTATAGGTTAGTTATTTGAAGTAAATTTGAGAAAAAATACTTCGTAAACATGCTTGCAAAATCGCACACAAGGTGTTTGATAAAATGCCTAAATGAAATTTTATAACTGTGATGCACTAATTTTTACACTGTGACTTGTTGAATGATTCAATAGAACATTTTATCATTTTTTAAGATTATGTTTATATTGATATGCACCGACATATATACGTCAGTTATGCATTAGTTGTTAACAAACGGATGCCCTAAAGTATACATTATGATTCACTAATATTTGTTGACCTAAACGTATGTTATTATTATGCATAAGACTTTTGAAAATACGCTATGGTACTAATATACGATACACTTGTTATTGAGAAAAAATGATCCCTGTGGATGGAAGTTGTTGAATCTAGAGGAAAGTATCTCACCGATAGAGTTTTCTCGAATTAGTATAGGTGATAAACGAATGAAGTTGATAATACAACGTAATATTATTTTTGTATCGTTGCTAGTTTTTATTATTTGGGTATTGCAACACTCCGCATGAGATAATTTACCCAAAATGCAAATGATAAACACTCTTCCAGCTTCTTACGTTTTAGCAAAATTTTGTACATGTTAGGGATAAAAATATCTTGAATAGCCCCATTCATATAAGAAATGGGTTTCTTATTTCTTCATGAAATTGAATCCATGATGCCCTTAACTTCTACTTATTGACGTGTATTCTTGCAACATTTTACTAAGCGATAACTCAAAGAATGTGGGTTCAAGTAGCGGTTCTAAAGTGTGCATAAAACATATTACGCTTTCGTGGTCAAAATCAGCACCAAGTGGGTACACGCAAGATTAGCAGCCTTCACAGATCTACGGTGGAGATGCTTTGAACTATCTAAGTTGCTACCAATTTTAGACGGGGATCTCACATGATCATCAACCCAATGTAACCCTAGGGATGGTGGGTATCAAGGCCGCAAAAGCCACAGAAATACAATAGCTACAAGAAAACAACTACTAATCAGTGGTCCATACCCACTCGGGTTTCGTGGTGTTATAATGAGTTTGAAAGTGGGCTTAAATTTAAGCTTGAAATAATCAATGCTAAAGAACAGTTGGTTTTAGCTGCTACTATCATGTACATTTGAGAGAGGTTGTATTATACCACCAGTGTCTTATTGTGTTGGTTCAGTTAGTTTGATGTAAGAACATGCGTGCTTGCTAATTTTTGTTAGTTTTGACTTTTTTTTCTTTAATGTGCCGCATTTTTACTTCATTTTTTCCTTTTGTCTTTGTTCCTCTTTCATCCTCAAGTAATTTATAGTTTTCGATAAGTGTCGAATATGACTTTTATATTGCCATACTTTATAACTTTATATTGAAGAAATGACAACAAGTCTTGAATTTCTTGATCATTCTCTGCCTTTTACATAGCATTTTTGAATGTTATGTGTGGTTTAAAAAATGAGTTGAGTACATGGGTTACCATACTTGGTAGGGTAAACCAATCTGAGAAATGACACTTAGTAGTGTGTGATGATTATATTACGGCTTTTTGTATTTGGCTTTGATGTTTTAATTTTAATGCTTAAAGTGTGATATATGTATGTTTATCAAAAAATATTACCTGTAAAAAACAAATGGTGTAGAATCATGGTATAATGAGTCAAAATTGATGGTGCATAAGGTAATTATAGCTTTTACGGGAAGATTTAACCAAAACATAACAGGGGTTGAAGTCATCCCGAGTATGTTCAAATGGATAAAACATCGTTAATTACTTTATTAAGTTACTTAAATTGTTATCAACACAATTTTGCTATCACTGCGTTAACAGCGGACATATTATTTTAAGTAATAAAGGTGTGATATGTACATTGAATTATTCCATATCACATTCCGAGACTTTATATGCTTCTCTACTAATTTCCCCGGCTTGAATGCTTTCATCAATTTTTCATTTCTTAACCCAATTAGATTATGAATTTCCTCATCTTTAAGGTAAGTTATTGCTGCCATATGGAGAATCTCATCAAGCTGTCCTTGTAAACCCGCTGTGATTGACAAAGTTTTTTTTATATATCCATCTTCCTTTCCTGCATCATTTTTTAATAAACAACGTATCAATTATACAAAATGATCCCCTTTTATTTCAATTTGACTGCACTAATCATTCAAAACAGATGCACCAATTAAAAAAAACAGATGCATCAATTAAACAAAACAGATGCACCAATTGCATGAAACATATGCCCTTATATTCTATAAGATCATGCTTCAATCAATGTACCTATTCTACTGATTCAATTACGCACTAATAATACATAGCATATACACCAATGATACAAACAGATTACCTTAAATAGCTAAGACTTTTTTCTAATTATATTTCATTGATTTATCAATCATACAAACAATTGCTCTTAAATTATAGCATATGATGCACCAACTATACAATAGATGCACTGACTATACAACACAGATGCACTTAGATTACACAAAATCATACAAATCATATAAATCGATTTACCAATCATACAAATTGACACATATGCTCTTAGATTATACAATATCAACACATATGCCATTAGATTTACCATTCATACAAATCAATATATCAGTCATACAAATCGACACATATGCACTTAGATTATACAAAATTATCACATATGCCCTTAGATTTTCAATCATACAAATCACTCGCCCTTACTTTATATAAAACATATGCACCAACTATTCAAAACAGATGCCCTTAATTTATAGTTTTACTAAATACACACGTTGATGCACTAAACATACATGCTGATGCACTAAAATATTCATGTGTAGCATCACTATCACTATGACACTCACTAAAAACCGAATATGCTCCATTACACCGAGTAAACACCACGAATTCTGTTTACCATCATAATGAGGTTAGGTTTATTCAATGGGAACCCCAAAAATGGCATACATTAAAAACATGGACCCGACCAAGTATGCTCTAAAGAACACCAGTACCTACCTTGAAGCTGCCCTAAATGGGATTGTTTTGCTGAAAACATCAGCAAATCTTCTCCCACTTTCAAAAACCAAAACCACTTCCATTGCTGTCATTGGACCAAACAGTAATACAACCGACACTTTGCTCAGAAATTAAGTTATCCCATAAATTAAGCTAGCCCAAACACCCCTTTAATAAATTGATTTATTTAGTAAAAAATACCCCTTTAAGATGTTTCAAGTAAGAATAATATTTAAGGAAGATCACAACAATATTTAAGAATCAAGCTAATGATGTACCTTAGGCAGTTCTACATTACGCCTTATTGACGATGTTATCCAACCAACGATATCTAATCATAACCTGTTAAGAAAATACAAGGATATTTAAGGTTTCACTTGATGGAATACTAAAATATTTTCCTAAAATAAAAGGATACGGTCATAGCCGGCATTTGAGTATGCCACCCACCGCTGAAATGAACGAAGTGCTGACATGCACAGTTAGGCAAATGTCAACAAAGAGGATATCTGATATAGTGAGGTTCCGTTGCACTTAGTATCTCCATCAATTGTTACATTTGCAACTGCATCAAAAGTAGTAACATGTTAGTGTACTGAACATGTTAGTAGCACACATAAACCAGAAAGTTCTTGTATTGATAAAATGAAGAAACTTCTAAATATAGGCATCTAACATCGCCATTTTTATTTAGATGTACATAATACACTAACAATAACGACTAAATATACCTCAAAATGAGACCCAATTGAAGAAAACTTGGAGGAATTGGGAGACTCTTCGGTAATTGGAGAGAAAAGACCAGCTACAAATGGACATATGGACTAACCCAACGGGTCTTGGTGTTTAGGGACCACGTTTATTTATTTTTGTTAAGAAGTTGATTAGATTGGTATTTCACCTAAATTACAATAAACTTACAACTAAGTAGAGAGTTTTACAGCATCTATTAACATAATACAACTGGAACGCAAACCTATCTAGCATAATGCGTGATTGTGAATTTTGTACATGACAACTTAGGTTTCACAAAGCGTTTGTGATTTCTAAAGGTCTGATAAAGCTTGTTTGAAAACTTTTTGCGCGTAGACTTTGGGAACATACTGAAAGTAAAAGTCCAGTTGTAACTTGTGAGTAAGGAACCAAATTTATAAACCATTACTAGGAGAACACTCAATTATATCCTGATATCAACACATAAAAAAGAAAAAAATCCATAAATTACTTAATGCAATCAACTGATATTAACACATGTGCAGACATTTAACCTGTAACATATATGGCAAATTTTCACAAAATATAAGTTTTTAAAATAATAGGCTACTAACCTGTGACATAAATCACTTTTGAAAAAAAATCCATAAACGCTTTATAGCTTTAAGTCTCCAGCTTGCACCTCCGTCTCCTACTATTGAAGTTGAGAGAAGATTACTATCTCTAGATTTGGCTCCATCACCCTCTTCTTCCGGATAGCCACTTCTATCATTCCAAAAGAATTATTCAGCTCTTTGGGATTCACCTTCTTTATCTGAAAATATAAACAAACTCTTGCAAGGTGAACAAATGATAGCAACCATTTCATATATAAAAGATACATCATACTCTCAACGCCCTAAAAAACTACAACCATAACAGCACCTTAAAAGATAAAACCATAACATGATATGTTGTGAATTACTTGTTGTACAAATAAACAAGCAACTACAGAGTAAAGTCACTTAAAAACAATGCCGAAACTTCATGGGACCCAAAAAAAGTTGTGCCCTAACGTGTTCATTGATGCACTAAACATACAATAATGTCCTAATGTGTATAACGATGCACTAATCATACCCTCTGATGCTCTAATATGTTCAATGATGCACTAAACAAACAAACCTTTAACGTGATACAACAATTACAAACACATATGCACTTAAACAACCTGATGCTCTAACGTGCAATCTGATGCTTCAAATTTATGCAAAAATTTACTAAGATGCCCTAATGTGTCTAACGATGCACTAATCATACCCACTGATGCTCTAATATGTTCAATGATGCAATAAACACATAAACCTTTAACGTGATGCAACAATTACAAACACAGATGCACTAAAACATACCGATGTCCTAACGTGCAATCTGATGCTGCAAATTTACGCACAGATGTACTAAGATGTCATGTCGTTCATTAACAAACACATATGCTGTAAATTTGTGCATCACAATTATAAAATCTTACTAAGACATTTTAACAAACACCTGCTGTGCAACTTTAATAAACACAATTTTTATGCATTTTTTTGTCAAATTTGTTATAAATAACTAAACATTAAAATAATTAAATAAATAATTTTATATAAATTATTTAATTAAAAATGTTACACATAATTAGCTTACCTAAAGAAGATCATTTGATGATGTAGCTTTTGTGAATGAACCGCATTTGATTGGCGGCGGTGTGATGGTGGCGGAGTGAAGATTGATGCAGTGGTTGCACGACGGAATACGGTGGTGACGGTAGTGGTGGTGACGGTGAGTCGTCTCATCATACAACTATAGTAGCTCATCTTACTGTTTGGGTGTCGGTGTGACGGTGTTATGATTGACGCGATGGTTGCATGATGGAAGACGGTGGCGATGGTGGTTGTGGCGACGGTGACTGTGTGTTTCAATCGTGAGTTTGTGTTTGTGTGTTTACTAGTTGCTCAATATTTGGTTGCATTGATTCAAATTTTACCCCGAAGTTTTAGATATTTGCAAAATCTACCCTGTAACTTTTTTTCTCACTTTTCTATCTAAATACACTTTTCTCTAGAACCGGACTCTATATATATATATATATATATATATATATATATATATATATATATATATATATATATATATATATATATATATATATATATATATATATATATATATATATATATATATATATATATATATATATATATATATAGAGTGAGACCGTGTGCGGATTTTTTAATTCAAAGGATGTGCGGATGGATCCTCGAACGCCCATTCAGTCGATCTTGACTTTTTGTAAAAAGTCAAGATCCTCGCTAATTCCAGGTAAATTGACCATGTAAACGTATTTTTTAATTTTTTTCCTTTTGAGGGATCGTTACTATTGTTATCTTCTTTCATTTTTTAATTTTTTCATATTTTTCTGAGCAATTTTTGTTTTTTTGATTATGAGTTCTATCGTGATATTAACGATATTATTAGTCCTACTGTGATATTAACAATTTTACTTAATACCTTTATTACGTATATTGAAAACTTACGGTGATATTAAAAAATTAACTTTGATATTAAGAAAACATGTAAAAAGTAACGGGATATTAACAAATTTACTAAAAGTTACTTTGATATTAGAAAAACTTAATATCAAATGCTAGTTTAGAAACTCCTGCTAGCCTTAGTGAAAACGCTAACCTTAGTTAGTAGATAAGAAAGCATGATAATTACTGTGATATTAACAAAATTCATAATATCATTGTACCTTTTAACCATGAAAATGATTTTTTTTCTGAATTTTTTTCGCATTCTTAATAAATTGTTGTCCTCTCTTTCTTTTTTAATTTTTTCGCATTTTTTGAATTAATTTTTTTTTTAATGTTAATGGATATTATCCGCACTATCCTACTTTAAAATGTAATCCGCACCGATCCTTCCCTATATATATATATATATATATATATATATATATATATATATATATATATATATATATATATATATATATATATTGAGTTTATAAAAGTCTTGTATATAATGAATAAGGTTAAAAACTAGCATTACGTGTTATATTCTTCATTTTTCTTTAAAAAAAATATCGGAGCTGAATAAAAAAAAAAAAAACTCGTCATGACTCACATCTTAGCACATTTTATCTTCCCGTCTCATCTCACGTCACACGTAAAGTCGACGTTTTGATCTATTTCGTAGCATGAAGGTCACGCCTCACGTATTAGCGACGTCTTGATGCGCCTTTTAGAACGATGAGTGTGACCAATAGATTAAAAGGACTCTTTAGAATATAGAAAACCTACTATTTTCACTTTAACCGCATATAAAAATGAGAAATGTTTTTTCTCTGCTTCATGACCATTAAGAAAAGTAATGCATCATGTGCCGTAATAAGGAGTAGTTACTAGATAATTTGCCTTGTATTATTCGATAATAATAATCTGAAAATTGGCATTTGCATGTATATCCTTTTAAGATGCAAAATTGTGTATTTTTTTATATTATAAAGTAAGAATCAAAAATAAAAAATAAAAATAAAATGAGAATAACTAAAAATAACATGAGTCGCATATTTTAGATGCATCTTAAAAGAAAGATGTATTTCCAATGAATTTCTTTCTTTTTATTTAAAATGTGTAGCTATAAATACTTCTCATTCTTCTTATTTTATTTTCTTTTATCATTAGATCATTTCTTTTATGAGATAGGATCCTCTTAAGTTGAGAGGTATAACTTGACTCAAGTTGGGACATTATGAGCCATTAGATTTGATCCAATGGATCAAATCAAAAGAATTTCTTTTGATTTGAACCGTTAGATCAAATTCAATAGCTCACAATCATCCAACTTAAGTCAAATTGTACATTTCGACTTGAGAAGATCTTATTCTTTCTTTTATATAATAAGGAAACCATAATTGGAGGTTTAGACAGTTTAAAAAGCTAAATTATTCCTTATTAGGTAATAAAGGAATCAATTAGGTCTTCTAATTCAAATAAAATAAAGTGTAATATTTCCTGATCCAGTAATACCTTTGAAAATTTCGTTTTATGATTTAGATGTATAAAGAAAAGAAACAAGACGTGTGTACTCGCTAGTCTATAGTTAACAGTTTTGAACCAAAGTGTAAATTAATTGAACAAAACGGAATACACGAAACCCTTTTCAAACCAAACTTTAGCATCCATTAAAATTCCTTTTCATGTGAGAATATGATGAGATGCTTCCTTCTTTCTACTCCTTCATTCACTGACACAAAAAAGTTAACATCGAATTATTACTTGAGTTATACCTTTTGTATGTTTTGAATATTTTTAGTCATTGCTTAGAAAAGATATAGCATACACAATCGATTCTTTATCCCCCAAAATAGACTCAACAATGATAATGTATTCTTTCTAGTAAATTTATAATTTCTTTGATTGGTTTGAACTTTTAGATTCATTTTAATTAAATTAATCTATTAACAAAGATAAAACTTTTCTTACATTATCAATCACTTTGTTATCTTAGTATTAATTAACTTTAGTTTTTACCCAATTTTTCTTTTATAGTTTTGATTTTGGAGTTAAATAAAAGAGGGCCCAATAAAAGAAGCAAAACTTATGTTGAAAAAACTCATACTCTTAATCTTTCGTAACTCTTGAGGCTTGACTGTATTGAATTAATTTTATACTCAGGATTTTTTATACAGCCTAATTTTGATTTTGATTGTGTAAGGAAGTTTAGGCTTGATTGGTTTAGAATTCATCACTATTATTGTGGTGTAAATATTAATTCTTTTGTATAAATGGTATTTGGAAGTGCATTTCGAGAGTCATTATTTGATTTTTGTGTTTGCGAAAGATAGTTTGAGAGTAATTTTTGAAAAGAATTAGAAAAAGTTACTACTATTGTAGTAGTTTTGCAAAGATGGTCTCAAAGATCCCCTAAAAATTTATTCGTGCTAAACGTCATTGCAATTCTTGATTATGTGGAGTAAGAATTTCGGGAATGTCGCGCGTATTATGACGTATAATGGACCCGCTGAACGCACGACTCTTTACTGCAGATTGCTATATCGAAAGATATTTAAGGTTGTTGTTAGTTTGTCTACTAAAAAAATGAAAGGTGAACTTTGTGTTGAAGAAGGCCATTTAGATCACCAATTCAAGTATGTAATATATGGACTATATTTTTTAAATTCTCATAACATGAATTAAGCCATTGTTTTGGGCTCTTGAGAGGGGTGTTCTTAAATCGAGTAACACCCACACGAAATGTAACCTAACCGAACAAGAATCAAATGAACCAAATATATAACTGAACCGAATTTATCAAAATCGAACTGAACCGGATTAAATATTCGGGTTTCGGTTTAGATATGGCTTTGACAAAGTTAAAACCGAACCAACCAAAATCCATTCACACACACACACACAACACATATATATATATATATATATATATATATATATATATATATATATATATATATATATATATATATATATATATATATATATATATATATATATATATATATATATATATATATATATAGGGGTGAGATCAAATAAAAAGAAGATTTTTGGTAAAAAGAATAAGAAGAATTTAGGATCCTTGATTTAAAATCAATGGATGAAATTAACTTTCATCCTAACTAACTATTAAGGGTATGAAAGTAATTTTACATGCTAACTATAATCCTAACAACCTATATTAGTAAACCTTAGTTATTATTATTCTTTCCTCCACACCAAAACACACACTTCCAACTCTCCCCTGCACCGTAAAACACAGTTTTCCTCCACAAATAAACTCACAATCCTGTATAATCCATTAGGGTTTGTAAAATTAGGGGTTTGTAAAACCAATCAAATTAGGCTTCTTCAACCGTTCGATCTTCAATCAAATTAGGTTTTGTAAAACCAATTACAACCTTCAATTAAGGTTTGTAAAACCAATTACAATCTTCAATGAATTATTAACCGAGTCTCAATTAATCGCTTTCGTGTTTGTATTGTGAAAATTATTGAATACTCGTAACTAAAAAGCTCAATCAGTTCCCGGATGCCATCGATCCATAACAACGAGAATCAAGGTATGTTTGTTTATGCAATTTTATGATTAATGTGTATAATTTTTAATTAAATAACAAACAAGAAACGAACATTGATTTTGTTGATTTTGTTTGATATGGTGCATCAGCTATAGATTTTTCGTTTGTAATTAGTGTGTTTGATACATAATTTTGTCCTATTAGTGTAACCTGGTGCAGATTTGTGTTTTTAGTAGGATTCGATAGAAAAATTAATGAATTTGGTACATAAATTTGTGTTATTAGTGTACTTGATATACATCTGTATGCATCTCTAGTAAACTTGTATTCACAAATTATTGTTTCAATTGTACTTGATATAAAGTGTGTATTTTCAGTGTAATTTGATGAAGATATGTATTTTGTAGTGAATTTGATGCACAAATTAGTGTTCTTGTTGTATTTGTAGTAAAATTTGATGCACAACATAGTGTTATTTCTGCATTTCATACATAAATTTATGTTATAATGTAATTTGATGCATATTTGTATTTGCAGGTGAATGTGATGCATAAACTAGTGTTATTAGTGTACTTATTGAAATTCGTCCTTAGAGTAGATTCTTGTAAACATATGACTGGTATGTTGTTTTTGATATATAAATATGTGCTATTAGTGTAATTTTAATTAAAATTGTATTTGTTGTGGAATTTATGCACAAATTAGTGTTATTAGTTAATATGATACACAAATTGGTGTTATTATTGTATACGTTGTAAAATTTGTATTTGTAGTAAATTTTGATGCGCAAATTAGTCTTCATGGTTTTCGGGCAAAATAAGTTGTGCTAGAAAGGAGAATCCAAATTTTCATGTGCTCCCTACTTGAGAAAATTCGACGCACTTGACTCCATCACTAACAT
>OU343218.1:181561877-181633008 GCA_910596185.1 Chrysanthemum makinoi | reverse complement strand
AACTGGCTATGGCACAAGAGACTCTCACACTTAAACTTCAAAAACATCAACAACTTGGAAAAACAAAACAAGGTCCTTGGCTTACCATCACTGGTTTTTGCAAAAGATAAACCATGCTCAGCCTGTGAAAAAAGCAAACATAAAAGAGCATCTTTCAAAACCAAGCAAAACTTCTCTATCAAAAGCTGCCTTCACCTCTTGCATATGGATCTCTTTAGACCAGTCAGTCCTAGATCAATCCAGCATGAGAAGTATACACTTGTCATTGTTGATGAGTATTCAAGATACACTTGGGTGTACTTTCTTTCCAAAAAGAGTCAGGCAGCTGATACTATAATGTCATTTATCAGGAACATTGAAAACCAGAATGACATTACAGTGAAACAAATCAGAACTGACAATGGTACTGAATTTAGAAATGCTGAGCTTGAGAGTTTCTGTGATGAGAAGGGAATCTCCCAAAAAATTTCATCTCCTTATACCCCTGAACAAAATGGGGTAGCTGAAAGGAAGAACAGAACTCTCATTGAAGCTGCAAGAACCATGTTAAATGGCTCAGCTCTTTCAAAGCATTTCTGGACTGAAGCAGTTAAAACAACCTGTTACACTCAAAATAGGTCAATCATTGTCAAAAGACATAATAAAACCCCATATGAGATATTCAAAGGTAGACTTCCTGACATCAGCTACTTCCATGTGTTTGGATGTCATGTGTTTATTCATAACCACAAGGATCATCTAGGCAAGTTCGATGCTAAAGCTGATGATGGATACTTTCTAGGTTACTCACTGATCTCCAAATCCTTCAGGGTATTTAACACAAGGAGACAACAAGTTGAGGAAACCTATCATGTCACCTTTGATGAAAGTATAGAAAGAATCAGATTCACCAACACTTCAGTGGAAGAAATTGGAATTGATAACTCATCAAGATATCCTCCTGATGAGTACAACACTGAAACCAATTCCTCATACCAAGCTGATGCTGACATCTCATATTATGTCTTACCTCACAACCTGTCACAACCAACCATCAGTGAATTCATTGATAATCAGTTTGTCCCTACTGGGTTAGGTAACACTGATCCATATGATCAGGATCCTATAACTCATGTACCTCTACCTAAACAAGTCACCTCGACAGATGATCTAAATGATCCTGTAGTTCTTGCACCTGAACTCACACCTGAACTCCCAGTGACATCTTTAAGCTCAGATCCTAGACCACAAAGTAAGTGGACAAGATCTCAGGACATTGAGCTTGTAAACATCATTGGTGAACCCACTGAGGGAATGCTCACTAGAAGCATGGCTGCTAACTTAACTGCAGCTTCAGCCAATGAATGTCTATACGCTGATTACCTATCAGAAATAGAACCCAAAAGTGTCACTGAGGCTCTAAAATACCCAAGCTGGGTTCAGGCTATGCAAGAAGAACTGCAACAGTTTGATAAAAATAAGGTCATGACCTTGATCAAATGTCCTCGGGATGTAGTCGTCATAGGAATGAAGTGGGTTTTCAGAAACAAAACTGATGAAAACGGCACTGTCATTAAAAACAAAGCCAGACTTGTAGCCAAAGGTTACAGTCAACAAGAAGGCATTGACTATGATGAAACATTTGCTCCTGTTGCAAGAATGGAAGCCATCAGGATCTTTCTTGCATATGCAACATACATGAACTTCGGGGTCTACCAAATGGATGTTAAAAGTGCATTCTTAAATGGTGATCTCAAGGAAGATGTATATGTTCAACAACCTCCAGGCTTTGAGAGTAGTGAATTCCCTGACTATGTCTGCAAGCTTGACAAAGCTCTTTATGGACTTAAACAAGCTCCCAGGGCATGGTATGAAACTCTCTCAGCCTTCCTGATACAAAACAAGTTTGTCAGAGGAAAGATAGACAACACACTGTTTGTCTATAGAACTCAACAGGATGTGATTCTAGTCCAAGTGTATGTTGATGACATCATCTTTGGCTCAACAAACTACAAACTTTGCAAACAGTTTGAAAACTGATGACTAAAAAGTTTGAAATGAGCATGATGGGGGAACTCACATACTTTCTTGGACTACAAATCAGGCAAACTGACAAAGGAATATCCATCAGTCAAGAGAAATATACCAGGAATCTCTTGAAAAAATATGAGATATCTGACTGTGCCTCAGTGAAGACACCAATGGTCCCACCTAACAACCTTGGACCTGATCTCACTGGCAAATCAGTCAATCAAACTCATTTCAGAGGGATTGTAGGCTCACTGATGTATCTAACTGCTTCTAGACCAGATATCCAATTCTCAGTCTGTCTAATAGCAAGATATCAGTCCAATCCTAAAGAATCCCATCTCTCTGCAGCCAAAAGAATACTCAGGTACCTGAAGGGAACCACTAGCCTTGGACTCTATTATCCAAGATGCTCAGGGTTTGATCTCAAGGGTTACTCTGATTCTGATTATGCTGGCTGCAACATGGACAGAAAAAGTACCTCAGGGTCCTGTCAATTTCTAGGAGGAAAACTAGTTTGTTGGAGTGCTAAAAAGCAACAATCAGTGGCTATGTCCTCAGCTGAAGCTGAATATGTAGCTGCAGCAGGATGCTGTGCCAATGTATTATGGATGAAAAGTCAACTCAGTGACTATGACATCCATTACAAAATGGTGCCCATCTTCTGTGATAATACCAGTGCTATTGCAATCTCCAACAACCCTGTCCTCCACCAAAGAACCAAACACATTGATATCAGATATCACTTCATCAGGGATCACATAATGAAGGGAGACATTGAACTTCATTTCATCCCTACTGAATATCAACTGCTGATATCTTCACCAAACCCTTGGATGAACCTACCTTCAGGAGACTGAAAGCTGAATTGGGAATGCTTGACATTGAAAGTCAGGTATCTGAAAACCAATCTCAGTAAGTTCACTGAAATGGTTCATTCTCCCTGAACATCCAAAACAAACCTCTCACTGAATGAGTAAGACTCATTCAGGGTCCCTGACAGAAAGCATTGAATGAGTAACTAAATGCTCCAAGTATTAGTTACTTAAATGTCCTAGGTTGGTAATCCCACCAATTTAATATAGGAATACATGTCTTACTGTCAGGAGTATCATCATTTACCTCACCCCACTTGGCATTAAATGCCTTCTCTCACATAAAATATCCTATGGATATTTTATTACTGCTAAAGTGCACTTTTACTGTGCATTGCAACTGTTTTCCTTGAAAGACGGGATTTTACTGCGTGAAGTGGTGGGTGGCATTAAATGTGGAATATCAAACGATTTCAAAAAATGGTCTTTACATATCCACATTTATACAAAAACCACCCCTCTCACTTCTCTATAGATACCCTCTTCAAAAACCACAAAACACACAAATTATTTTCTGCAACTAAACTCTGTCAAAATCCTTTCTCAAATCAAAAATTTGTGTGTTCTCAAAATCTTCAAAAACTCTTTTGGAAAACCCTCCTTGTAAACATTTACAAAAGTTTTTCATCACAAACTTGAGAGATCCAAATACTTTGATTGTTCTAGTCAAAACATTTTTTACCCTAAAATCTTTTTTAATAGAAATGGCTAGAACACAATCTCTCCAGTTTGCTTCTCAGTGGGTAGGGGATCTTACTAACGTTGAATTTAAAACAAATAATGTCATAGGAAATTTTGAATACCCTGAAAGTGTCCCAACCTATAAAGACATTATAAAATTTTTATTCAACGCCCACTCAAAAACGGCCTTTGTAAAATGTCCCTCAGATCTGTACCCAAACTACCTTAGGGAATTTTGGGCTACAGCTAAAGCCTCTGACCCGACACCTTCTACTGATGAGAATAACCTTAGACCACTCAGGGAGTATCTCATCAGATTCATCTTAATGGGGGCAACAATATACCCTGGATTACAAAACATTTTGCACTTCAACAGGGTTAGATTATAACAAAGGTACTTATGTCGCCCATCCTGAACCCTCCACAGTGAAGGATGGGTTAAAACAAATTGTTTTAGATCCAACTTTTTTGGACAAGACCCCAGTCACTAAAAGCTCATTCCCGTGGCTTGGAGGATCCTCTTCACTTTTGTGATTCAGGTCCTCGGCGGGAACCACTCATCCACTGAACAAGTTAACTCTATTCAGTTGATGATGGCATACTGCTTGATGAATGGGGTCACTGTCGACATAGGGGATATCATTTACAGTGATCTCGTAACGAAGCTACAGAGCAAAACTAGGACGAAGTACGTTTCGTATCCTAGGTTTGTCTCTTGTTCTTTGCAATCGTTACTGGGTTCAAATTATACTCAGGATGAAAATTTTGGAAATTTACCTGGCATCCTAAGCCCATCAAATTTTCAAAAGGACCCATCCCTTGTCACTCCCATTGAATTGACGGCCCACATGATTGCTGTAAACAATCAAAGTATATCAGTGTCTCCAAACCCTGCTCCTAAAAAGAGAAAGGGGAAGTCTCAGACTGGGACTAAGACTAAACCAAAGTCTCAGGGCCCTGAGGCTTCAGGAGCACAGCCTAAGAGGCACAAAAAGCCCGAGACTAAACAGACACCCACTGACCAGGCAACAACCACCCCCGTGACAACAAAGGACACTGATACATCACAGTCAGTGCCCTTGGTCACACCTACTACTCCCCAAGATCCGGAGGGAAACAAACAACCCGCTGGTAGGGAGCGCCTTCCACCACGCCTGATGATGACATTAACAAATCCAAGTCTTTGTCTCTGAGGGCACACTGATCGATCCCAAAGACTCAGGGGAAACAAACAACCCACTGATAGGGATACAACAATCACTGACTCCGCCAAAGGCACTGGGAAACACCCACCGGTGTCTCAGGGGTCACTGGGGACAAAGACTCGGAGGGAAAGAAACAACCCGCCGATACGGAACCCAAAGCCAATCCTCACTCCGGAGAAGGCACTGGGAAACTCCCACCAGATGTCTGAGGGTCAAGGGGGACAAAGACTCAGAAGGATATATACCACCCGCTGATATGGAACCCATCACCAACCCCTTGCTCACCATTGCTGATGTCACTGGTATTCTATTCTCAGAGGATGATCTTGCTGAAACTGAAGATGAAATTTTATCAGCTGGAGAAGAAATGGACGCTGAGGTTCAATCTGAACAAAAGCCTCAGCCTGATCCAAAGGAGCATACTGAATTCCCATTCCTACATGATGATCATGCTTCTGAATCCTCCTCAAGCTCTGATGAATTCAAAGAATTTGACAATGTTCTTCCCCTCACTGAAAGGCAGTTGGCTCAGTGGATCACCAGGGCCTCAAGGAAGCTATACTCAGGGGTTACTAAAACATTATGGGAACAACATACTGAGGCTGCTGCAAGTTATGCTGATTTAAAGGCAGAGGTACATGGCTTCGATGACAATGTTCATGAGCACAGAGACTTGATGTATGACCAAATTCACCGACTGGATGAAAATATGGCTAACTTCTTAAGGCACCTTCAGGATGCTGGCACAAAGATCGATGAAATCAAGGAGTTTGTCAGAGAAGACCCAGCTCTTAACTCTCAAGTGCTAAAGGCTACTGAGGCATACTTGCAACAATCTTCACGCCTTACTGAACTGTTAGATCTGCTCAAATCTGCACATGTTCAGGGTCTTCCATCATCAGTCCAGTCTCTTCAAGCTACAATGGACTCTCTGAATACACAGGTGGCGACCATGGCTCAGGCATCCTCTTCCCTGGCCTGGAATCTTGGTCCCCGGATGACTGCCTTGGAGCTTTCTCAGGCTAACTTGGATGCAAAGGTCACTGGCATTCAGACAGACACTTCAGATATTAAGGCTATGATGACTGAAATCTATCAGGCCTTCAAGGGTCAAGCTTTGCCGTCCCTCGCACCAACACCAACTCTTGCCCTCACTGACACTTCGGCAACAGTTGAGGGGGAGAATACTGCTGAAGAAACTCTTCTTCACACTGAGGGGGAGCACACACCACCAGTCTCAGTTGCTCCTACATCATCTGCACCAGTATCAGCAATACCAATCTCATCAATCCCACCACCAACATCAACAACAACAACAACACTGACAGTAGTCACACCACCTATCATGACAACTACACCTCCTTTGGTCGCATCATCTTCCTCAGGCCAGGACAAAGGCAAAGGCATAATGACAACTGCTGAGCCTGAGAAGATTCCCTATAAAATCGGTGACACTGAATACCTGCTCACACCAGATCAGCTAAGTAAACATCTTGCTAAAGAAGAAAGAAGATTGAAACTAGCTGAGGAAGAGAAAAGGAACAGGGAAGCACTGGCTAAGGTTGTCGCCGAAGAAGCTGAGAACATGGGACTAGATGCGAGCAAGCTTCAAAGGGTCGGCAGGACAAAAGTTCAAGGCTGCGCAGGCTGCTCAAATGACTGCAATGAGAAGCAATGAAGCAAAGAAAAAGAAAGCCGAAGAGCTCAGGCTAGAAAGGATTGATCATTACAACTGGACAATGACAAGCCGAAGGAAGCCTGAAAGAATCACGATGTTAAAATCATCCCCAATACCAAACCACGCGGCAATGAATGTCTACAGGGGGGATGACAAGAGACATTTCGAGGTTCATGATCCCCTAAAATTCAACGACTTTGGGATCACTGAACGCGATGAACTTGGTCCAATTATTGAAAAGAAGCAAAACAAGGTGGTCAAGGATCCGATGAAAATGCTTTCAGAAAAGATATGAAAGGCGAGGGATGCACCAGCCCTGGGAATTCACCTGCCTTGACTGCACCCCAAGGATCTCAACCACAAGCTTCCACTGGAAAAAGGAAAAGAGTTGAGTTCCAACCTGAAATCAAAGTGCTTGGCCTAGAATGCAACAGAGAGCTGCCTGAGGGTGTCAAATTTGTGAACTGTTTGGTGATTGAAGAGCCTGAAAGAGGGCTATTCCACATTGATGTCTATGGAAACCCAGCATTTCAAAGATGGAGTGATATTGATCAGTGGTGTAAACTGCAATGATCAGCTATATACCAGGTGGCCTCTCGATCCAATCCCCAGCAAACATCGGTTACTGTCAAAGACCAATGCAAAGATAAGAGATCATCCTGACAGGGAAACACTCATCACTAAGAAAGTGAAGCTCGAAGCACTTTGGGTATCCATCACGGGACTGACATCATTTTTATCCTTTTGTACTAGTGATAGGAAATATGTAATCTGATCAATAAAAGATGTATGTTCTTGTCAAATTACTCAAATGTTCCTTATTGTATTCATTAGTACATTCAGTGTAAGAAGAAGCCTTTTTGCTCACTTACCCGATCAAACACTTAGGCTATTTGTATATCCAAATAGGGGAGACTGTTGGGTTCAGATAAATACCCCCAAACCCCTTAAACTAGGATTTGAATAGAAAATATCCTAAGTATTTAATCCGTCAAACACAATCAGGTCACTTTGGCGGGACACTTAGTATGAGACGATGAAGGAGCCTCTCCACTCTGCAAGGCGGAACTTAAAGGGTGAAGACTAAGTCAAGAAGAAGATAGTGGATTCAGTGAGTGATGACAATAACTCACCCCAATCCCTTCGACTCCTCTCCAACTGTTAAACACTGAAGACAAAAGCGAAAGAAGAGAGAAGACTTTAAAGACTGAAGAATGAGCTGGATTAGGCGGGAAAGTTTTACCCATATAAAACTAAGTCCCTCAAGTGTTTATCCAGTCTATACACAGTCTCAATCTATCAAGATCATATCTTCCCCTTTATAGTAAGCGGCGATTCTCTATCAAGGAAAGAAGCCGCCTACTATAGAAAGGAGAACAGTACCGAATATATCAATATTAGGTGTTTGCTTTGTGATCCATGTTTTTATCTTCTAGGATAAAGTTAATAATCATACTTGTATAAATAGCATAAGAGAATGAGTGAAAAGTTTAAGCTTGTGAATTGTAAAAACACACACACACAAGCCAACTTTTCACTCCTCCAAATACAACTTTATCCTTGAGCTAGCTCAGGGGGTTCTAAGAGTTGTGCTCGGACTTCCTGAAGCTTAGAGAGGAGTCGCCCAAACTTTGTCATTTCAATCCCAAGCACTATTCCGCAAGTACTTGGGTAACGTATTCTTTGTTGATTTATTTCTAATAAGAATATGATGTTGAAAATTACTGTGTGTTTTACTTATGTTAACTTCAGTCATTATTCACTGTTAAATTGCTTTAAGTACTTAATTGTCCTTTTTAACGATAGTGAATAGGGAATAACAAAAATAGAGTACGATCCATGTATCAAATTACCATTGAAGCGAAAAATAATATGAAAAATGCTTTGCTTGTTATACTTAGAAATTTTGTTGTTAAATGTAACTTTGTATACAAGCTTGAAGGTTTTCTTGAAAAATAAAATAAAAAGTTTGTTGAAAGAACTAGTAAGTATTGTATTGTGTGCTTATAGAAAATTTACGAAGAAATATGATTTTAAAGGAGTGTTTGGGATAACTATAAATTTAGTTGAAAAATCACCTCCGTAAATGTTTAAGATAAATTACATAAGTAGATATGTTGTTAAATATGTGTATTATATGTTTACTATGAAATCTAGTAAGTCACACACGTTTTCTCTATGTCAAATACTAGTTTTGGTGAATCTGTCTCAGAGGACCACGGCACCAAATCTTATAAAGGGAGGATCCCTTTATTTGGTTCCGTGGAATCCGTGTGTACAAGATATGCAGTTTTGGGCAACTTCAAATAATCATAACTAATTAACCGTAAGTCCGTACGAGTCGAGCCACCTATCATTTTAAAGGAAATTGAGTCTACTTTTATTTAAAAATACTCTCATGGCCTGAGTCTAATTTTAAATAAGTGAAATATACCAAATACTACAGTATGTCTAAAATATTGAGTTTCGCTTTAACATAAAAACTCAAATTTTTGAATCAAGCAATTTAAGTTGGTATTCTTAGAACTTTGATACAACTTCCTTTGAAACTAAATAATTCGGTAATATGTTTAAAGTAAACTAATCAAGCTTGGTATACATCGTCATATTTAAACGCAAAATGACGAAAAGTGTCTTTCTTGTTATGCTATGCTAAATGACCACTTGTTTATGTTGTTTACATATATGTTGCTTGCTTAGTTTTCAAATTCTTGTTTACACTTGTTTGTTTGCATAATATAAGTGTCAATCTTGCCATTTTATTTATTCGCTTGTTTGACGATTTCTTGTTTATGCACAATAGGTTATTTGATAGATTTTGTGCACTAAGTTGGAAAATTGTTTTACCATCGCTTGTAGAATTAGATCACTTCATTTGCATAGGTTATACTAACATCTCGCATAACTTATGAAATGTCATAACTCACTTAGCAATAAGTACTAAGTAAATTAGTCAAGTACTTTGAAAAATGAAGGTTTTAAGAGAGTGTTTGGTACAAGGACAAAAACAATGTTGTATGATGTAATTTATGTGTTTTCGCTTCGTAGGATGATAAACTAACTTAAAACATTGATGTATGCTAACCGGTTCATGCAGGGGGATAACACACGGGTGTTATCAAATTTTACCCATTTTCACTTATATGTGAAAATCGTTAGCCCTTGGTCAAAGTCTATGCTCCACTATGTTTGTATATGTGTTATTGACTTTTCCTAACTAGAAATGATTAATGTCACATGTTTTAAGCAAAATTTCAGGTTTCGGAAAACTCCCTGACACCTAAAAAATGGGTCTGTGAAGTTTTCTGGTGTCCACGGATTAGACGGCACCAAAAATTTGGTACCGTCAGTTATGCATTTTGGTACCGCCGTTCCTGTACAGGCGGACCAGGCGGCACCAAATTAAGGGTTCCTCCTGTGCGAAAAATTGGTGCCGTGGATTCTACAGGTAAGTTGTTTAATTTTACTAAATCTTGCAATCTAATTTACCAAATTTTGTTTCTAGGATAGTTGTTAATGCATATCTTTCATACCTCACTCAACAAATCCTCAATGAATTAACTTAGGATGTTTGACATGATCTTAGACACTTCCATCTCATTAGAAACTACTATCTTTGTATGAATTAACATCAAGTGCATGAATCCTTAGTTCCATAAATCGACACATTCAGGATGGTCATTTTCACACCTTCACTATTACTTTTCCTTAAGCTTAGCATTTCTCAAAGCAAAGTCAAAATGACTAAATCCTCAACCTCAAATAATTCACTTAAGAAAAACCACTAGGATTAGCATTCGATCTTGTTGCTTCATTAACTTGAACTCTTCATCCTCAGACTCATTACCTCTCAACATCTCATCACCCATTCAAGATGTGAACTTTCTAAACTTAAGTATTCCAACTCCACCACCAAAATCACCCACCATCATCCAAAACACCTTCACTACCAAAGTCTCCAAAACTTGTACTTTGTGCAAACACCACCAACATCTCCTCACCCATTTGCGGATGACTTAGATGACTTACCAAGACTAACAAATCTAGACTCATTATTTGCAAAGATATCATACACAAGTCTATCATATGACTATAGATATTGTTTTGTATCTACATGTATTGCCTCACTTGGTTAACATGAAAATAATGTGTCATCCTTCAAGATGATAAGTATTTACATAGAGTCATAACTCACATGTATGTTAAAGACATACTATCAAGTCTTGTTATCCTTGAGTTCAATCTAAGCTTTATAATCTCAACAAATTAGGATTGACAACTTAAGTATTTCATCCGAAATATTCAAGTATATGCGACTTACGATTGTAGTCATTAAAAGTCATATCCGAAAAATCAACACCCAAGTATTTTAACAACACATGTTGAAACACTTATCCAAAACAAACAACCCACTGTGCCACTTATCCCTCTTTGACACCTACTATCCCTCTTCCATCTTTTGGCACCATTAAGCGTATTGCTCATGAACTTCCAAGAGCATCCTTTAAATCAAACGTGCCTTTTGAAGGTGAACCTATACCTCAACCCCTAAGCTTCATAGACATAACCAAAGCTTCAAGCACTTCACCCACTAGTTGTAGCAACCAATGAACGATAAGAATTAGTATCCGTACTTTTTATGTTCAACATCTATGGACAATCAACCTAAGTATTCCCATAGCACAACAAACCCCTACATCACCACATCCTTTTTTAGACACACTAGAAAACCTACCACCTAGATCAACCAATCCACCATCCTTACCATCATTTGAATTCTTTAAAGTGTATTGCTCAAAAAGCCCTTGTGTCCAACACTTGTACTGAATCAAATGCACGTTTGAACAAACTCAAACATTCTTTCCCACATATAAGGACTTAGATAATTCATTATGGCTAGAACCTCAACTATCAAATAAGCATGGTGCTCTTGGTAATTGTTGTCAATTTCCACTAGGTATAAGTAGTACTACCTTCAAAAATTATCAAAGTATTAGTAATACTTTGTCGTTAAACTTCTGCATAAATTTCGTTAAACCTCAAATCAACATTTTAACAACATATGTTAAAATGCAATCTCAAAGCCAACATCATACACCCCAAGCAACAATGACTCTTGAGAAGTATACATAAGAAACTCGAGTGAATTCCTCTTGTCATCATCTAGTGAATATAATCTTGAGACCAAGTTTATTTAGATGGGACTATCCGATTCAAACACTTTGGCTTCATATCTTCATTTAGGAAAACATGATGTTTTGAAGAACATTATGACTAAGATTCATGCGTTAAGCTTTCATTTTGTTAAAAGGATATTGTATATCCTATGCATCACTCTTGCGACATAAATAGTTGTGTTACAAGAGATTTCATTACACCTCATTGGCTAAATGATCTTGAAACAAACATCTACAAGTTCTATGAGCTAGCATATCCAATTCATCTTGTCATACTTGTTTTCATAAGCATGATAACTTTATCCCATGGGATAATCTCATTTGTTGAAAGATACTATTTGTATCTATTTCCTTTCAAGCGTACATCATAACCTAACCTTGCTCAAACCGAGTGCACATCCAAGGTTAAAACTACACATCTTTAGAGCATACATAAGATCTATTGAAGTTGGTAACCTCACTTAGACTCTTGTTAAATAATATTCCAAAGAGCTGAACGTTCTTAGTTTAACATATTCCATTCTCTAGTCTTAGATGATCAATTAACATTTAAAGTACACATTTCAACTCAACATAAAAGATGTCATCCATTAGATCATACAATTAGCTGTGTAATTTGAACAACTTTAGATTCTAAACACAAGATTCAAACACATTGTTTATAAAACACACCATTGTTAAAATTCATGTGTATAACATGACGTCTTCATCACTTTAGTTATATTGCATATTAGTTAAGTCACATTAAGCCAAGTATTGGTAAACTATCATCTTTTATGCACTTTAATATGCAAAAGTAGGAGTTCCCATCTTTCTAACATGAGAATGACTACTGGAGAACCTATTGCACTAGAAACTCAATTTGACCTAACGGTTGAATTGCTTCCTGAAGAGAAGTTGGGTATGTGGAATCACCCGTAAAAATGGTCGTGTTTAGCCTTAATTGAGCACCGCTAGTAATAGTCTCATATTCATTCTCCAACTTGAAAAATCTGTATTCCTATACTTGCCTAAAGTAAGTGTTAAAACATTGATAGTTTGCCTCGCCTTAGGAATACTAATCAAACAAGTAGTATATATGACTTTTCTTTTAAAACCACTTGCATTGCACTTACATGTGTTGATTACATGTTCTTGTTTGATACGATAAGTTGATTTGACATTATCTTAGTGTTTGATAACTAGTCAAATGTATAAACCTTTGTAAAACCACTTGCATTGCACTTACATGTGTTGATTACATATTCTTGTTTGATACGATAAGTTGATTTGACATTATCTTAGTGTTTGATAACTAGTCAAATGTGTAAACCTTGGTACAATTTTATCTTTATAATGGTTGTATTCTTGTTTCATGCTACTAAACGTTTAAACCTAAACTTTATTTGCATGATACTTAATTTTGAATTATTTTTAGCATGATTAACATGTTACTTATGAACTCATAATATGTCATTTTGATACATGATAATTTCGATATGATATATTTGTGTTTGAACGCTATTAGTTGGCATTCATTATATCTATGTGGAGTGCGATCCTAATGATACATGCTCCAAATTGTTATGTCTTAAACATGGCTTGCATGAATCTTTCATCTTGTTTCTTTTGCTTCTTGTCACACTATTTGTTTGCTACGTATGCACATATAATCTGTCAAAATGCTTTTGCTATGACAATCTTTTAGAAGCCTTTTATCTTACAAATTAATCACATAGATTATTGTATATCCAAGTATGCTTAAGTGTCTAAGTCTAACGACAAAACAATCTCATAATGAAATGTCTTGAATAAAGTCGTATTCTTGCATAATATGATTGTTTTGATGCTATCTTGTGTGGTGATTTCTTGTCTACTAAGTGCAATGTGTTGTTTTTGCTTATATAATATGTTATCATTTGATTTCTATCATGTTAACATCTTTTGTCACTAACAAATTTGTTTTGTAGGTTGATAACAAATTATTTGTTATCTCACTTGGTTCTAACTTTTATATGCTCATTTTGCATAATCCACTTTATTGCTACGTAGATTAGTACTATGCTTTATGGGACCCCTACACTTGCATATAGTTTAAAAGCATATAGAATTAAGTTCTAGAGGGTTGGCTTTGCATTTTGGTCTTTCAACCGACCTCTTTCCAAATCTCATTTTGCTTCCGCTTTCCAAAAATCATCTCCATCATTATTTAGTTATAACAATACTCTAATCCTCTTCACTTCCTATTAGGAATCTACATGCCTCATCATACGATCATCTCGTATTAATCGAGAAGAGGTACGTGACTTTAAGGATGAAGTTCATTGTATGCTAACCATCATCCAGTAAAACATCACTAAGCTCACCTCTTTCGTTAACCCGAATAACCTCCTAAACACTTTGTTGTCATTCCTTATTTGATACATTACACATTATGTTGGATGTCCACCAATAAAGGGGGAGAGAAATCCATTCACATAATTGTCTTTTGTCAAATTTATGTCTCTTAGACTCTAAAATACCAACACATAGGTAAACACCACTTAGCTAAAACCGGTTCATGAAACCACAACTAGTTCAACCTTTTTTCGCACCAATACCTCATCAAGTGAAAAACGCATCATGTGTTTTACAAAACGTCTTCATCTCCACATATAGGATTTTCCTTAAACTAGCACCTTACAACTCCACTATCTAGAACACCATCATAGGATCTTATCCTTTTCTCGCTTATCATGCATGTCCTTGTCAGTGCAAATGATATATTAATCAAAACAGCCATCTCCAACACGTTGGTCCATCCAACTCTCACTCATATGATGTCATTCTCATCCTCATATAGGTACTCATTATTAGTATTTTCCATATTGTCTTCACTTCTTTTCAAAGTGATAATCATCCATGTCGGTCAAAACCATGCTAATACTACCTTTCCCATTGTCACCTAAGAATAGGTCATTTTTATAATTCGTGTCAATCAATGAACGAATTTATCTTCATCACTTTTATATCTTTTGGTATCTTCATTATAATATTCTTAGATAGAACTCATTATTGATTACTCTTGGGTTGAAGCATATGAGAACTTGCTCAAAACAATAGATTGTTAGCATCAATAAATCATTCAAATCATAACCCTTATGCATCATTGAAATGCAATGTCCATTCACATTTTTTTTCCTCTTAACTTTGGTCACTTGACATGACGAAAGGATTGCATGAGTCCATATTTTTATATTTGCTATACATACGAGTTTCTAACTCCTTAATAGCTTCCTACCTAATCACCACCACCTTCCATCACCACTTTCACTAATCATCACCACCATGGATTAGCGAAAACTTACTTTTGTAAATCTCGAGTCATCTACCATCACCACATGAATCCTACTAGTAAACCGACACCAACACTAGCACCACTAGTGGCACACCCGGTGGAAGACTTCATATCTTCTTTCTAGGAATTATTTTGTAGGCTTTTATCATATTATATTCTCACTTTTCTTATGATTGTAATTAGGAGACTACACTTCATGAGATCTTTGATTATATCATTTATCACATATATACATCTTATTTTTCTTTGTGAAAAAGATGAAATATATTGCACTAATGTTTTTCATTGTAGGTTCATCATCATATACACTCGATTGTATATAATTTACTCATCTAAGGATGAAGTTTGCATCAATTATTTTTCTTATTTTAGGTGCTTCTTGACATCCTAGAACAAGGAGGAATATCCTTTAAGCACTCATATTGCATCGTCTATACACTTGGTTGTATATGACATATTTGTCTAAAGACAAAGCTTCTATTATACTAATATTTATTTTGAAGGTTCATCTTGACGCCCTAGAGCAAGGGGAGCTTCCGTCAAGAATTTACTGAATGCATCTTATACACACTTTGTTGTATATCACTTACTCGTCCAATGACGAATATAGTTTTGCACTAATAATTTTTTGTAGGTTTTTAATCATACCCTGACGCCTCAAACAAGGGGGAGCAACCGTCAAGGGGGAGCATGCACGCATTTAGCATCATTCTCACTTTTCAACAAGCATTTGTGCTTCGATAAAAAGTGGAGAAAATAGGCTAACATTGCTATGCATTTTTCTTTTTTCATATATTTCTCATAATTTTTGTTGCATAAAACTAACCTTGATGTAGGTTAAGCCTCTTTATTTGATCCATGGATCCACTACCAAACAAGGGACGGATTGAAGTGGATGATTTAACTTCACTAGGGATGATGCAAGCTCGCCTTTTGGGGAGAAAAAAGTTAAACTCAAGGACACGCCTTTTGTTTCGACAAAAGAGGGAGAAGAGTGTAAACGGAGAAGGTAATGTAAAGGTAGTAAGGATACAAGTAACCTTTTACATTTTACTTTCTATTACGTTTACATATCTTTGTCATCATCAAAAAGGGGGAGATTGTTAGTGCAAATATTACGATATTTAATCTATACAGTCTCGTTTGTTTTGATTGATGACAAACATGTAACTTGTAATACATAACGTAAAATGTACAAGTTACTTGTAATCACACTTTGTCTCAACATACATTTAACACCTCTCGATGACTCAAGTCCTCATATGTTACAACACAGGTTCGTACATGTTTGTTATGTGGCATTATGATCAAACCCATTGACAAATAATTTAGAATGTTTAAAATACGTTTAGAGTCACTAAGTATTTTAATTAGGTTAACCATGTATGAGAACCTCATTAATTTTGAATGCTAATTAAATTCACACTAGGTGCGTTTGGTAGAATTTTTTAATACATCTGGATGACAAAATAAGCGCTGACCGATTCAAGGCAATAGAGCATGCAAAATCATTCAGCAAGTGTACTTTGACACCCACACTCTTTTCTTCACGTGTATCTCCTTTATTATTTATTCACCCAATGTTTCTATTCAATCACATGGTTTTATATTATTTTTCTTGAGGCAAGTACTAGTCTCATTATTTTATTCTATGTCTCATATCTCTTTCTAATTTTTCATAGGAATATCTGATGGTTGTGTTTAGATATTCATAGCATGTAACTTCTGTGTGTTGCGTTAAGTAACACCTAACAACTTTACATAAACCTCTATATTATTTAATTCATTTTTAAATGAAAATGCAATTTATTTGGTTCTAATGCAATTGCCACCATAATAATTTGAAGAGAACCTTGAACTACGCTACAAGTTATGTTCGTATGTTTGACGTAGTTAAATTAAATATTTCGATCTCTAGCAAATAATTTGCAAAACAATGTATTACACTCCTTCGATAACTATTAAACTAGTTAATAAAAAACATATAAAGCAACAAAGGCTAAAATGTTAATTTATATAATTCAGATCGATCATTCAGTGCAATTATCAAACACTCAGAACCCAACTCACTCAGAGTCGTTGAATCATTCAGCTTTTGAATTATTCATCACTAAATCATTCTGTTTTATCAAACAGGTCCTAAGTATTTTAATAGGCTAACCATTCTATTTCGAACCTCATTTTACATTTTGCATTTACAAGTATTTCATACAAATACTAAAGTTTACTTACACTTGACAAAATATATTTTATTTTGACAAGCACTCTTTTACAAAAGGTAACTAGTCATTTTATTAACTAGTTACATAATACATTTTACAAGTTTACCTTGATAAACTTTTTAATCTAAAAATGGAAATACATGTTACATCATGTCATGCATCATCTTTGAAATCCTTGGAAGATCACTTGAATATTTTGGTTAGATTGACACTCAATAAATCAAATGTGATCTTAGTAAGATTTGGTAATATCTTGGAAAGATTTGAAGAAAGATTTTTTAGATTTTATGGCAGCACCCATGCACCAATTTGTATAAAGGATGGAACCCTTTAAAGGGATCCTTGGTCCGTGGACGCTCCTGAGCACTTTTGCCTATAAATAGAAGCCCATTGTTTTCCCATTTCTTCACCACTTCAAATCACATCTTCTCCACCTTCTTGCATACATTTAGATCAATCATTAACAATGTAATAACATACATTAAACACCCTAATGATCATGATCATAATGCTTCTAACATTCATCTTTGTTGTAAGCATACTCTTTGATCAACCAAGGAAAGTTTGGATATTTAGCCATCCCCACTCACCACAAGCTGAAGATCTATCACAACAAGTTTAGGGAACTTGTGATCTTCATCATGAAGGCTTCCTATCAATGGAAGTTCATTTAGAAGTAGTTATTCATATCCATTAGACATTTGTGTCATGAATCATTAGTGTAAACATCATTGCATCATAACAACACTTTCACCAAACTAGATTAGATGGTTTATGTGTTTGTGCCATAAAACACAAGGTTTATTATGTTGGGCCATAAAACATATTGGGAGTGGTTGTACCCTTTTAAAAGAACTCGACATCTAGCTTAGTGTCGGAAATATTGTATAGGCGACGTTAGGTTGGTTCTACCTCGAACTAGAACCGGTATTTAGCTTTGTACGGAAAAAGTGTAAGCGGCGATTGTAAAGGTTTTCTCCGCCGAGAAGGGAGCTTGTTGATTTAGTGAAGTAACTCTCGAGTTGGGTACTTTGGGAGTGGAGTAGGGCGGAAAGGAGATCCGTGATCGAACCACTATAAATCCTCGTGTTCGGTTTGCACTTTCCTTTCTTTATCTCTTTACTTTTATACTTGCACTATACTATTGTTTGTGATGTGGTTTTGTGTTCATGATTGTGTGACAACTTGGTTTACTATGTTTTATATTAGTCACAAACAATAATTGGTACTTTCATATTATAACAAGTTTCATAAATGATTTGATACTAAAGATCTAAAGTTTTTAAACGGTAACGTATTCACCCCCCTCTACGTTTTCACATTAAGTATCTAAGGGCTACTAAAGAAATGTTTCTAGTGTATGGAGGAAATCCAGATGCAGAACTTGATGTTACAGGTTTTTGCGATGCGTCATTCCAAACTGATAAAGATGATACGAAGTCTCAGACGGGTTATGTCTTTGTCATTAATGGACGAGCAGTTGACTGGAAGATCAAGAAGCAAACAACGGTTGCGATGTCTATTACAGAAGCTGAGTACATAGCTGCTTCAGAAGCTGCGATGGAAGCTGTTTGGATTAGGAAATTCATTTCGGGACTCGGAGTAATGCCCTCAATTGAATTACCTTTAAATGTATATTGTGACAACTCTGCTGCAATAACATTTGCCACTGAGCCTGGAGTCATGAAGGGCGCCAGACATTTTCCTCGTCGATATCACTATGTTCGAGAACAAGTTGACATAGGTGAAATCAATCTACTCAAAGTTCATACAGATGATAATCTAGCTGATCCCTTTACGAAGCCTTTGCCAAAAGAAAAACTTACTGACCATGCTGATGGGATAGGACTTCGTTTAGCTAGTAGTTTCATGCAGATCTGTGATTAGTATTTGGATAAAGGATGTTATGAACAAATATTACTTTAATGAAATAAAATAGTTGTTTATGTTTATTTTCATTTTCTTAATATTATATCCTATATTTGCATGTTTAATCCGTGAATAACTTATGTTATTCTAAATAGTCCGTTGTCTATCAATGATGTGGGAATGTCATTGAATTAAGACAAATCTGAGTTTTGGTAGAATATACTTTTACAATATATTGATGCGTGGGACATACCAGATTCACATGATATTCAATGAATTGAATATAGGACTCATCCCAACTTTACATGATGATACTTTATGGATCTTTGTCATTAAGTATATCATGAAGTGTTTATCCTCAGACTTGAGATACGGATAAGCGATATGAATGTAGTGAACTTGTGTAAGATAGTCTAACGCTATCCGTAACTGGTAGTTATAAGGGCTATTTTCGGAAGTGTTGCAAAGTTCATGAGTTATGTTTGTAGTCAAGAGAATTTGTTCCGTTGAATTTGTTTCAAAGCATAATACTATATTTGGGCCCCTCGTAGGGTTGACAAGATGTTTGTGTGGCCATACCCAAGATCTATCTGGAATACGTTCAGATGATTTGGTAATCTTGTTCAATCGAAATACAACGAGAAACAGAATATTAACTTATGAAATGACTTGATCCATATTCATAGTTAATGTAGTATTAGTAACAAAAGGATAAGTAAAAATGATGAATCATTAAATGGTTTTTTCCAAGAGACCATACTCGATTTGATCTGGGGGCATTGGCGTGTGAAAGCTAGACTAACTGATGTCATTACTATATTTAGTAATATCCAAGTGGGAGCTGAAAGGTTTTATTGATATTTAAATATATGTATGTCCGGATTCGAACTCGAGACTTCGGGATTGCACACATTACGTATGAGAGTTGATGTTAATAATTAATATATAAAATGTTATTATTAATTATTAGTCACGAAATAAAACATAAGGATAGTTAAATATTTAACGAGGTTTAGCTAACGGTCGTTAAATATAAACTATAAGGACTAGAGATGAAATTACAAGTCGGGAAAGTTCTAGAATCCCCTTGGGATTACTTTGGCCGATCGGTTGGGTTCCAAACCCAATACCACTCAAACTTGGTCACCAAGTTAAGTTACCTATAAATACAATCCCTTGTATTCATTCACAACTTAACCTTGGATCACCAATATACCTAATTTCTCTTCTCCTCTCTCATTCTTTGTGTGGCCGGTCGTATACCCTCACAACAAGGGTGTTCGATTTTGCTTAACTCAAAGAAACAAGTGTTTGGTTTTATTTGTGATTCAAGAAACTAGTTTTTCACATCAAATCGCTAATAGTACGTGTGTACAAGAACGAAGGACAAACACGCTTGAGCTTGTAATCTTGGTGGTCGACTTTTGTGTGGGTCGAATTGATTAAACCCTAAAGTTAGGGTTTTGGGTTTTGGTTCTTGTTCAATTACCGTTTGATTCTTAAATTGCTAAAAGGTACGCGTTTTCTTATTCGGTTAATTAATTACATATATTATTCCTATTTACTTCCGCTGCATGCTTTGATGATGTTATTTGATTTTATATAATTGTTATTAGTATTAAATCCCAACACAATAGACCGAATCATATATGCTTTGAAGGCATACGACGACCATTATGCTACTCATGGTCTAAGAAAATTATTATGGTTATTATGTCGAAGTATACATTATTTGCACAGTTTGATTTATTTGGTCATTAGGGGCACAGTTTTTTTTGAGAAAAAACTGCAGATTATAAGTTCAATTTGTATGATTATGCTTATATCATACTTTATATTGTTATTCTATTGATGAAGAGGTTATACCTTTCTTCTCTTTATTGTCCTCACAAAACTTACTAGATGCTTATAAATATGAGTTTGGAATATTAATTGTTAAGAGTACACATATATGTGGGTTTCAAGTACATTTTCTTTATATATCATGCTTAGGAATATCATTGATTACTACTTTCAAGTGTGAGTGTGTTCAAAGATTAACTGTACATTATGCTTATAAACATTGCACATGAACATTAGTAGATATAGTTATTGATGTCTAAGGATTAGATGTACAGTAGGCTCTCTTTACGTGCCCATACTCCGCAGCAACGCGCGGGCAATACCGCTCGTTGCGTCTAAAAGTAGAAGCTCAGTGTTTGAAAACATACTACTTAATGTAGTCAAAAGTCAGAACTCAAGTGTGTATTGTAGATTTGTAGCCTTGTATTCCACATGAATAGTTAAACCTTTACTTGTTGCTAGACTTGTCAACCGAATTAAATAAGTTGTTTGGTCGATTTTAAAGATCAAGGACACAATTATTTACACTAAATTCATCTAATACTGACAAACTTTCTTAAGTGGTCACATGTCGACCTCAAAAGTTACCACATTATCTATAATTTTTTTAATTTTGTATAATATAATATGTTTGCTATTATGGCACGACATATTACGCGGGCAATCCAAGTTAATTTGGATTATTTATCATTTTTTTCTTTATCCTACTCATTGATTATCTTAATCTTCTTTTTTCATACATCTACTGACTCACACCATAGGGGTGAAAACGAGCCGAGCCGAGCCCGAGCCTGCCAGAGCTCGAGCCCGGCTAGTTTATATATAAAAAGCTCGAGCTCGAGCTCGTTTCGAGTCTCACATTTTGAGCTCGAGCTCGGCTCGTGAAACTTTTCACAAGCTCGAGCTCGGCTCAAGATAGGCTGGTTAATACAAAGCTCGGCTCGTTAATACAAGGCTCGAGCTCGTTAACACGGTTATACGTATAGAAAATATATATACGTATATCTTTCTATGGCTCGTTTAGGCTCGCGAGCCTAAACGAGCTTTTTGTATAGAGCTCGGGCTCGAGCTCGATTATTAAATGAGCCCAAACTTAGGCTCGAGCTCATTTAGGCTCGGCTCGTTCGAGCTTTTTACCGATCCGATCCCGAGCTTTTCACGAGCGGCTCGGCTCGTTTCCACCCCTAAGTCACACGCATACACAAACCCAAAATCACTCTACACCCACCACCATCACTTCCCTTTACCGCTACAACCCACCACCACCATCACCTCCTTTTGCTACCACCACCGCCACCCCTTGCCGCTACCCCACCACCACCTGTTGTTACACCTCTCCGCAATTGACCAGAAGAAGTGGTTGAAAAATTAGAGGTGTCTCAAAAAAGTTGCTAGAAAATAGGAGAAGATGATTGGCAAAAGTCGCCGGAATATTGGAGAAGATAATCGGAGATGACATGGCACTTACGTGGCATGTACACGTGTAAATTACATAAATTTGCAGGTTAAAAATAATTTAGTGATGATATCAACACAAAAATGACAAAGTTGTAGAGTATTGTGGTAATTGGCTAATTGTTTGGGTTAATCTCTCATATCTGAACATTTAGAAAAATACGTTGCTATTAGATGAATTAACCCTGCTTTTATTCTCTTTATTATTGAAAGTAAGACCGATGCTAATGATGACCACAATTTTCTGTGGTTACCCCTGCCACATCAGCGTCAATTTAACTTTCTTTCTCTAAGACTACACAGAGACCATAAACAATTAGTAAGACGACCGCAACCACAAAAAAATATATATGCCCCAAAAAAAAAAAAAAAAAAAATTGTGACCGGGTAGCCAACCATAACATTTTTGTTTGGTTGGGGGAACTCGATCGCCTATGATTTGGTTAGTGGGGGGCACGGTCGCCAACTCGGTCGGTTGGAGGTTATAGCTGCCTTCAACACTAGTCTAAAGTTTTCAACTTGAAATTAAAGTTATTATGTTGAAAAGGTTTGTGAAAACTCTATCAAAAAAGATAAATTTATAGCTCGAGTGCTTTAGGGCCCGTTTGGTTACCCGTTTCAGATACGGATTCGGGTTTGACATAGTAAAAATGTTGTTTGGTAAATAAAAGTGGGCCCAGGATTTGGCTTAAATGCCATAAATTTGGCGTAGACGAAAATACCAGGGTTTACAAGAATTCTTTTACCAATTTTTGTTTTATTGAAAAAGTAGTAGGGCCCTATTAAATCTTACCTCTCATTTTATTTTAGGACATTATTTTATAATAATCAATTTAATTGTTCTTTTTTATATATACATTTATATAATAATATTATATTAATTATAAATTTTCTGTCTCTTATCTCAAATCCAAATCCAAATCAGAATCTTAATCCTATACCCACCTACAAACCAAACGGGCCCTTAGTTTATAGGTAAAAGATCTCAAGTTTTGTTGTGCATTTTATGACAATAATCAGTGTTGTTCCTTGTTTATATATCATTTGTTGATACATTAAATTTCAGCTTTAGTGATTAGGTTTGGATGTCTCCATACATCGTCAACTTCAAACATATTGACTTGTAACAATTATGTTAAGATGAAGGCATTTGACAACGACGTTAGGTTTTCTTCCTGGTAATGGCTCCAACTACATTTACTATCATTCACAGTGGTCGGGTGAAGCTCCTAGAGTCCTAGGGCAATATTATCAATGGTGTTTGCGGTGGTGTCGTGATGTGTATGGATCTCAGTGATCCTTAAGTTACAGTACAACTTTATAGAAGATTTGGCACCAACAAAAATTTAGTGTGCAAATTGTATAAAGAGTAAACCCAAAAGCTCAATATATTTGTGTTAAATTGTTGAAAAAGCCACTATAAAATATTTTTTGTTGATTAAGTCATCGAGTTATATATTAATGGTTGAAAAAGCCCTTTTGACGGGTTTTATTTATTGTTTTGATTGAAATGGATTCATTTGGTTGATCTGACAAACTTATGACTTTTTTCTTTATCCGCTGGACAAATAAAAATGTAAAAAAGATTTCAAATAAGATAGCCAAGACAACATTGTCATTTCAGCTTAAAAGATAAGTCAAACCCATCACAATGGCTTTTTCAATAATTAAAACATAACCGAATGGCTTAATTGACAAGTCCTATTTTATAGTTATTTTTTGTTTTTTTTAACAATATCAAAATATGTAGGACTTTTGTGAGTTGTGACATTCACCCCTTGTATAAGAGAATTCCCAATCAATAACGTGAGTTATCCTTTAACACTTATCACGTCAGCGTCACATCAGCTTTAACATTTCACCTTAAATCCCCAAAAAACACCCACATCAATAACATTCCCAAGTTAAACTTTAACACTTCAACAATTTACAAAAAAACAACCCCTCATTTAGGGGCATAAATGAAAACAGAAAAGGAAAAAAAAAAGAAAAAAACGCAAATAACGCCCGTTATGCCACTAACGTGTAGGGACTAACGGCGCAATAACGCGCAGGCTCCAAAGGGATAACGCCACTAACGGCGTTATTTTGGCCAATAACGGCGTTAAGCCGTTAACGATGGGAATGCTCTAAATGAATCTCAGTCATCATCAAGTTACGAGTACAACTTTATAGAAGCATTCATATGCATAACAAATTTTCATAAGCTCGACACCTTGTGTCAAATACAAAGGTAAATGGTAAAACATTTAAGGGCAAATGATTGAAAAAAGTATCATACTTGTCATCATTTCTTTTTTATAGAAGCATTCATATGCATAACAAATTTTCATAAGCTCGACACCTTGTGTCAAATACAAAGGTAAATGGTAAAACATTTAAGGGCAAATGATTGAAAAAAGTATCATACTTGTCATCATTTCTTTTTTATAGAAGCATTCATATGCATAACCAATTTTCATAAGCTCGACACCTTGTGACAAATACTCGACACCCTGTGGCCTGTGTCCAAAACCAGTTCCTTTGAGCTAACAATACAAAACTAAGTAAAAATAGCTCAAAAATCACTCTTTAGCAGAAACTTGACAACATGAAGAACAAGATTTTTTAGTCTTTCTAGATGTAGCAATTTTCACTTCCTTGATCAAATGACCAAATATTTTAGCTTTGATTTCACCTCTTCTTGGTGGGAGGCTTACAACTCTTCTTGCTTCTTTGCTTTGCTCTTGAACCCATTTGCTTTGACTTTCCATTGGTCAAACTAGCTAGGCACTTTGTTTTGAGTTTTGAGTTTTTAGATAGATAGTGAGGCAAGTTCATGGTGTATTTATAGTCAAAAGAGTTCACACATAGTGAGTGTGTGGTGTCTATGTGAACAGGGCTACTTTCTTGTCATATATTTATCAAAATCATGTGATGTTTGAATTATTTGATGTTAACTAGGGAGAAGTCAAAAAATGGCTTTAGACATTGAATAATACATCCCCTGTTATTTAAGATGGAATAGGATTTTACCAGTTATTGATACTTAAGGTGTTAATATGAACGGATCCTATACTTTGAGAAACGGGTCAATACGAGTTTGAAGCGAAACGCTTCTTTATCCTAGCGTTAGTCGGATTAAGTAGATGTGAGAGATGTTTTCATAAGGTGTTGTATGATCGAAAGATACACTTTTTACCAATGTTTTAAAACCCGGAATGACCCGGCCGGCTGAACCGGGAACCGGCTCGGAGACCGGGCCGGATAGGACCGGGTTTTTGCATGATTGAGAACTGGATTGAACCGGTTTTCGTTGACCCGGTTTGAAAAACCCGGCCGGGACATTACTTTTTATCAAAAAAAATTAACAAAATGATTTTTTTTCCATTAATTTTTTTAAGTTTAATTGAAAAGTTAAAATGTTGATAACTAATAATGTTTGTTAAAATTTTGTAAAATAATAAATTATAGTTATATATGATCTTAGAATCACCAATTAATAAAGTTTTATTATAAACTATTTTATTATTTAGAATCACCTTGAAAATTTTGGCTATATTTTTATAGATGTAGACTTAAAAAGCAAAATTTATTGGTATAGTCTCAATTTTCTTCATCGGTTTAATCGAATGCATGAATAAAAACGGATAAAGTATTAAATCATGTAATACTAATTATTAAATATAGGAAAAAGTATATAAATGTATAGAACCGGTTCGACCCGGCGAACCGGCGACTAAGCCGGGTCGATAAAAAAAACCGGTTTTTAAAACACTGCTTTTTACTACGTTAAACCTTCAGCTCATGTAACATGTACTCGAAAAGAACTTATCAGTCCCAGAAGAGACAAAACATAATGCAAATCGATTCACTCAAAGTTATCTTGCTATATTTTACGTGTAAACTGTAAACCAAAAATGTTTATTAGCTGCATGTGAAGAAACATGATATGTGACATTTCTGTTTCATACCATTTTCATTCTTACATTTAGTTTTTGCAAGAACTATAACATTGTTTACAAAAAGTTTGGATGTTAATAATTCTGGGGGTACTACTAAATGTACCAATACATATTTAAACCTTGATAACCGTGCTCTTTTTTTACTCGTATTTAGCAACTGCTATGAATTAAGTGGGACCCTTTAAGAAGGTAAAGCACTAATCTTGTTGCACTCTATAAAGATTTTTCTTTTTCATTTTTATTATTTTCCTTATGCGTCAATTTTTTAGAAGGGATCGTCTATGTCGCATTTTGCAATTTTAAATTTTGCCAGAAAAAATATGTTGACATAATCTCTTCAGGAGTACCAAGTACATAATAATAGAAAGGGCAAATAATGATTTATTTTTTGAGTCAATTTATGGTAACATATATAGGAGTGAGGATTTAGAACCTAAACAAAAACTTTTAGGATTAAGCTAAAAATAGCAACATTTTTCGCTTTGGTCGAGTCCACCACAATCGGAACCACATGAGACAATTGTGATTGCTCATGTGAATGGCAACCATTATATTAAAACGATACTACGCGAAGTTTGCCCATTACCGTTAACTCATTCACTTTGTATTACATATAAAAGTGAAAATGCATCTGGATGAGATGACACATATGTTAGCCGTCAAAATGTGTTTCGCGAATATTATTATCGTATTCCGAAAAATATTGACCTAACAAAGTAATTATGTAACGTTATTTATATTGTATTTTTAATTATTCATTTTCAATAAAATTTGTATTATTTGTTCACTTATAAGTACGTACATGTATATGACAAAAGTAAAAAATTACTCCCTCCGTCTCAAAATTATTGTCAGGGGACAAGAATCACAAAGTTTAATAAAAGTGGGACCCCTATAAATCTCAACCACTCAAATGGAATATTCCTCAATTATATTCTCTTTTTCTTACTAAATATGGAAAGTGGACAATTAATTTGAGACGTCCATAAAAGGAAATATGGACAATAAATATGAGACGGAGGGAGTAAATATGACCAAAATAAAAAATAAAAAATTGAGAAAACATGTACACGTGGAAAGAGATTATTTACATTGAATGCCCTCTTTTGCCTCATTAATGTACATTAATGAAAGTAATCATATCCTTAGAATAATTTTATATATTTTTTATAATAAAGTCAATGATTAGCTCATTATGTTGGTGTATTTAGATGACCCTTAATTCTGTTTTGACTAGGAAGATCAGAAAACTTCATGTTTTTTTGTACAATCTAATTATATTTATGTCATTATAATGAGTGTGTTTGTATTTATGTGAGTTGACTTTATAAGTCTTCACAATGAATGTGTTGACTTTGTCATTTTTGCATGGGCCATGGGGACGTTTGAATTTTTTGACATTGATATTGAATAAGGATTTTGATGAGGTATGTCCTCCTCCGGATACTCCGGAGGAGACAATCACACTTAACTCCAAATGTTTCTAAGACAAAACCAATCTATGATGAGGCATTGTCTGCTCACGAGAGTTGTCACCATGAGAGTCGCTTTCGGCCAGTGAGCTGCTCAGAGAATTGTCACGTGAGTGCTCGCCGAGACCAATGTTTACTCGGGAGAGTCATGCGCCAGGGATAGCAATGTTTGCTCATGAGAGCAATATCTACTTAGGAAAGCAATGTCTGCCCAAGAGAGCATTGTTTGCTTAGGAGAGCAATGTCTATTCAGGAGGCATTGTCTACTCAGGAGAACATGTCTACTCAGGAGGCATTGTCTACTCAGGAGAACATGTGTACTCAGGAGGCAATGTCTACTCAGGAAGCATTGTCTACTCAGGAGGTAGAACATTATCTCCATCAGAACTAGTATGCTGACAACTGACACACATTGTACGATGATGTACGAATGGCACAGGCGTCTGGTCCACAACTAGCATGAAGACAACTTTGACCCCGAGGACCATGTCTGGTGCTCGTTAGCGCCTTATGTGCTTCCCCTAAAAGACAGCTTAGCTTCCACAAGAGATATGTCGTGGAGCTAATCTCAGGTAGTATAAAAGGAATGGTTCACACACATGAACGAGGACCCTTTTCCTACACACATACTCCGATAGAGACTTTTCTCTACCCTTAATCCTCTTTACTTATCACTTATTATTTATCATTCACTTATACCAAGTACTTACTCTCACGCCGGAGCTTGGTCTCGGACTAAAACCCGGCGAGCTAACGGTGTTCTCTCTTATTTCAGCCTACAAGAAGAAGGAGCTACCGCGGAGTCTCCTGAAGCTTAGGGTTGAAGAGCATCTACGAACATTTGCTCAAACATTGGCACCATCCGTGGGACTCGAACCCATGACCACGTGGGACCCTTATACCAATCTACTAAGCTCTAAGCAATGGACGGTTGTATTAGGATTCTCATCTGGAGGAAGGGAAAAACTTGAACACCGAGATACAAGTGACTAGGAGGACTCCTCCATGAGGAACCTCCGTTCCCGTCGGACCAGTTCATGAAGGACCTTCTTCACCATTCGTGAAGCAAAACTTTGAGGTGTTAAGGATCGTGGTCGAGGAACTTGACAATATGGGCAAGGAGAAAGCAACCCTCCCGTAGACTCTCGTGCGAAGGGTCATGAGGTGCTAGACTGGAGGAGTCTCAAGTTATTCAATCCGTGGAGGTCAGAGGATACTCCTCCTATGGATTAAGGTCATGTGAAGCACCATTTTCCTCGTACCCACTAGTTCTATCCCACATATCAGTTGTAGACACTTGTAAGTGCTTGAACTCTTTGTATTTACGCGTTCTAAAATTGCCATGCGGAGTTAAAAAGCACATAAGTAGAGTTGTTGGTAGCGCAACTATTAATCTTGCCTGAACCTCTTGTAAACGATGCATATTACCATATCTGGAGTATATATCTGGACCGCATGCCTAAAACACACGTTATGCATGAAGTTGCACCCTGTTAGGCTTTTTAGAAGCATGTATAAGTTACACCATTCGGAAAGATGATGTCATCTGGTGGATTAGAAGTGTCTCCTCCCCAACAAGTCACTAGGCTTGACTTAAACTATAGGCTTGTACCATGAAATTGCACCTTGAGCTACACTCTAGATATAAATGTTCATGTGAAATAGATTGACATATGGGTGGTCGAATACCCATCTTTAGGGGAATGATCCGTAAAGAGCTAGTATTCAAAGGCATAAAAGTATGCACCTGAATACTCCATTATGATAGGCCTCTCGAGCCGGTGTCTCTTCGGAACCATCCTAAGGTCATTGACATAAAGTATTATCTTACTATCTGGGAGAAAGTTCATAATTTCCTATTGAGCATTAGCACCTGAATGTTAGAACCTTAACTTTAAGCTAATTCCTTACTGCAGGGATCTCCAACTATGCCCCGGCTAAAGACTATTTCCTTTATGTCATAAATAATGGGAATCCTATTGTTTCATAAACTAACCCCGTCGAGACCTCCGAGTGAGAATTCTGAATGTGAACACTAAATGAGTGGGCTATGGTTTATTCAAATAACTCTTAATGAGAACACATAGTAAAATCCTTAATATATAAACAAACATCACCAACGGTCCTTCTAAATGGGCCTCTGGATGAAACCCCCTCGGGCTAAGGATACTCCGATTGAAACTCTTTGGGTGATCCCCGATCGAGATCCCTGATCAAGACAGCCTGTGTTAGTGACAGAAAAACCTTAAATAAACACTTAAAGGTTAAGACCTTTGATCAAAACCCTTGGTATGGCCTTCGATGAAGACCTCTTAACGAAACACCAATGGAACTCACAAATCGAAAACTCCGATCAAGATAAGATCCGAACGAAACCCTTCGGTTTATGATGTTATATCCTAACGAGGTACTCAAGCGGATAGATAAATAATGAGTCTTTTTGGGTTGCATTGGGCCTCCAAACAAGGCACTTGTGTGAAATGGTCACGCGACATTCCCAGAGTCTAGTACCAACTCTTTAGCAATACGTTAGAGCTAGACTGGGGGGACATGATGAGGCACATGGTCCAAAACTATTATTGTGTCCGAAAAATCACTTAGCCTCGACGAAACACCTGGATGAATGAGCAACCTCTCTAATTAGCTCGAAACTCGACATAGAGGCACAATATCGACCTGACTCGTAATTGACAACATAAGGAACATTACTCGGAAGTGGATTGGCTCTAGTTTTGACTATGGAGACATGGCGTACAATTCATCACCAAAATACGGTATGAATTACCGGACGGGAATCGCCAACCGAATCGATATTCTTTTCGCCGCACCCCGAACACTTGTACGACTATGAATGAAAGGTATATCATCAATCTCAGCACCTTCTTCATTCGAGGGCTCACTAGAGTCTGCTTGGGAGCCTTACTTGGTCAACCTCCCCTTTTTGGTTGCATCGGAAGGCTCTTGCTACTTAGTAGAGTACTTTTGCTTTGTCGATGCCTTTGCCTTTGCAACCAATTTGTGATCAGATCAAGTGGCAATTATCTCCTCCAGAGTAGGCCTGAGGCATAGCCAGGTCTTTTAAGACAGGTGAAGTAGTATGGTAGTGACCCACTCTTGTATCAAACTTCAAAATTTAATGGTATTCTTGGAAATTCTTTCATCCTTGATCAAGACATTCGAACAGATAGAAAAAATTCTCTAGAGTACCAACTCTTTGGCAATTTTGGCCTCCAAACCGGACAACCTTTTTTTAAGTCTAGTACCAACTCTTTGACAATACATTGATACTAGGCTGGGGGACATGATGAGGTATGTCCTCCTCAGGATACTCCGGAGGAGATAATCACAATTAACTCCAAATGTTTCTAAGACAAAACCAATCTATGATGAGGCATTGTGCGCACGAGAGTTGCGACCCATGAGAATTTTGCCGCTCAGGAGAATTAATCTGCTCGCGTGGTATGCCTCGAGAGACCAATGTTTACTCGGAGAGCCGCTGCTCGGGAGAGCATTATGCTTTCAGGATAGCAATGTTTGCTGATGAGAGCAATATCTACTTAGGAGAGCAATGTCTGCCCAAGAGAGCATTGTTTGCTTAGGAGAGCAATGTCTATTCAGGAGGCATTGTCTACTCAGGAGAACATGTCTACTCAGGAGGCATTGTCTACTCAGGAGAACATGTGTACTTAGGAGGCAATGTCTACTCAGGAAGCATTGTCTACTCAGGAGGTAGAACATTATCTCCATCAGAACTAGTATGCTAACAAGCTGACACACATTGTATGCGATGATGTCACGAATGGCACAGGTCCACAACTAGCATGAAGACAACTTTGACCCCAGGGACCATGCACGGTGCTCGTCGGCCTACTATGTGCTTCCCCTAAAAGACAACTTAGCTTCCACAGAGATATGTTGTGGAGCTAATCTCGGAGTAGTATAAAAGGAATGGTTCACACACATGAGCGAGGACCCTTTTCCCACACACACTCAGATAGAGACTTTTCTCTACCCTTAATCCTCTTTACTTATCACTTATTATTTATCATTCACTTATACCAAGTACTTACTCTCACGCCGAAGCTTGGTCTCGGACTAAAAACCCGAGGCGAGCTAACGGTGTTCTCTCTTATTTCAGCCTACAAGAAGAAGGAGCTACCGCGGAGTCTCCTGAAGCTTAGGGTTGAAGAGCATCTACGAACATTTGCTCAAACAGATTTCATATGGTCCTAAGCCACTGAAGGTAACGTGGACTCAAGGGCATTCAATTCGGATAATGTTATTTTTGGGACGATGTTTGAGCGCCTGAAAAAATGAGGGTCAAAGGTCAAACATATTTCTCAACAGTCAACAGTTCAACAGTCAAAATAATGATAACTCAAAAGTCAAAGTTTACAAAAGAAAACAAAATAAAATATGGTTGTCAGTTTAACGGTTTGACCTACTTCGTTACATTCAATGACCCCCCTACATTTGTGATCATTAATTTGAACTAACCTTTATTACTACTAACTAGATGATTAACTGATCATTAAAAATAGTTTTTTTAACCAACTCACAAATACAAATCAGATAAACACAGTCTCAAGCTTTGCGACATCGACAAACGACACACATGTACTGTACAAGAAACCAACAAAGCGAACGAATGAGCCTAACAAAACTGGACCAAAAAAAGGAAACACCAGCACCAACCAAAACAGCACTTGGACCTGAAATACTAAACACGAGCACAAAACAAAGGTGGGTGATACTCACACCACATTTTTTTATGTATCATGATTTGTGCATTCTGATGTTATGCGGTCTATATAATCATGAAATTGTGGTGCAAGTATCAAAAAATTTGGTGTAAGTATCAATTCCCCAAAACAAAATTGCAGCAACATCAAACACAAAACGAACTAATAACCACAAAAGGAACATCCAAACTTGAAACAAGGAGAAACAACGACCCCTAAATTTTTTTGTTTTTTTTACATACATCTCATTCCATTTTTAGTTTTAGAAAGTAAATAAATTGATGGGTTGTGAGGTTTTAACTTTGTTTGTCATGCAACTTGTATAAAAAGTTAAAAGGGAAATGATAAAAAAAAGTATTATACTTGACATCATTTGCTTTTGTGGGTAGCAAATAATTTTTTTTTTCTTTTGTGGGTACTATACTTTCAAATTCATCCTCTTTAGGGTATTTTGCGAAATTTTTGAACATTTTTGCCCCTCTTAGCTAATTGAAATTTTTTTTTCCCGAAGGGCAAAAATATTACATAGTATCCTAAAGAGGATGAATTTGAAAGTATAGTACCCACAAAAGCAAAAACTTTTGTTCGCTACCCAAAAAAGCAAATGATGACAAGTATGATACTTTTTTTTTATCATTTGCTAAAAGTTAAAAACATATTCATAAACTAATAAGATTTCTTTGTCTATATTATTTAGAGTGACTTTCAACCCAAGCGGTTAAATTCATTTGACTATCTGAGACAAATTAAATATTTAAGTAGACATGCGTCAGTGCATGAGTCTGGCCTTGAAAATCACATGAATATAAGAGCATCCGGTGTGGACGATTTCGTCCCTCGCTGGGAGGCTCGCCGTGCTCATACGCCACAGGGGTGGCTTCGCCACGCCGCCATCGAAGACAAAATCGTGGGGACGACGAGAGGAAGAAACCTGCAAAGGTGGGACCAAGAAATATTTGTAGCGTTTGTACGTGTGTTTCTAGTGTGTGTTTGTGTGTATGGTTTTATTGAATAAAAAAAATAAAGTGGTAGTGGTGGGTCCCAAATGAAGAGGTTGAGGTTTGTTATGAGTGAGGAGGGCGTTTGTTGTGGAAAAATAGGATGCTGATGTGGCGCTGAGGTGGCACGACGACGAAGCTAACCCTTGTTATGACACCTGATGCTCTAAGGTGACTGATAAATATGTTTTGAGCATATATGGAGAACGTTAGTTAGAGTATAATCTGTCGGTAAATTTAGTACACTTGTGGGATTAGTTCACACCTAGTTTTGGGTTAGGAGGTACGGAGTGTACACCCATGAGGTCCCTGAACACCCTGACTCGACTCAATATTGGTTTGTACTGCTAGTGTATTGGTTACTCTTTGCTAGTGTAGTAACTGATGGTTCCTCTTGGTAGTGTTATGGTTCCTGCTAGTGTAATGGTTCCTCGGTAGTGTTGCAGTGATTAATCTGTAACAGCTTTGACTCATTCAATTGGCTGTTATGACTGCTTTATGACCACGTTTAATTGGTCATGTAACCACTATACCTATGATAATGGAGGTTTATTATGGGTGATTAATTGGCCGTTAATCATTCATAATGTCCATTGACTAGGAGTGAGTATTCTCTACTATAAATAGAGATGATATTCATCAGCATGATGATACTGAAAAAACACACTGAAATCAGGAGAAACAAACAAAAGCTTAAACACTCATTTGCGCAAGAGTTATTGATTTGTGCCTATTTCAATAACTAACATTTGGTCTTATCCCAAGTAGATATTTGTGTAACCCATGCATAGGGTTGAATAGTTTACTTTGGAAAGTGATTACATGATTCCAAGTGATATCCGGAAACCACCTAGTGGTATTGCAGTTGCTACTGATTGTCTTAACCTTGTTCTGGTATTGCAGTTGCTACTGATAATCAATGGTTGTTGCTGCAATGAAACACATGGCTTCAAACTTTGCCAAGCTTGATAAGTTTGAAGGGGTGGACTTTAGGAGGTGGCAGAAGAAGATGCACTTCTTGCTGTCAATCATGAGTGTGGTCTATGTTCTGACTACACCTATTCCTGATGATGGGGATGATGCTACTGTGGAGCAGATCATGAGGAGGAGCAAATGGGAGAATGATGACTACATTTGCAGAGGTCTAATTCTCAATGGTATGTCTAATTCTCTATTTGACATTTATCAGAACTTTGAATCTTCCAAAGAAGTGTGGGATTCCTTGGATGCCAAATATATGGCTGAGGATGCATCAAGTAAGAAGTTTCTTGTAAGTAATTTCACAAATTACAAGATGACTAATTCAAGACCAGTCATGGAACAATACAATGAACTTCTTGGAATACTTGGAAGGTTTACACAACACAATATGCACATGGATGAGGCTATTTTAGTCTCTTGTGTTATTGATAAACTTCCTCCTTCTTGGAAAGATTTCAAGCATACCTTGAAACATAAGAAAGAGGAGTTAACTCGGTTGAGTTAGGCGATCATCTAGCGCATTGAGGAATCTATCAAGGTGCAGGATAATGACAAGCCAAAGAGTAGCAATGCTACTGGTGCATCTGTTGTCAATATGGTGGAGCATAACAACTCCATCAGGTACAATGACAATAAAGGCAAACGCAAATATCATGACAACACAAGGGCAGATCCTAACAAGAAGGCAACACCTACTTGTTGGAAATGTGGCAAATCTGGTCACATTAAAAGGGATTGCAAGGGTGTTAAGGTTGGTGGTAAAGCCAATGGATCAGGCACTAATGGTTCAGGGAGTGGTGGTTTTACCAACTCACTGAAAGGATGATGATGTTGCGTGGTGGGTTGACTCTGGTGCAATAGTTCATGTGTGTAAAGATAGAAGCTGGTTCAAGACTTATGAGTCACTGAATGATGGTTCTATTCTTCACATGGGTAATGAGTCAACAGCCTTGGTGCATGGTCGTGGTTGTGTAGATCTTAAGTTTAGCTCTGGAAAGATTGTAACTTTGTTTAATGTTATTCATGTTCATGATATAAGGAGGAACTTGGTTTCAAGTATTGTTTTGAATAATCATGGATATAAACAAGTTATTGAGTCTGATAAATTTGTCTTGTCTAAAAGTGGTGTTTTTATTGGTTTTGGCTATTTGTGTAATCAAATGTTCAGGCTTAATATTGTCACTGATAGTGATGATTCAGACTTTGTGACCACCTCTGACCAGACTGACTCTACCTTTTGGCATGCTAGACTTGGCCATGTACACTATAAAAGGATGCAAGATATGTATAAGGATGGGTTAATCCCAGCATTTGACATGGATACTGAAAAGTGTAAAACTTGCATGTTGACCAAGATAACCAAGAAACCTTTTCAAGGTGTTAAGCGTGAGACTAAGCTCTTGGAGCTAATACACAGTGACCTGTGTGATTTGCATGCCACTCCATCTTTGGGGAATAAGAAGTACTTTGTGACATTTATTGATGATGCTTCTAGGTTTTGTTATGTCTATTTGTTACATACCAAGAATGAAGCATTAGATAAATTCAAAGTGTTTAAAACTGAAGTTGAATTACAACTTGGGTCCCTGATCAAAAGATTAAGGACTGATAGGGGAGGTGAGTACATGGATACTTTGTACTTTCAGTCTGTTGGTATAATCCATGAAACGATCGCTTATACTCCTCAAAGAAATGGTATTTCGAAAGGAAAAACAGGTCTTTGAAGGAGATGGTTAATTCCATGTTGTCATATTCAAGACTGAGTCAAGGGTTCTGGGGTGAAGCTATGTTAACAGCTTGCTATTTATTAAATAGGATTCCCAACAAAAGGAACAAGGTTACCCCTTATGATCTGTGGACTAGAAAGAAACCCAACCTGAACTATCTCAGGGTTTGGGGTTGTAGGGTTGTTGTAAGACTCCCTGATCCAAAGTCGAAAACTTTGGGTGAAAGAGGCATTGATTGCATCTTTGTTGGATATGCGGAGCATTCCAAGGCTTTTAGGTTCTATGTCATTGAACCTAATGAATATGTTTCAATTAACTCCCTAATTGAATCAAGGGATGCAAACTTTTATGAGAATAGATTCTCATCAGTCCCTAGACCAAATCAGAGGATTCCTAATGGAACTCATGGCGTGTGTATCGAGGTCCTCGATGAATTACCATCGAGAGGTCCCGATGAGGTTGTTGTTCAACAACCGAACCTATGCTTAGAAAGAGCAAAAGGGTGAGGACTCCAAAGTCATTTGGACCTGAGTTTCAACTATACTTAGTTGAAGGAACAAGGATGAGGTCTCAGACCAATACTCCTATTGCTTCATTGTTGAGGATAAGCCCAAGACATTTGAAGAAGCAATGAAGTCCCAGGATATTGCTTTCTGGAAAGAAGCAATCAATGATGATATGGATTTCCATCATGGGCAACAACACTTGGATGTTGGTTGATCTACCACCAGGTTGCAAACCTCTGGGTTGCAAATGGATTTTCAAAAGGAAAATGAATGTAGATGGAACTATTGAAAAGTCAAGGCTAGACTAGTCATTCAGGGCTTTAAACAAAAGTCAGGAATAGACTATTTTCATACTTATGCCCCTCGTGGCTCGTGTCGATACCATATCTGGCGATTGCTTTGGCATCAAATCACAATCTGATCATTCATCAGATGGATGTGAAAACAACTTTCTTGAATGGTGAATTGGATGAGGAGGTTTATATGAACCAACCTCAGGGCTTCATCTTTCCTGGCAATGAAAACAAGGTGTGTAAACTGATTAAGTCTCTTTATGGACTAAAGCAGGCACCTAAGCAATGGCATCAAAAATTTGATGAAGTGGTTTTGTCTAGTGGTTATGTTCTTAACCAAGCTGACAAATGTATATATAGTAAATTTGATGAATCTGGTAAATGAGTCATCATTTGTCTATATGTTGATGACATGTTCATCTTTGGCACTGACCAAAATCGTTGACGACAAAGGAATTTTTGTCATCAAGGTTCTCCATGAAGGACATGGGTGAGGCCGATGTTATCCTTGGTATAAGGATTAAACATGAAAGTAAAAGAATTTCTATCTCTCGGTCTCATTATATTGAGAAGGTGTTGAGAAATTCAACTACTTTGATTGTACTCGGTGAGTACACCTATGGATACTTGTGAGAAGCCGATGCCTAATAATGGCAAAGTTGTATCTCAACTTGAGTATTCCGGGGTAATTGGTCACTGATGTATGCCATAACTTGTACAAGACCCGATATTGCTTTTGTTGTGGGTAAATTGGCGGTATACTAGTAATCCTAGTGCTCATCAGCGGCAAGCAATTGAGGATCTTGAAGTATCCGAAGGAAATATGGACTATAGTCTTTCATATCTTGGTTATCCTTCGGTGTTGGAAGGATACACCGATGCAAGTTGGATCAAGAATAACAAGACAATTGCCTACCGGTGGTCGGGTATTCCTACTTGGTGGAGGTGCAATTTCTTGGGCATCCAAGAAGCAAACTTGCATTACCAGTTCAACAATGGAATCTGAATTTGTGGCTTTAGCAAATGGTAAAGAAGTGAATGGTTGAAAAACTTGCTTCTTGAGATTCCATTGTAGCCTAAACCTATAGCACCTATTTCTATCCGTTGTGATAGTGCAACTACATTGGCTAAGGCTTATAGCCAGATGTACAATGGTAAGTCTAGACACTTAGGTGTCAGACATAGCATGATTCGTGAGCTTATCATGAATGGGGTGGTATCTATAGAGTTTGTTAGATCTCAACAAAATTTAGCTGATCACTTGACGAAGGGATTGGCTAGAGACTTGGTTATAAAGTCTGCTAAAGGGATGGTTTTAAGTCCAACTTAGTCACTGAATGCTAGGACACCCAACTACCTCGTAAGGAAACTTGGGAGCTGAGTTCAATGTGGAAAGCTGAACATTCAGTGGAGCACGTGTTTTATTTACATCCCAAGGTTGTGCTTTCGAACCTCTTGAAAGGAGGATGAAGTCTTTACTTCTTAATGGTTAATTTTCTTTGAAAAAGTGCTTGGCGGAAGCATGAATAAAGAGGAACCACCTATGTAAATGTTGAAGTTTTGCCGCCAGGAGCTTTAGACTTTTGGCTCTTTCAACATTTATGAATTTGGATATGGACACATGGCTTGTATAGTGTCAGGAGCTTTTAAGTGTTTGAAAACTTGTGTGTATTTTATCTTCAGGTATTCAAATGGGTTGAAGGGTTCAATTCTTAGAACACCCTGATTCTCGAATATTTGAACGTGTAATGTACTAAGATGAAAATTCAATCCTCAAGATATTTTCGTTTATGCACATGTTTTGTTTGATGTTTGTTTTTCTTGAAAAGGAAGTGAACTAAATTTGGGGAGGATTTTTGGTAAATTTAGTGCACTTGTGGGATTTGTTCACACCTGGTTTTGGGTTAGGAGGTACGGAGTGTACACCCATGAGGTCCCTGAACACCCTGACTCGACTCAATAGTGGTTTGTACTGCTGGTGTATTGGTTACTACTGCTAGTGTAGTAACTAATGGTTCCTACTGGTAGTGTTATGGTTCCTGTTGCTAGTGTAATGGTTCCTGCTGGTAGTGTTGCAGTGATTAATCTGTAACAGCTTTGACTCATTCAATTGGCTGTTATGAGTGCTTTATGACCACGTTTAATTGGTCATGTAACCACTATTCCTATGATAATGGAGGTTTATTATGGGTGATTAATTGGCCGTTAATCATTCATAATGTCCATTGACTAGGAGTGAGTATTATCTACTATAAATAGAGATGATATTCATCAGCATGATGATACTGAAAAAACACACGGAAATCAGGAGAAACAAACAAAAGCTTAAACACTCATTTGCGCAAGAGTTATTGATTTGTGCCTATTTTAATAACTAACATTTGGTTTTATCCCAAGTAAATATTTGTGTAACCCAGTCATAGGGTCGAATAGTTTACTTTGGAAAGTGATTACGCGATTCCAAGTGATATCCGGAAACCATCTAGTGGTATTGCAGTTGCTACTGATTGTCTTAACCTTGTTATGGGAACTACCACCAACATAATCAAGCACCACGTGTTCAAAGCGAGGGTTATAAAGTTTTGAGCTTATGATGTAGTGAGTTGTGATTATATGCTTAGGACTTTAGGATGAAGTACGTCAATATATACAATCTTTTCTGTTTTCTTCTTTGTTCCGATTTCAAAATGTGTAGCCAAAAACATAGTCTTGCATATAGTTGCAGTAAAATCATAGAAAATAATATTAACAAGCAACCAATTATTTAGTAAATCAGTAATCTTTGTCCCATTTTCAAAAGGATAAGTAATCTTTGTTGGTTTGTGGGAGTTTTGAAACACGTCAAAGCAACTAAACGTGTATGAGCCGATGGGGGCACACGCGATAAACACGAGTATACGTGTTGAACATAAACTATACTTGAATAAACGCACCGAATATGCATGTAACTTGACCCGTAAACTGTTTTGACCCGTGGGCTTTTAGGAGTTCATGTTTGGGTCGAAATTGGGAAAGCCTTGGGCCTAGTGAATCCCATACGATTAGTTATAGAAGGGTTGGGTTTGTGTGTGGGTTTTTCAACTTGTTGACCAAGCTAGGTTTTCTAGTTGGTATGACATAAAGCCTATATAAGCACATCTCCTGCTTTTACCTTTGCATGCATAACTTTAGTTTCTAAACCCTACAGCCGAACACATAATCTCTGCTTCTTCATTCTTGGTTGACTTGTAAATCAAGTTGACAAAGAGGATTTTGTTTTGGTCTTAAACTTGTATTCGTAACAAGTATTAAGGTTATTGATTAGCTCTTGATTTTGTCTCCTTGTCGACACAATAAACAGAAGAACTAGGGTGTAATCTGCTCCGCCGTGACTCCTCATCTTGTACGAGAAGATATCGGACAAGGCGTGTCCGATATCGGTAAGCTTTAACAAGTCGTTTTCGGCTTTGTTGGTTCTCGGACAGAAGCAACTTGGTTTCCTTGGAGATATTCTGTACGTGGGGTTTTATTCAAGTGGTCAAGGTTGTTGACTTGGTTTTTGTTTTAGTTTACGTTCTCGACTAGCTACATCGAACGTATACGTGAATCGGGTTTGTGTGTGATACTCTTCGAGACATCTATTTTAGATACTTTAAGGTTTCGTAGGGTTTCTTGTTCCTTTACTAGAGTTCAATTGCCAAGCAAGGTTAGCCTTCTTTATTCCCTTTTAATTAATTAATAATGTATTAATTATGTGTTTATTATTTACGTGTTAACATAATTGTATCAACTAGATCCATTATCCGCTGCACTTTCGTAGAGGTTCTTGGTTAACTAGATCTAAAATCCCAACAGTGGTTTTGAGCCAACTCGTTTTTGCGATTATGGGTTATACGTTTCTGATATTAATAAACATGTTTTAAAAGGGCTTCATGAAACCTAGTTTAGTTATTATGTTTTATTTTAATTTTGACAATTACATGCAATACTTGTCAATTTTTAATAAATAATAACTAGTCACACACAAATTAAAATTATATTGATAATTAGAATTAATTTGTTAATTAGAATTTAATTTACATGTGAATTATAATTACCTTGTTAATTGAAATTAAATTGTTAATTTAGAATTACATGTAAAATTTGAATTATTTGCTAATTATAATTAAAAGCTAATTTGTATTTATTAATTGTTAATTAGAATTATTGTGATAATTAGAATTACATATTGATTTAAATACATATATTGCGTAATTACTTGTTAATTGGGATTGTCATGCTTTATGTGTTTTTCCGGCCACAAGACCCACTCAATTGCTTTTCTAAGTGATGTATGGGGCGATCTAGGTACTGCATCCTAGTGATGGTCTTATGGTTCTCCGTTTGGGGAAGACTCGAAAGAGGACTCGGAACAATATGTGGTTATTTATATTAATGTTTATGCTTGTATGTTTGTGATTCCTATATGTGCATTATTACTTGTTTTGACACCTAATTGTATCTAATATGGAATAATACATATCGTAACCATAACATTAATATTGGTCTTTATTTACACGCCTAAATATCATGCTCATTGTGACCTGCTATTTGATTCGTGGAAAATTGTTTTTGTAAAATAAAGTGACCTAATATATGAAACACGTTTTCAAGAATTTAAAAACTAGAAGTTATGGACACTTGGGATGTACGGCTCACCCACTAGAACAAACTAGAAAGGGGGTTTAAAGAAGTGAGCACAGTCTCACTGAAAGGATGTCTAAGGTTATGCTTCTGCTTACGGTCCTCCTCCTGCGTTCGATTGGAGCTATCGTGAACCATGATGATCACTACAGTGTCATTACTAAAAAGTTTTTAAAATTAGTGTTACAAAGTTGTTTTGCATGCTTTTTTGTACACGACTTTTACCACATTTATGTGTGCATACCTATTTGTAAATATTAAGTCTATGCCACCCAACTATGGACACGTGCACTTGGATTGACTTTTCTGGTCAGACCTAAGGGCCTTTCCAACCCATGGTAATTATTTCTCACCGGTCGGACCTCGGTTATTTTTACACGTTCATACTTGGTCGACTTATATCGAGTTAACACGGTCGGACCTCGGACCCGAGGCATAAGATGAGAACTAAACATGCTTTTGACATTATTACTTGATACTAATGCCTTAAACAGTCTCGTAAATCTAAGAGTTGCATTTTGCAATTAACGCTCGTCGCTTACCTCTTGTCCTATTTTTTACACACTCGGACCTATGGTAATTAAGTGGGGTCTCAAGATGGATCTTAGTCTTAATTAGTAATTAATTGGGTAGTTAATTTTTTTAAGAATGTAATTATCGAAAATACTATATTTGAACTTTTTATGTTCTGGTTAATTGTGTTATTGCAACATAATTCGTAAACAAATTTGTTTTTCTTTGAAAGACAAACTTAGTCTCTTTTCCTAGTAAGAAAAGTGAGACTTATACCTATCTTTTCTCCTTAGTTGACAAACTAAGATAGGATTCCAAAATTGATAAACTCTTATATGATCTTTCATTACCCTTTTCGTGGTCTAGAGTTAATTGAAAGATAGAATATTTTGTGTAACTGGAAACATTGTGTTTAGAGCTACTAAAATAAATAACATCCTGCACTTGTCACGATGTATGAGTTTAAACCGCAAAGATTAAAGGAATTACTAGCATATTTGCTAGGTAATCTTCTTGGACTCTTATTATTCCTAAAGTGCTAATTACCCTTGGGGCTATGTAGACGATAAAGGAGGAATGCATGCTAAAGATTCAAGTTAATTGAATAATAGAATGGTTAGTCCATTGTCTACATAAGTAGAACTTCATATACTCTGCTCAATACCTAAGTACATGCTACTCGTAGGCAATTGAAGAGAATAGGAAAGTATATAAAACTGCTATATGCTTTCTCTTTGGAAATGTAACACTTACAAAGTTGACAAATCCAATGGGAGCAGTTGCATTTTATTACTGAAATATCATTCATGTAATGTTGTCAATTTCGATGGGAGCTGGGATTTATTTCTTGTTAGTCACCCATATCATTTCAAACTAGCTTTGAAATAATCAATTACTTTCTGAATATGAACAACCATTGCTTAAAGGAAAATTGCATTTTATTTTATCAGATAACTCGTTGCCTTCCTGTTGTCGCTTCCTGAAGTGTTATCTATAGAATAATAATCCACAATTCCTTATTAAAGGTTATGGTTCTAAAACTACTTATGATATCTATGACATTATCATATCGTTTGAACAATCAATCACGTGTTGTTTGTTTTCATAATATGATGTTGTACCTTACACAAGTGGGAGAAATCTCAAAATATGTGCAAGGAACAACAAGATTATTGGTATCTCTTGACCGCAAGGTAAGGAAACTAATAAATCTACTAGGACTTAAATATGTTAGATGTTTAATGCCCTACTACATGTAAATAAGAATTCTACTAGGACTTAAACAAATGAGATATTTATTGCCCTACTACATTCTAATAATGATTCTACTAGGACGTGAACACGCTAGATGTTTGTTTCCCTACTACATTCAAATGTCATAATATAGTGTAAAGATACTTCAACATTTGACTACATGTTTTAGTCAACATAATTATGGTTATATGATAATGATCATAATTCTGAAGTATAAAATTAACTTGAAATTACTATAGAACTCAATAGTTTGCGTTCATGATTACTTTTATTAGTATAATTATGCTTACATGTTAAGACATAATTATGAAGTCCTTGAATTAGTCAATGACTTATAACATAAAGTATATATAGTAAATGTGTTATGTCTTATAGTTAACACATAAACATGAGGCTTTGAATTATTCAAAGATTTATAATGTATTATTGAAATGTTCTGTTTTCTTGTTAACACATAAACATATAATCCTTGAACAGTTCTGTCTTCTTGCGAACACGTGAACATAAGGTTCTTGTATTGTTCAATGAATATAAATTATTGCATGCACTTGGTTCGTAAATACTTTATATGCAATTTGGCTTGACCCAATTGACAAGTATTTGGTCCCAAGAGAATTAAGTTATCTATAGAATTCTGATATAGGTTCACAATTCTAATAACTCATAGGATACCACTTCATTATGGTATGTCTAATGTGTTTGATCAAACCTTATTCATATTGTTTGGTTTCTGATAGCTTTAATTGCTCTACCTCCAAAAACATATCAAGGTTAGAAATTGCGTGTGTCATGGATACACTCAATATAGTTCAAACCTAGAAGGTATTCAAGACAACCCATAACTGAAAACCCTAATTCATTAGGGATTTGAGGTTTTACTATTCAAACCAATTGAATCATAAACCCTTTTGGATTTTTGATTTTTCTACACTTCCTAGCTTGAAGATTGTAGTTTTGATGTTCTTCCTTGCTTGACGAAACACAAAACTATTGCTAGAATTTTTGGTTAAAGAGTGATACTAAATTAGAGTTTTTCTATGAACCCTAATTTGAGTTGTTGGAAGGAATTCCGTTATGTCTTGATTTAAGTTTTGAATTTGTTAAATCTTATGAAGCATTTTATTAACAAATCTTGAGATGAGAACTTAAAATGTATTTTGTGGTTCTCCATAAGGAACAATTTATTGTTGCTTAAATACTTAGTATTTAGAGAATTTTCTCTACTTATAAAAGTAAGTGGGAGTATATACATATCTCAAAGTTTTTGAGAAAAAATACTTAACCTTCTAAAATCTGCTTATTAATGTCATACTAAGGTTAAACATGAAAATGTTGACCAAAGTATAATGATTACTCTCATTCATAAATCCGAAAGGATGCCTCATCACTTGAGTGATATTTTGTATAAATCTTTGAGGGATGTAAGTTAGAAGATTGTTGTAAATCAGCTAACTACTAGAACATTATCATATCTTGAATCTGATAAATGTTTTAGTACTATGAATGATAAGATGCAGTCCTTAAAAGGCAAATCGAGTTTTGAGCTTGATTGTTATTTCGCCTAACAGTTAACCTATGAGGTTGGAATGAGTTTCTTTTGAAGAAAGACTCACAAGGACAAAATTGTATACATATTAATGCATGGCATTTTATAAGAAGTTTTTAATCATACTTAAGCAACTGACTGTGATTAAATTTTCTTATATAATACACGCATTAATTATATAAAGATATTTAATTATCATACATGTGATTTGTATGTTGAATATGACAATTAGATTTTATAACTCTTTCTTTATGATTACCTTTTGCGAGGACGGTGTGTAATCAAAATGGTTATGAATCTATATTATCTTTATGTAGTATACAAAATTTGAGCAATCCATATTTTGGATTGTATCATGCATCTAAGAGCTGAGATATTGAATTTAATTACAATATGATTACGTTGAATTAAGATAACTCTTGAGTACATCAGACATTGAGTGGGAGCATTGTGTTTTTCCTTAAAATTTACATGTTGAAGATATCATTCTATTTAAGCTAGATATTGATCCTTAAGCTTGGAATGAAACTTCACTTGAAATTTAGGGAATAAAACAAACAACCTTGGAATAGATGTTTATATGGAATAAACAAATGCGGAAAATAAAGTCTAACACAAATGCAATATATTATTCAAGCAAGTCTTCAATGATATATTTCACTTGGAATAATTTACATGGATGGAAACCTTGTGTTTTTAACTAAGGATTCATCATGTATATATTATATTGTGTATAATACTAGTTGTTGCTTTTGTATAAGAACAAAATGAGCTGACAACAACAATATCTAATTGAGAGTGTTTAGATTATTGTTTTTATAAATGTTTACGAATTATAAAGCATAGTGTTGTATAAGTACAAATGATGCTAGAGGATTATTTATACTACTTGTAGCAGGATTTTATCATTTATGAAAAATCTGCTAACTAGTTGTGCTCAACATAGAGCATTGTTGCATTACACATTAATGAATGAGAATACTTTACACTTTTAGAAACTGTAAAGATGATGTCATATGTCGTTGATTTCTAATACCTCATGCAAGGTAAGGCGACATCTCCATACTATAATTCTTGCAATAGTATGAGCATATGAGATAAGACACTCATCTTATATTTCAAATCTCTCACTATAAGTGATATTTTGAAATAAGTATTCGGAAAGTTTATTCAGATGACTATTTAGTTTTTCTTTTAAAGAAAGGTTGAAAATGTTGGAAACATTAGGCTTCAACTTACTAAATGAGTTTCATGCATATCAGTTTTATTATTTGGATAATTGGGATTGCAAGACAATTTTTACTTTATGATGAATAAAGATACTTGGTATTTGTTATTCAATCATATAATAATTGTTATCCTATATTTGCATGTTTAATACTTGAATAATTTTTATTATTCTAAATATGTCCATCGTCAGTTAACAATATGGGAATATTGTTATGATAAGGAAAATGTGAGTGTTGGTTATAATTCTAACGAGAATTCGGATTGTTCCCACCAAACTCATATGTATTCACTAGAGATGCATATTGGATTCCCCAACTTTCAAACATTTACTTTTGGATCCTTGTTATAAGTAAAATATTGAAAATGGTTTGTTATCTTCATCCTTAGACTTGAGATACAAGCAAGTTCAGTTATGTGTGGATATCATTTTTTGTAAGTATACACAAAACGCTATTTGAACAAGGTAGTTATAAAAGCTATATTTCGGAGTGATGTAAAGTAGCATCCACAACACTTGTAGTCAATAAAGGATTTGTTACTCCACTTGATATGTGCAGAAAGATACCATGGCGCCTCTCATTTAATCGATAATCTGTCGGCCGAACCCAAAGGGTAATGCAAGATGATTCTTGATTACATTTGGTATATCCGAATTAAAATCTATAACGAGATTGTAAATGGTTAAACTATATGGAATGATTTGAGATCCATAATCCATGGTTTAACGGTATCTATAACAAAGGATGATTAGAGCAAGACATTGAATGACCATGCTATGAAAATTTTTACGAAACTATTCTATCAGACACTTTTAGTTAAAAAGCGAGTGAGAGCGTTTGCTAGGCGTTTCCGTCGTTAGTTTTGTGTGCTATTCGACACACCAACTCCCAAGTGGGAGCTGTTGGTTTGTGGGAGTTTTGAAACATGACAAAGCAACTAAACGTGTATGAGCCGATGGGGGCACACGCGATAAACACGAGTATACGTGTTGAACATAAATTATACTTGAATAAACGTTACCCGAATATGCATGTAACTTGACCCGTAAACTGTTTTGACCCGTGGGCTTTTAGGAGTTCCTGTTTGGGTCGAAATTGGGAAAGCCTTGGGCCTAGTGAATCCCATACGATCAGTTATAGAAGGGTTGGGTTTGTGTGTGGGTTTTTCAACTTGTTGACCAAGCTAGGTTTTCTAGTTGGTATGACATAAAGCCTATATAAGCACATCTCCTGCTTTTACCTTCGCATGCATAACTTCAGTTTCTAAACCCTACAGCCGAACACATAATCTCTGCTTCTTCATTCTTGGTTGACTTGTAAATCAAGTTGACAAAGAGGATTTTGTTTTGGTCTTAAACTTGTATTCGTAACAAGTATTAAGGTTATTGATTAGCTACTGATTTTGTCTCCTTGTCGACACAATAAACAGCAGCAACTAGGGTGTAATCTGCTCTTGCTCGTGACTCCTCATCTCGGACAGAAAGCAGAAGATATCGGACAAGGCGTGTCCGATATCGGGTAAGCTTTAACAAGCTGTTTTCCAGCTTTGTTGGTTCTCGGACAGAAGCAACTTGGTTTCCTTGGAGATATTATGTACGTGGGGTTTTATTCAAGTGGTCAAGGTTGTTGACTTGGTTTTTGTTTTTGTTTACGTTCTCGACTAGCTACATCGAACGTATACGTGAATCGGGTTTGTGTGTGATACTCTTCGAGACATCTATTTTAGATACTTAAAGGTTTCGTAGGGTTTCTTGTTCCGTTACTAGAGTTCAATTGCCAAGCAAGGTTAGCCTTCTTTATTCCCTTTTAATTAATTAATAATGTATTAATTATGTGTTTATTATTTACGTGTTAACATAATTGTATCAACAAGATCCATTACCCGCTGCGTACTCGTAGAGGTTACTGGTTAACTAGATCTAAAATCCTAACAATCTTCTGGTGCATAAACCAAAAATATCATTTGAACTGGTTGATACTTCGAACCACTACGCGCTAAAAACAACAATATAATAACTTGACAAATAGAAAGAATGTCATACAAGTAAAAAAGGTGATAAGAATGCCAATAGTGACTTGAGGATGCCAATATTGCTTTGATAGAAAATGCAACGATATCAATAGTAAATTAAAACCATTTACTTGTATTTCTTTTCATTAGCCTTTCTCATGGGCCCTTAAAAGAAATCAAAGCAAATTTAGTGTGTTTTCAAGTGGAAAGAAAATGAAATAAAGTGCTATGATGCTGCTGATCTTCTAGTGTAGATGGTGAATTTTGGTTTCTGGTTTGTGTTTGTGTTTTAGGCATTTATGCCGGTTTGTTTTTGCCATAATTGGTTTGTTCGGGGTCCTGCTAAATGAGTGTGTTTCATGTGTCGCAAGCTTTGAGACTATCTTGTTGCCTGTTTGTTTTTGTAGTTGCTTATAATTGTATCTATATAACTTAGCTTTTGGTTGCCATAAAAGTTAAGGGTGAGCATGGTGTTGTTTTTGTTAAAAAACTAACTGAAAACTGAATTTGCGGTTTTTACAAAATGAGAATCCAAAATTGCGTGGTTTTTAAAGGTTTATTTATTTATTTATTTATTTATTTTTTCAAAGTTATTTTTTTTTTAGTATAGATTTATTATAAGATAAATATATCACAGGGTTACATGCATGATGAGGTGAAAGTTGAAACATATATATAACGTTGTGTGTTAATATAAAATTAAGAATCTAAACAATAGTAAAAGCCAAATGAAATGGATAATTTTAAAAAACTTCGATGATGAATTGAAAGAAAAAAGAGAGTAATTTTGACATGACCTAAAAATGCGTACAATAATTAACCAATAAAACGTGTCTGAAATAACTAATTAAAAAAGTATAAGCAAAAACACACTATCATATAAAAACAACGAATTTTATTGGGTTTATTTTAAATAAAAAAAACACATATATATTGAATATGGCAGAGTGGTTTGGTGTAGTTATTTAAGTGGAAACCGAGACCGCACCATAAAAGTCGGTTTTTCAAGTTCCTGAAACCAAACGGTCGGTTCTTTCTTTGAATCGGCTTTTTCAGTTTGATTTTCTTGATTATTTTGGGTTTTTGGTTCAATTTTCGATTCGATTTATGTTCACCACATTAAAAGTTGTGCTTTTTTGAAAAAGAAATAAGGGCCGTTTGGTATATAGATTGGTTTAGGATTTCTGGATTTGGATTTAAATTTGGATTTGATGTAGAAGAAATAAAAGATAATAAGGTAAGAGAAAATAATATCTAAGTTAAAAAAGATAATTTAATAATTAGAAAATTTATTAAAATTAACTTTATTAATTTTTAATATTATAAAAAAAAAAGAGAAAAGTACTAAAAGGTGACAAATCTTTTTTGAGATCCCCATCATGGTCATTTTTGAAGCCAATTCTCAAAATGGTCATGAGCAACTGCTCAACTCCGCAACTCCATCAAATGCTTGACACGTGTCCTCTATCAGGTACAGTCCACTTAACCATTATAATATATTATTTTATTAAAATGTACAAAATACCCTTTATATATTTTGTTACTATCTTCTTATCTTCTTGCATCTCTATTCCCATCCTACACACACAAACAAATACATATCTGTTTCGAATCACAGTTTTATTCCATATATGTATTGTTATTTTTGCATCTCTCCTTTTTGTATCGGATTAATCTTCACCTCTCCTTTTTGTTCATTTGATCGATCGGAATTAAGTTTCCCATATTTATCACCTTCTCCACTTAACCGTTCCATCTCCGGTCATCATCACGGTCGCCGTTTCATCGGCACCATCATCGTTTCGCCATTGCGGGCAAAGGAAGTAAAAGACATAGGTAATAATGACATCGTGAATAACATAGTAAGATGAACGAATGACAGATTGTTCAAAGCAATGAGCAGGGATTGCTTTCTTCAGGTCACTTAATATTCAGATGAATCCGACATTCGACCACCTGCTCCCATATTTCTTAAATGTGGAACTTGAACATATGTTTGTGTTCTCTTTGCATAGTGACCATGTGATTATATTTATCGTTTGCTTACATATGGGTGTCATTTGGGTAGATGGTAGCAAAGAAGACATGTTACATATTGGATTTCACAAACACATCAAACCATAAACACAAATAGGCGTACAAGATGAAGTTTTAGAGAGAGAAAGAGTTAGAGGTTTGGGAACTTAGTGAGAGAAAATGAAAGTATTATTATGAGCTCCAACTCTCTACCTTGGGAGGTAGAGAGTTTTTATAGTCTTACACAAATCGCCACCTACGGGCTGTGGATCAGGCATACAGTGGGTAAAGACCCGTCCGTCGTCCACGGTATTATTTAACTAAGTACTACTTAACATTAAATAATCTACGACTACGAGCTTTCTAACGATTACATATACTTGAGGTGACCGACTCTTTAATGACTGGATTTACTAAATCCTAACAATTTCCCCCTAAGGGAGGTCACCTAAAAAATACATTGAATACAAACAGATATTACAATAAGATTGTTCTTGGATTCTTGTTAAAGTTCTTTGCTCTGCAGCTCGTAGTCATTGATTCTTCATTTTTGCATGTTTGGTTAATCCAAGTGGAGGTCTTTAACTGATCCACGTGATAATGAGTTTTGAGCCAACTTTGAGATAATCAGCTAACATAAATCTCTGACTCATCCTTTGTGGTATTGGTATTATGTGATGTTGTGACTTTTTGGACCGACATGCTCACATTCTGGATCATGATTTCTTCTCATCAGAGTAGCGGAAGCTTTCGTTGATTCATGATAATGGCGGCGTAAGCGAAGCATGGAGTGATATTATCAGAGTCATTGATGCACTAATCATGATTTCTTTAGAAATGAATGTGATGTGTGAGCATGCGGCTATGGATTGACCGCTTCATTACGAGCATTTTAACGCCGGGCGTACACGCATACAACGTTAGCAATAAAGCGCACGGAAGTGTCTTTGATCACTTTTGTTGAATTGAGGCACACGACCCACGGTTCCCGTTGATCGAGAAGTCTTGCGTGAAGAATTTCCTTGACAGGTTTCGCACTGCTCTAGCTGTTCTCAAACCGAACGTCTCAAAGAAGACAACACGGAGTGAGTGAACCAGCGAATTGAGATTCACCGATTGATGAAAAGAGATTTGAAAAACAATCGCTATCGCACAATAGAAATTTGTTTTGCAATACAACGAAGGTTTTAATGAAAATCAATTATCAATCATAAATACCTTTTATTTTGAAATATTAGTACACAATCGATGTGCTAAAGAAAAGAGTTTTTAAGCACAACGACCGGTTTTTCAAAGGTATCCGTCAATCCATAACCTGAACCAGGATTGATTCAAAAGATTGAATCACCCCATTGTTTATGTTCAGTTGTCACATGGTTGATCTATTGGATAGATCTCACATGCCACCCACCAGGAGCTTGTTTGATGTTGGCTCCAGAAGGCTTTCCATCTTCATTGTGAATATGTTTCCATATCACTCAGAAGTTCTGGAAATACCACAAGGATAATGCGTAGGACTCATAAGATATAATCTCTCTTTCCACATTGTGGGAAACAGAGAGTCTTCATTGACAGTGTCCTAATGAGATTTATTTGATGATCTCGTGGCTCTAGACTCAATTGTGCACATTTGGTTCCTATGCCGGAGACTAGGGAGAGGGTCTCCTTCTTCAATATCAACAATCTCTAAGAGAAAGCCGATAGATTATGTAGGTTCCCCTTGAGAATGAAACAAGTCCCTTTTAAGAGAAACTTTAGTAGCTTGGGAAGTTGTAGTGCAGTGCGTCACTGGGTCCATGACGTCTTGTCTTCAATACCGGTGTTACCTTAGTAACAACCAGTAGCATATGTATTTAACCCGGTTTTACGCCTTAAGGTTGAATTAATAGAGGGCTATTTATTTTCACCCTTTTCTCATTCAATTCTTTTTCATTCTTCAACCCCTTCAGTGCTTACCGAGACTTCATAACTAGAACCTTATTGGGTTTATTCGGTTCTAGCTCTATCTCGATCCGCACTCTTCCCGTATCTCACTTTTCTCCTTTTTTCATTATACCTATGGACTTCTACACTATCTAGTGGATTGTCCCTGGGTAGATCCCTCCGGTTTTGGCGGATCATGGGAACAAATACCTAACCTTATCATCCTTATATCACCATACATAAAGTAAATTTGGTCAGTCTATTTGGTATTGTTCATCTGCCATTGGAACCAATAGAAAACCATTTAAAAATCAATTCAGATACTTGTGATATATTATCAAATCATTTTGTACCTGAATTGTTTTTGATATTTTTAGAAAGAGAGCTCCCCCTCAACATGTGCATCTTGTATTTGAAATCGTTTTAGCACACGGAGGCAAGAGGAAGGATTAACTTCTTTGATTACCATTTTCTAAAAGATATCAACATCACTTCCCTGGTTAAATCAAGTAGATAAAGCATATTGGGGAAGGATGAGGTTTTCAAAAATTTGCTCCCCATCAATATGTGCCTCGAGGTTTGAACGAGTTTTGCACATACTAGAGGAAATCTGCACTTAGATACAAATCAATCACGTTTCAATTCTTTGTGGTTCAAAATAGATGCTCCCCCTCAACATGTGCATGGAAAATTTGAAATCGTTTGGCACATGTGGGGAGGAAAGCTTGCTAAACACTTATGAAACCATTTATCAAATTATCAGTTTAAATCCAGTTTAAATCCAATTTAAATAACAAATTCTCCCCCGATCACAATTTTCAAATCATTTGAGATTTGTGATCTCTGTAGATTTAATTTGATTTTGAAAGCTTTCGAGAAGAATTGTGACTTGATTGATGAGAACATTTTAACTGATAAGGATCGGATTTTGAGACTTTACACTCCATTGATTAAACATGCATGATTATCTTTTTGAAAACAATTGTATGTCGAACAACCTTTTGATTTAATTGAAATCATTCTCCCCCTCAATCAATGACATAAGTTGTTGATTGAGAGATAGATATTTTGACAAAAGTTAAGTCCAGATGATTTTCAAAAATAGAGTTCGAGTTATTTAACAAAGCAATTAGTTTTCATTAGATGGTAAGTAATTGTTTTAAAGAATCAGAGCATGAGGTTTGAAAAACAAGATAAAGCATGGCTCTGTTCTTTCTTTGAAAAACGATGCACTGAAATGACAATAAACCATAGTTTCATATATATATATATATATATGTATGTATGTATATATATATATATATATATATATATATATATATATATATATATATATTTAAGAACATTCGAACAATATCTAAAGTCTCGTGTCATTCTTTGAATGACAACACAAAGACCGTAGATATTTTCGAATCGAGAAAAACATGACAAAATGACAATATTTTTTGAAATTTTTTAAGATTTTTCAAATTTTTATGGATTTTTTGAAAGTTTTATATTTTTCTATTTGCTTTTCGAATAAATATTTATAAGATATGGATGAAGAAATACCTTTTACTCCTCTTCTTCCTCTTGAAGACGTTTAAGTGTTTCCGGTTGAAGACTCTTTAGACCAAGTCGTGGGAGGATAAACTCAAAACATTCTATAGGAAGAGCTTTGGTGAAGATGTCTGCTAACTGGTATTCAGTCCTCACAAAATAAAGTTCCACCACACCGTTTTCTACTTGCTCCCTGATGAAATGATGTCGAATGTCGATGTGTTTTGCTCTTGAGTGTTGAACGTTGTTGCATGAGAGAGCAATAGCACTTTTATTATCACAGATGAGGGGATTTTGTTAAATTAAAAGCCATAGTCAGATAATTGGGATCTCATCCATAGGATTTGAGCACAACAAGATGACATGGCTATGTATTCAGCCTCTGTAGAGGAAATAGAAATACTCATTTGCTTCTTTGAAGACTAGCTCACAAGCTTATCACCCAAACCTGAGCACCTCCGTACTTCGGCGTGTATCTTGACATCTGCATGATCAGCATCTGCATAGGCTATTAGTGACATACCGGTGTCCTTAGGGTACCAAAGTCCCATATTGATGGTTCCTTGGAGATACCGAAAGACCCGTTTAACGCTTCAAGGTGCTTTTTAGTAGGCTTAGCCTGATATCTAGCACACATGCAAACAATGAACGATATGTCGGTTTCGGGCGTGAGGTACATCGGGATCCGATCATACTACGATATTTCATTTGGTCTACCTTGATCCCTGAGTGGTCCTCGTCCAGTTTAGTACGCTCTATCATGGGAGTGTCAACAGGGTCACTAGAATCAAATCCAAATTTCTTTAAAATCTCATTTGCATATTTAGATTGATTTATAAAAATGACATTTGTCCCATCATTGACATTTGAAATTTGGAACCCATTTCATTTGAAAAACGATCACATTCATTGGGGTCAGTCGAGGCAGAAATAATATCATCAACATAAATGTTTGCCTGACTTTCTGGTGAACAATGTCGGATCAACTGTTCCTTTCTTTGAATCTAGTAGATAGAAGAAACTTTGATAGCATATCATACCATGCCCGTGGAGCTTGCTTCAAGCCGTAAAGAGCCTTCTTCAAACGATAGACGTGAGTAGGATGCTCTGGATTCACAAAGCCTTCAGGGTTGGTGACGATATCGACTTCTTTAAGATATCTGTTAAGAAAAGCCGTCTTTACATCCATCTGATAGACTACCATGTTCTTACTTGCAAAATTAGCCAAGAAGATTCTGATTGCCTCGACACGAGCAAAGGAGAAAATGATTCTTCAAAGTCAATACCCTCTTCTTGGCGGTATCCTTTTGCAACCAATCGAGCCTTGTTCTTTAAAACATCACCATGCTCATCAAGTTTCACTTTGAAGATCCACTTTAGAGCAATGATCATAGCACAATCTGGAGCGGGTACTAATTCCCATACATCTAGTCGATCAAACTCATGAATTTCTTCTTGCATGGCATTGAACCGGCTGTCTTCATTCATGGCGGTTTTAACATCTTTTGGTTCGACCTTAGAGAGTACGGGGTTGAAGAAGCACCATAAGGCATCGGTTGCAAGTTGTTTCCGTGTAGATCTTGGACGAGAAGGGTTTCCAATAATGTTGTCCAATGGATGATCATGTGTCCACTTTCTAATGTGTTCATGTGGTAGTTGTTGAGGAACGGCGTAGTAGAGTCGATATCTCCGATAAAGATGGTTCGATGATGATTCAGGATCAAATATGTTTTCAAATGGAGCATCTTCGGGAGTAGCAAAGGGATTAACTTCATCATGGGTGCAAGAAACAATTCCATGATGTACATTCGATGATTGATGATTTGTTGATGAGACAGAGTGATCGGCGCGCTTCTTGACTTAATGATATTGAAACCGAAGGGTTGACTTCATTGACAGGGATAGGAGCAACCTCTGTTGATGGAATTGACATTTCATTAGCATTTGGCTCATAGTGTTCATCAAACATTGGATCAAACAATTTCTTTAAATCATCTTCGATGGAGGTACATAAGGAGTTCTTTGGAGAGGGATTAGAGACAATAGTAGAGCTGATAGGACTACTTGATGAAGGTTGAGATGCTGGTCCGAGGCTGGATTGTCCGGAGCCATTTGCCCTGACAGCTCATCGAACGTAATGTGAGTAGTTTCCATGATATCTCGAGTTCTTTTGTTGTAGATTCGGTAACCCTCTTGTTAGATGTATAACCTACAAAAACTCCAATGTCCGCCTTAGCTCTTAATTTACCTAAATCTTGACCGTCATTCGTTGGGTAGCACAAAGCACCAAACACACGAAGGTAGGAGAGATCGGGTTTTCGTTTATGGACAAGTTCATATGGAGTTTTTCCATGAGAGGTATGTATAAGGGAACGATTTTGGGTGTAGCAAGCGGGCAATGGCTTGACCCATAGAAACATTGGATCCTTTGAATAAATTAGCATTGTTCTTGCGGCTTCCACAAGAGTTCGATTTAGTCTTTCAACTACACCGCTTACGTTGAGGAGTTCGTGGAACACTTCTTTGATGGTGATCCCAACACTTTCATAAAAGCTCAATTAAGTCTTTGTTAACAAACTCGTGCCATTGTCGTTGAACAATTCTAACGGTATTGTTGAGTCGAACTGAAGTTGTTTGATAAGTTTGATGATGACATCTGGAGTTTCATCCTTTGTCCTCAAAAACTTTACCCAAGCAAATCGAGAGTAGTCATCAACAATGACTAGAATGTATTTCTTCCCATTTATCGTTTGCACTCTCATTGGTCCGCATAGATCCATATGAAGGGTATGAAGAACTTCCATTATTGAGTTTGTGGGTTTTGGTTTGTGGGCATATTTCATGCTTTTTCCCAATTGGCAAGCTGAGCAAAGATGATATTTTTCATATTTTAATCGGGTAAGCCTCGACAAGGTCCTTTCTGACGGTTATTCATGGTGCCGAAGTTCAAGTGATTGAGACGACGATGCCATAACCATGACTTTGTTTTGAAGCCTTTGACAACAAGCAGATTGGAGAGGACTTCATCATGTCTTCGATAGAGATGGTGTATAGATTTGAACCACGGGTTCCTCTTAATAGTTCCACACCATCGAATTCTCTAACGAAACAAGTATGTTTTCTAAATGCCACTTCTAGATCGAATCACGAATTGACCAAAGAAAACAAGTTATGACCAAGACCTTCCACATAATATACCTGGAGATTACACTTTTGCCAACTACATAGTCACCATAACCCATAATTGCTCCAAAATGGTCGTTCCCGAATCTAACATCCCGATGAATTTACTCACGAAGTTCATGAGCCGCGATCGGTCTCCATATATGCTTGGAGCTGAGTCCAAGTACCACGAACGATTTGAACGATCTGCAGTTGAACACGCACAAGAATGGATAACCGGATAATTGGGATCCCCATGCAAGAATGGGTTCCATTTGGTTAGTAACAGTGATTGGAACACCCACATCGAGGTAGAAACAATGGACTCATTAGAAATAGATGCAATGCTAGTGTTCGTATTTGACCTATTCAAAGTATGTTCGCTTCTTAAGGGAATAGTTCTACCAAGAGGCATCCATTTTCTAGTGGGCATTGACTTAGCAAATTTAGGGCAAAACTCGATAACCTTACCAAGAGGTATCCATTGATAACCTATCTTACTAAATGTTCTTCCCGTGGGTTTCCACTGTTTTCTAACTTTCTTTCGCCTTTGCCTTTTAGCCTTCTTAGCTTGATTTTTGCATTAACAGTTTTAACGGGCATTTGACAATTAGACAAAACATTCACACCACATTCATGATTAGTAACAGAAATCAAGCGGTCATCATTACATGGTTTGCGAATAGTAGCGAATTGAATTAATTACGATGCGCTTATAGCTAATACAAGAATCAACACGATTCGTTTTATTCAACTCAAACTTAATATTCCTAGGGCGATCTTCTACTCTCTTCCAATGCACATTCTTAGCTTGCGAGGTCCTATCTTGTTTGGTATTGCACGGAGGCTTTGACCCGCTTGCTTTAATGTCACCGATTACTCTGTAGAGAAATTATGGGAACATTAGTTGGTTGATCTACTTTTGCATTCTGAACTAGACGGCAGGATCGAACTACTTGAAGGCACATTAGTGTTCACTTTCTTAAAGCTGGGCATAGAATGGTTTGTATGCTTGGCACTAGGCATAGAACAAGGCATCACAGCTTTACCTTCGCACCTAAGGATTTAGGACATGTTGCAATTAAACATTCTAGCAACTCTTGAGATCGTTTGGCCTGAATGCAAGCAAATCTAATTTCTTTATCAAGAGGCTTATTTATGAAATCCTCTTCCACAATCTCACGGAGACATTCTAGACTATCCTTAAGGTGAGCAGAATAGTTATGAAACACAGGTTCATTATTCCTAAGATGAGGAGGAATGTATTTAACAATCAAGATATTTGCGGTCGAGGATGACTTTGATGCAACATTCTCATTAAAACAAGTGGCAGTTTCCTTTTTCCGACTCCTCGATTCTCAATTTCTTTTGTAAAGACGTTATTTTTTCATTGTTTTGTCATGAGTGACTTTCATTGAATCATATAACTCTTTAAAGTGTCGTTTAACTTTTCATTTTCTTCTAGAAAACTCTCGTTTTCCTTTTGTAAAGCATTAACTAAGTTTTGAAGATGAAAAGTTTGAGAATATTGAGAATCTAAAGGAGGAGGCATTTGGGAGCCAATCACATTGTTCTTTTCACCCTTTAATTGAGAGATTTGGGCTTTCAACTTTCGGATCGTGTTACAATGAGCTTGAATCTGTTCGTCACGTTTGTTTATCTGAAAAATCTGCATCAAACTCGGAACATCGAGGATGTCTTGATGTTTGAGGTTTTGACATTTTCTTTAAGATGTTGATATTTTAGTTGTAAATCAAAATGTTCAACTTCTAGTTTAGAAAGATGTTTTACCAAATTATCGTGATCATCCTGATCAATTTTCTCATTTAGTTCGAGTTTTTGTTTTCAAGCTCAATGACACGATCATGGGAAACTTTTAATGCAATAGATAATTCATGAAATCGAGAAGCAGTAATAGAGTGCTTAGTAATGATATAAAACACGTCTTGAGCAACACAACTCGACATCAAATTCTCATTTAAGATGTGCAAGTTCTTTCTTTCAACTTCATTATATTTGAGTTCCTGTTCATAATCATTGACCTCAATTATCATTGCATCAAATTCCTTTTCCATTTCTTTAATATCTGAATTTATCCCCTTTTGAAGACTCTCAAATTGACCTTTTAATTGTTTAAAGAAAGGCATGACCTCAGTTAAATATCATTCTTTAGTTTGCTCAAAACCCATTTCCCCCTCAGTTATCCTAGTATGTGTGATTTTCTTCTTACACGTTTTCTCAAAATCAACAAACGGTGATAAACAACATACTGGTGATTAAGGTCTTGATATTAGTGGCAATAGATCTAGGAACTAAATGCATTGGTGTATTAGGAGGATACACATTTGCTTTAGGGAATTTCCTACAAGGGGGATTCTTTTCAACAAGATTTTCAGCCTTTTGCATATCCATATCCTTTTTCCAGAACACTTGTTCAGGGGTCAATAGAGTCTGAGGCTTAAACTTGTTTAAGGATATCCAATTTTCCTTAGGGGCTGTTTGGTTGGGGTATATTAGAAGGATTTCAAGGAAATTTCATTTTAATTCTCTTGAAATATTGTGTTTGGTTGGGAAAGTGAAGGTATTTTAAATTGCATAAAATGCTAACTTGAGAGAATTAAAATCTCTTCAATATGGGAAGTCTTTAAAATTGCTTGCACATGGGTTTGTCAGAACTAGACCAAACTAACCCTCCATCATCCCTTTATTATCATCTCTTTATTACCTGTGTTTTTATTCACCAAATTGCCGAACACTTATCTCGTCAAGAAAACATCAATTGCTCATTCAATTTAACAAATCATTGACTACAAATCGTTGACTTGGTAAATCGTTCCATTATCAAAAAGTGATTTGATCTTGGTTCAATTTAAATTAGCCCCTTTAAAATTTTAGATTTTGCTGTGTTCATAGTTTTTTACAGATTGTTGAATACGAAATTGTGTGGGTTGGATCCACCACGTATATTTTTCTAGGTGAGTTTTTATAAAACTTTTTTATGTTTAATGATTCAAGATTTGATTCTTGTGTTTTATAATAAAAAGGGATATATGTCCTATATCCAAAAAGCTGCATACGAAATATGCCAACCAAACACGAAAAAAAAATTTAAATGCTTGAATTTTAATTTTCATAGAATTTCAAATATCAGAATTTCAAATTCTCCTAATTTGAAAATCCCCAACCAAACGCCCCCTTAGTGTAATCATAGGGTTTGATTGTTATATTATTCATTTTACACTCAGGGTCTTCTAGCTTCTTATTCAATTTTTCCCTAGTGACTTCATCTGATTTCTTATCTTCCTCAGTGCACTCAGTACAACTAGGTTTCTGTCTAGGCTTAAGGATTTCATTACCATCATAAAGTACCTTATGAGCAACTCTAGCCTTTTTAATGACCTCTGGATTTGGTTCCTCAACAAGGGGAATGCTATGCTTATCGCTTAAGACTCTATGCTTAGTGATCAAGTGAGCAGTCTAAATGGTATTCCCTTGTATGTATAACTTATTTTCAAGCTTGTTTTTCAAAGTTTTTAGATTGGAAAAATCATTCAAAAGTTTTGATTCCTTAGCATTGAATTCTTGCTTAAGCATTTTAACATTTTCTTGAAGTTCTTGTTTTTGCTTAGCAGTTTTAGAAATCTTTTCTTGTAAGGAGTTTAACTCTTGTTTTAATACTTCTTCTCTAAAATTACTTTTTCTAATAATTGTACGCATTTGGTCATCCATTTCACTCGCCACGGGTGGTTAACTCAAATTTAGCACGTTGTTCATAAATAACAACTTGTTCTTTATAGGCATTCAGTTCAGAGATAACAGAATCATCAGAAGCACATGCAGTGTATTCATAAAAAACATAGTCATCATTGACTGCGGAAGATGCATTACTTGGTACAACATCACTTTTACTTTGCTTCACATATTGATCATATGGGACAATATTGCTATTACCCTCATCATCAATATCTGATTCATAAGTTTCAAGATATTGTACTTTATTATGCATCTTTTGCTCATCAACATCATCATATAGTTTTAATACCTCTGAAATGATTTTGTCTTTGGATGGACCAGTTTGTTGTGGTGGAGAGACCTTTGGAAAGACCATAGGTGAGATGCTAGCCATGAAGATTGTTTGGGCAGTAGGTTCATCATCGACGTCGAGTCAAATGCATCACGCCTACTTGAAAGGCATTTTGATGATTATGACCTATCTCCGAATTGGTTGTTCATCAACATCGCATCATAGGTTCGGCATTTCCTCATCAAGAAACAACAACTCCTCTTCATCCAAAGTGGCTCCATTATCCCGAGCTTGCACAAGCAACATCTTGTCTCTCGGTATTCTCGCATTCGTGGACGTTTTGGAGAGGTGCAGTTCCTAGCAATATGTCCCTCACCACCACAGTTATAGCACTTAATTGGCTTTGCTTGACCTTGATTTCCAATCCTTCCCCGATTATGATTTTCAACATAACCTCTACCAACTCCACCTCTTCCCTGTTCATACTGCTTTTCTTGAACTGGTTGCACCATAACCTTCTCATCTCTGACCGTAGCTTGATTGTGTGGATTGTATGCTGTTCTGAGGTTATTGTTGGTGTGTGGGAGAGAGTTCATGTTTTGACTAACCATGAGAGAAAGTTGATTGATGAAGTTTTCCATGAGTGTGTTTGAGTCGGGAGGCTTATATGTTGGATCAGGGATGAGCTTGTAATTACCATTACCCATGGGTATGACTTGAGAAGCTTTGGTGGTAATTCCAACATTGGTGTAAAAGTCATTGAATCATTTGATGAGCTTGTTTCTCCTCGGTTGGTTTTGAACGATCAAGAATCCTATTTTCAAACATAGCATGTCTCTCATTTTGAAGAAGAAAGGCATACAGTTGCTCATAGTTTGTATTCTTCAATCCTTTGGTTAGCTTCACAGCGGTGACAAATTTTTGCCATTAGGGATTCATGTTGTTCACAAACTTTGAGTTCAGATGAATGTTTGGCATGGTCATTTTGATGTTCCTCATGTCATTCACAAGCTTATGGAATCTCACGTAGTACTCATAGACACTCTCATCCGGTTTCATCTTGAAGTGCTCAAACTCATCATATAGTTGTGATTCTCTGTCTTCCTTAGTTAATTCAGAACCTGAGAGAAGCATCTTGACATTATCCCAAAACCTTGGCTTCGTGTTGTGATTGATAAGCTTGTAGATGTCTTTTGGAAGACCCGTAGTATGATGTTTAAGGCCCCGATATCGATCGAATCTCTTTTTCTCCTTATCACTGAGCTCATCATACGTCTTTGGTCCGTCCAATCCAAAGATCATGGTTCCATCTGCAACAGTATCAATTATGTCTCTTGTAGTCTCAATCTGATAAGGTCCTTCATCAATTGATTTGAGAATGTTGACCCCATTTTCCTTTCCAAGACAATAAAATCTGATTCGTTGAGCCCAAGAGTCGTAGTCAGTTCTATCAAGCATGGGTGGACGAGTATCCGAACTTGCTTGAACATCCTCATCAACAGTGGAGACGATTGTAGGTATGTTGGTAGACATGTTAACAGATTACACGGGATTTTATAACTCTATGATTAAACCGAGAAATAGATTCGTTCACGGGATTTTACTAAATCAAGAGAAAACCGTATTACAAACAGAAATCAACCAAGTCGCTAAGAGTTCTTGAACCAAGTCGCTAAGCCCAAGGCTAAGACCCAAGTCGCTAAAGCACCAAGTCGCTACACAGTCAAGTCGCTAAAGAGCAACTCGCTAAGGTCCAAGTCGCTAACACCAAGTCGCTAAGAATAGATAAGTTGCTAAAGAACAACTCGCTAAGATCCAAGTCGATAGTATCAAGTCGCTAACAATTTACACTACAACTCGCTAACAATTTCTGAAGCAAGTCGCGAACCTCACCAAGTCGCTAGCCGTAGTGGAGAATCCACTAACTTGTACTATTTGTCGGCTTGTCTCAATAAACAAGTCGCTAGGCTCAAGTCGCTAACAACTAACATCAGAACTTCGCTAACTTTTACTGAAGCAAGTCGCCATGATGAAAAACACTCCGAGAGCCAAGTCGCTAGCAAGAAAAACTTCAAAAACACACTTTTCAATCCAAATCAAGCTCAACCACAGTGATTCAAGCTTACCAAATCAAAACCCAAGCACTTACAATGATTCTAAACACAAAAGTACACCCAAAATTCAAACTTTAACACAAGAAATGATCCAAATGATACAAAAACCACTAAACTTTTTCAAACTCAAAAACCATCTAAAACCACTAGAAATCCAAGGATATGTAAGAGATGATCAAACCATGGCTCTTGATACCAATTGTTACATATTGGATTTCACAAACACATCAAACCATAAACACAAATAGGCGTACAAGATGAAGTTTTAGAGAGAGAAAGAGTTAGAGGTTTGAGAACTTAGTGAGAGAAAAGGAAATTATTATTATGAGCTCCAACTCTCTACCTTGGGAGGTAGAGAGTATTTATAGTCTTGCACAAATCGCCACCTACGGGCTGTGGATCAGGCATACAGTGGGTAAAGACCCGTCCGTCCTACACGGTGTTACTTAACTAAGTACTACTTAACATTAAATAATCTATGACTACGAGCTTTCTAACGATTACATATACTTGAGGTGACCGACTCCTTAATGACTGGATTTACTAAATCCTAACAAGACAGCAAGAAGCAAGGAACCTAAATCGCCGCAAAGAAGGCAACAAAGTCTCCTAAGAAAGCCAGCCACTGCTTCTTTGAGTAAATGGTAGTGTGTGGAATGTGGTTGTTCTTTGGGTTGTTTGTAATTGTAGTTAATGAATGATTATGTGGTCAGTTGTTTGTTTAGGTTGTTATGGTTATGTGTTGTTAACTGTTGGTTATTAATGGAGAAACTTCTTGTTTCAGCATGTTGCTTTGTTATTCAATGCATGAGCTATGCTTATTTGACTGTTAATATCCATTACAAAATATTTTGCTTTGAATCTGAATATAGATTTCATTTTAGTATCACTGTTACTATAATCTAGCTAATAATTTTGTATCACTATTACTACAAAATATTTTAGTATCACTGTTAGTATCATGAAATTTGGAAGAAAAAAAATTTGGCCGGAATATAGCGCCGGAATCTGGAAAACAAAAATGATGATGATGAAGATTAATGTGGAGAAGATAAGTGTAAAGAAAGAGAGACTATTTTATTATCAAAGTCATGGGTATTTTAGACATTTACTATTTTAATAATAGGACAAAACATCAAATCACACATATTTTTATTATAAAAAATTGGACACGTGTCGAGTTTTAGGTGAAGTTGCGGAGTTGGACACGTGTCGAATTTTGGGTGGAGTTGCGGAGTTGAGCAGTTGCTCATGACCATTTTAAAAATGACCATGGGTATATCAAAAAAGATTTTGTACCATTTTGGTACTTTTCTAAAAAAAAAAATGGATAGTAAGACAATATTATGACTCACAAAAAATCAAAATACCAACCCATATCATCTTATGTTAGGGGTGTTATTCGGGTTGACCAGGTCGGGTTCGGGTCAACTCGGATCGGGTCAACTCGGGTCAAGGCTTAAAAAAACATACCCGAACCCGACCTTGTTTAGAACTCGGGTCAATTCGAGTTGACTCAATTGACCCGAATATATATTTGAACCCGATTGACCCGACCCGAATTGCCTCGGGTCGGGTCAGCCCGAATGACACCCCTATCTCATGTTGCCAAGATTAAACGCAGTACACATTTTTTGAATCTTATATCCAAACGCACGGTAAAAATATTTGCAGTGAAAATGTTTACGAAACATCATGTTCTTCTTTCCAAAGTCAAAAGCCAATGGAAACCACCAAACCAAACGGGCCCTAAAGTATTTTGCAATACATTATCCAAACGTCACAATAGTAAAGATAAAAATACCCAATTCCAAACACTCCCCAAGTTTAGGCTGTATAACTCCCGAAACAGGGTAATCCTAACACCCGTCTAAAATTCAGGTAACAGCAGCTCCCAAAATCTTACTAAAATACGAACCCTAATTTGTGACCTTCAATTTAACTGATAGTTCGTTACGAATCCCCTAAAGAGGTACTTATTCTATGTCACGACTGTATCAAATTAGTTATAAGTTTTTATTTATTTGTCATTTCCCATATATAATATATAAATTATTATAATTATCTTGATTTTTGAATTGTTGGTTTAAATTTTACATCATAAGATAAATATTGGTTCAGAATGTAATTATATGATTATGTATTGGGTTTCGGATTAATTTCAAATTTGCTATCGGTTCATATTTTCATTCAATCATTTGTGTCAGCTAAGCAAATGTTATATCCGAAGTACACAGACTGTTAGTAGCACGGTTACATTTACTTGATTTACTACTTCAAACGTGTTACATTTACTTTTATCTCGGTTATCACATTAGTTATGTATTTACATTGCCTTAATTGACAATCTCTTTGTAAGCTGTAAACGCTTGGAACTTAAGTTTTTTGTCTTCCGATTCGATGGTTTGCTCACTAATCTGTCAATATGTTTCTTTTTACCAGCTCCGTATTGGATTACTCGATGCACCGAAGATATTTATCATCATCTATCATACTACATTTTGATTCGCTGAAGAAACTCCAGTTACATCCAACACGCCTAATAGGACAGTCAAGAGCACTAATAGTAGACACAACCGAGCTAACAAATGCCGAAAATGATCAGTTCTATGCAGACATACCAAAACCCGCTAAAAGCAAGTCTGAAAGAAAACCTTACCCAACGCCTATGAAAATTCTGGTACAGAGAGCCAAGAAAGAGAAAGAAGCAAGAAAAGCAGAACCGTGTAAATTGCTTGAAGAACCACCCGAAAACGGCCTACTTGTTCCTGAACTTGTTGATGTAGCTCATCAAGTATATCGCGCTCGAGAATCAGTAGTGCTGGGCTTGTCAAAGCTTGTGAAATCCATTCAAGTTCTGCGATGCAGGTATAAATCATTTTTTGTTGAACACCATTAAAACGATTGTAGTTCATTTGTAACGTGTTTGTGGTATGCATTGGTTTTCAGTCATTGCTTTGAGGTTCACATTGGTCGGGTAGGGCATGAGATCAGGACATGTACGGGTCCAAAGAGTGGTCTTAGGAATGCTACACACGTGTGGCGAAAAGGAAGAATTCACGATGTAATTTATTTTCCTAAGTGCTTCCATCTTTATGACCGCGTTGGGAAACCAAGAGTTGTACACGATGAGAGGCGGACAGTTAAACAACTTCCCGCCATTGTAGAGCTTTGTATACAAGCCGGATTGAATCTGGAAAGTTACCCTACAAAGAGAAGAATACGACCCGTTTATAGTATAGAAGGTAGAATAGTGGATTTTGAGTTAGAGTTAGAGACAGATAAAAAGATAGAAACTGTGATTGATTATAGTTTAGATATTTTTGCGAGCAAAGAAATAGAACCGCAACTTGATATTCAGGAAATAAGCATCGTGACACTAAATTCATGGTTTGAGATGATATCGGGGGTGAAGAAGATAATGGAGAAATATAAAGTTCATACATGTGGATATTGTTCTGAGGTTCAGGTTGGTCCCAAGGGTCACAAAGTTAGGAACTGTAAGGCGTCGAAACACCAGTCTAGAAATGGTATGCATGCTTGGCAAGAAGCGACAATATCTGATTTGGTGGGACCTAACTATGTATGGCATGTTTCAGACCCAGTGGGACCTCCGTTGTGTAATGATTTGAAGAGGTATTATGGTAAGGCTCCTGCAGTGGTTGAGTTGTGTGTGCAAGCAGGGGCACCGGTTCCGGATCAGTGTAGGAGCATGATGAGATTAGATGTTGTTCCTCCGTGCCGGGATGAACTGGATCTTGTTACATAGTTCCCTTTTTCTTCATTTTAGCTGCAAGCAGGTGAACCGGTTTTAGTGTGAAGACAGCGGGAATCATTTTATTTGTTTTAGGCTTGGACTATAATGATTTTCTCAGAGCCGTTATTGGGCAGATGTATGAGACAATGGTCTTATAGCCATGCTGTTATAGTAATTCTGTATAAACTTTTCAAAAGTAGCTTCTTAATGTCTACAGTGTGTGGTTGGCTGTTGCTATCTCATGATTCTGATTTGGGTTGCAATTCACGACTAGCAACAGAAGATTGATTTCTAGTGCTGATTTGGGTTACTGGAATGAAGGCGTTTCATCATCTGTTCATTTTACTTTGGATGGTTACTGCTATATGCTGTTTGCTACAAGATGATCCAGATTTCCTCGATGGTCTATAAGCTAAAAGCACTGGCAGTCAAGCTGTCAGTTGTATCACTTTGATGCTAACTTCACGGTACCATAGTATTTCCGTGACATCCACACTCCAGGAATGATATGTTTGTTCAATAAACTTTTGGGCTGAGATTACGGTAACGGTTTGAAGAGAATCGCATCTTGGTGGTTTAAGAATGTATTTCCTGTTATTGGCTAGGCATGTTTGGATTCTAATGGGTATATATCCATTGTTATTTTGTAATTCTATTTCTTGGTTGTGTACATGTGTTATTTATTTATCCAGGAGATACAATTTATACCAAGTTGTATGAAATTTTTGTAATTCCATTGTTATTTTGTAATACTGTATGACATGATATGTTTATTATGATGAAAATATATAAACTAGTCTCGATTCTTATATCATTTTTATATAATAACTCATCTCACTAAAAAAACTTGACAAAAAAAAAAAAAAAAAAAAAAACCCGCCCCGACATAGGAGCGGATGGTCACAATCAATGACAAAGCAACTAAACCACAAGGACCAATCTTATTAGTCAATTCATAAATAAGCAAAGTTCCACATGTAATTAAAATTTTGTCTAGAAAGTTAAAACCTGAAAATTACATAATATTAAGTCCAAAATATAATCTAAGTAGTCTTCAAATGCATAGCCTCTATGTTCCAATTAGCGCTCCTTACACATCCCCTTAACCCTCAGTACCTGCCGCGGAAGAAAAGAAAATGCGGCTGAGCTAATTGCTCAGTGCGCGGATGCATAATAACAAATAAAAATAACAACGAAATATAAAAGAATAAAGAATATAAAGGTCATTTTTAGTTTCAAAAGATATTGTCCCCGTAATATCATCGCCTCAACACGAGAGTAGTCAAATAAATACAAGGCTGAAAGGAAAGGGTTTGGGATATCTATACCGAGTATCCTACATCATATCATTTCAATGAAATGTACTCCCATGTGCAAAAATCATATCGTATCACACATCATAGTGATACACTGGTCGCGACTCCAGTGCATCTAAAATCGACAGAAGGTGTGTATGGCACTACACTACACGACCGCATGATCATAAAAGATCATAAATATATATCATAACATAGCCTAGGATGCATCCATACGCTTCCCCAAGTAATCAAATCATAATCATAATGCTCTCGCCATAAGGCTCCCACGCGAGCGAATAAAATCATATCACAATCATAAGGGGAAACGCCGTGGACTAATCACACCGCCACAGATAGTGTCACGTCATTGGTGCCTCAACGACGTGGCCATGGTACCTCCATGGCTAGTTGCTCGGTATTCTAGCTCATGTCTACATATCTAGGGTTCTATGGTAGCACAGTGAACATATAAACCAACCAAACACTGTTTTCATAAAATCAGTTTAAACATAGTTTTCATAAAAATTATGTTCACCGTGCATATGAGTCCTATAGGAACAGAAACAAGAAACCGCTCATATAAAAGTGGAATCACAATATTTCCAAAAAAATCATTTTCACATACCATCCCCAAACATCAAGATATATTTCAAAAATACTTTGAGAGTTCATCATCATTATAAAATGCATTTCTCATACAAAGGGGATCATAAAGCATAGGGATGTCAAAAGGATTATCAAAGTATCACAAGGAGTTCAATGTCAGTATATGAAGAAATGGCAAAAGAGAGTACGAGCATGCAAAAATACAAACGTATCAATGGTTCATGAGAACGCGAAAAGAACATTTGTACAAATATAATAACGATAAAAAAAAGGAACATAGAGAACCATCCGCACCTCATTCACAACAACTCAGCTCTTTCAAAGCTATAGATAGTCCAACTTAACTTCCTTTCGATTGATCTATACAACATAACACTTATTAATATATATCCTTATTTCCCCAATAAATCCTTGTATCCTGTCCAGATTATACGCAATCCATGTTACCCTTTGCGATAATAGTTACTTTTAACCTGGCTTCTAAATAATAGTTCTACAACAATGTTTTCAAGTATTTGTGTCTGTGTAATTTACAAAAGATGAGTAGATCTGTTCCTCCACACACTTTATTATTTTTCCAAAACCTTAGTTTATTCCTTTATAAAATTAATTAGATACCCATAAATTCCAATGGCTAACAATTACTAAAAAGAGTAAATTATAATTTGAATCTATGGTTTCATGTACTGGGGTGAGATCAATAAAGATCACATAAAAATTAAAGATCAAATGGACAATTCTCAACCATTCATTTTTAATCAAATCAATTAAATTCACTTTCACCCTTATATTCAAAAATTAAATACCTTTCAAAAAAAAAAATATTCAAAAATTAAATATCTCACAAACCGTTAATAATTAGATAAAACTAATTATACCATTGCGACAAGAATAAAATTATCTTTCTATAGAGATCCAATATTGTATATTTTCGACGAACTTATTTTTTATCGTTTTTTGCGGGTTTCGACATATTACACTATAAATGAAAATTTTAAAAATACTCTTTTGTGTTAACACAACCCGTAAACCCTAAAAACCCTAACCCCTAAATCTAAAAAACCTAGCCCCTAAACCCTAAAAACCTAACCCCTAAATCCTAAAAACCCTAACCCCTAAACCCTAAACCCTAAAAACCCTAAACCCCTAAAAGTCTAACCGCTAAACCAAAAAAACATAAACACCTATTAAACTGTAGGAAACCTAAACACTTAACCCCTAAAAATCTTAACCCAAAAAAGTCAAACCCCTAAACCCTAAACACCTAAACCCTAACCGTAAACCCTAAACCCACGAAAAAGTCGGAAAAAAAAATTTCGTCGAAAGTATATGATGTGGGATATCAAATTAAAGATAATTTTATGCTTGTCGTGATGGTATGATTAGTTTCGTCTAACGATCAATGGTTTGTGAGATATTTAGTTTTCAAAAATGAAGGTGAAAGTTTATTTTATTGTTTTAATGAAAAAATGAGTGGTTGAAAATGGTTTATTTGATCTTTAGTTTTTATTTGATCTTTATTGAACCAAACTCTTCATGTACTATCTGATTAAATATCACTACTTGGTGATTCAAATTAACATTGGTTAGTAAACTAATAAACTAATTATCTCTGAATCTTATACCAACATATAAAGTTATAACGATAACTTGAGATTTACCTTTAAGATCAAACCCAGCTGGAACCTAGAACCAGACTAGACACTCGATCTCCACCAGTGGTTTATGAAGGCTGCATCTATTTTGTTGTGATATTGTGTATACAGAAACTTCCGGATGAAGTTTTGTTCGAGTTTAACGTTTTCTTTTAATTGGGCTATTTGTTATCCTTTGTAAATGGCCTTCAAAGTGAAAGCCCAACCCAATTAAGAATATTTTTTTTACATAATTAAAACTAGTTTAACAAGGCTTTATTTAATATAAAGTATGACACTTAATTACTATATATATAATTTTTAATTCTCATAAGGTTACCATTATATTTGCATATTTACTTTTAACTAATTTTAGTATCTAACAAATGCCTATAAAAATACCGGTTATTACATCATCACCATATTGATTTCGTCCCCGAAATCGACGTGGAATGTAGCTTTGTTTCCATAGGTTATCATAACATATCCTCCTTAAAGAGATTTCGTCCCGAAATCAAAGAAATAGATATTCAAGAAGTTCTATTGGTTGATTAAGAAGTTCCTAATAATTGAATGTGATATCTGGTTGTCTTATATCTGCAATGACTAACAATTTTAGTTTCCTCCTGACAAGTATAAAACTTTCGAGTTAGTTACATATCATTGGTTGCATGCTTATAGTTCATACGTAAGAGCCAGGGCCTGTCCAAGTTATATCATATTTATTTTCAATCTGTAAAATACAGCCTAGAAAGTGCAGTTATTACATCACCTACTCCTTACAAAGAATTTTGTCCTCAAAATTCAGGTTCCAAAAAAGTGGTACCATTAGAGCACTCGTCCGACTACTGCT